>CM075722.1:521298-787225 GCA_037974335.1 Prionace glauca | reverse complement strand
CACGTGCTCACTGTGTGGTAGTTATAGGGACAGATGTCAGGGGTAGGTTCTTTACCCAGAGGGTGGTGAGGGACTGGAATGTCCTGCCTGCTGCAGTTGTAAATGCGCCTAGTTTGGGGGCATTTAAGAGATCCGTGGATAGGTTTATGGACAAAAAGGGATTGGTTTAGGTTAGTGGGTCATTGTTTTTGTAACTGGTCGGCGCAACATCGTGGGGCCGAAGGGCCTGTTCTGTGCTGTAATGTTCTATGTTCTATGTTCTATGTTCTATGTTTAACCATGTCTCCAGGTCACTGAAAGTGGCAATGCAGGCGGAGAAGGTAGTCAAGAAGGCATACGGCATGCTTACCTTCATCGACTGGGGACTTGAGTTTAAAAATTGGCAGGTCATGTTGCAGCTTTATAGAACCTTAGTGAGGCCACACTTGGAATATAGTGTTCAATTCTCGGTCACCACACTACCAGAAGGATATGGAGGATTTGGAGAGGGGACAGAAAAGATTTACCAGGATGTTGCCTGTTATGGAGGGTATTAGCTATGAGGAGAGACTTGGTTTGTTCTCATTACAATGATGGAGGTTGAGGGGAGACCTGATCAAAGGCACACAGGGATCTGGTCCCGGAAGGGGAGGGGGTTTTAGTTCAGTCGGGGGCAGCATGGTCAGTGCAGGATTGGGAGGGGCCGAAGGGCCTTTCCTGTGCTGGAATTGTCTTTGTTCTGATATCACTGGTGTAAAGAAAGATTCGTAAATAGACAATGGATAGAGTGAGTTTAGTTTCTCTAAACTAAAACCTGAAGTGAAGAGATGATGTTAATCAAAGCTGTAAAGGTGAAATGGAAAGAACGTATTAAGGGAGATGGTGAATCCTGCGAGAGCAGAGGGTTTATGTCTCAGCGGAACAGCCAATCAAAGTCCCAGCAAACCAGGTCCCTCAGCACTGACCCTCTGACAGTGCGGCACTCCCTCAGCACTGACCCTCTGACAGTGCGGCACTCCCTCAGCACTGATCCTCTGACAGTGCGGGCACTCCCTCAGTACTGACCTCTGACAGTGCAGCACTCCCTCAGCACTGACCCTCTGACAGTGCGGCACTCCCTCAGCACTGACCCTCTGACAGTGCGGCACTCCCTCAGCACTGACCCTCTGACAGTGCGGCACTCCCTCAGCACTGACCTTCTGACAGTGCGGCACTCCCTCAGCACTGACCCTCTGACAGTGCAGCACTCCCTCAGCACGGACCCTCTGACAGTGCGGCACTCCCTCAGCACTGACCCTCTGACAGTGCGGCACTCCCTCAGCACTGACCCTCTGACAGTGCGGCACTCCCTCAGTACTGACCCTCTGACAGTGCGGCACTCCCTCAGCACTGACCCTCTGACAGTGCGGCACTCCCTCAGCACTGACCCTCTGACAGTGCGGCACTCCCTCAGCACTGGACCCTCTGACAGTGCGGCACTCCCTCAGCACTGACCCTCTGACAGTGCGGCACTCCCTCAGCACTGACCCTCTGACAGTGCGGCACTCCCTCAGTACTGACCCTCTGACAGTGCGGCACTCCCTCAGCACTGACCCTCTGACAGTGCGGCACTCCCTCAGCACTGACCCTCTGACAGTGCGGCACTCCCTCAGCACTGACCCTCTGACAGTGCGGCACTCCCTCAGTACTGACCCTCTGACAGTGCGGCACTCCCTCAGCACTGACCCTCTGACAGTGAGGCACTCCCTCAGCACTGACCCTCTGACAGTGCGGCACTCCCTCAGTGCTGACCCTCTGACAGTGCGGCACTCCCTCAGCACTGACACTCTGACAGTGCGGCCCTCCCTCAGCGCTGACCCTCTGACAGTGCGGCACTCCCTCAGCACTGACCCTCTGACAGTGCGGCACTCCCTCAGCACTGACCCCTCTGAGAGTGCGGCACTCCCTCAGTACTGACCCTCTGACAGTGCGGCACTCCCTCAACACTGACCCTCTGACAGTGCAGCACTCCCTCAGCACTGACCCTCTGACAGTGCAACCGATCCCTCAGCACTGACCTTCTGACAGTGCGGCACTCCCTCAGCACTGACCCTCTGACAGTGCGGCACTCCCTCAGCACTGACCCTCTGACAGTGCGGCACTCCCTCAGCACTGACCCTCTGACAGTGCGGCACTCCCTCAGCACTGACCCTCTGACAGTGCGGCACTCCCTCAGTACTGACCCTCTGACAGTGCGGCACTCCCTCAGCACTGACCCTCTGACAATGCGGCACTCCCTCAGTACTGACCTTCTGACAATGCGGCACTCCCTCAGCACTGACCCTCTGACAGTGCGGCACTCCCTCAGTACTGACCCTCTGACAGTGCGGCACTCCCTCAGCACTGACCCTCTGACAGTGCGGCACTCCCTCAGCACTGACCTCTGACAGTGCGGCACTCCCTCAGTACTGACCCCTCTGACAGTGCGGCACTCCCTCAGCACTGACCCTCTGACAGTGCGGCACTCCCTCAGCACTGACCCTCTGACAGTGCAGCACTCCCTCAGTACTGACCCTCTGACAGTGCGGCACTCCCTCAGCACTGACCCTCTGACAGTGAGGCACTCCCTCAGCACTGACCCTCTGACAGTGCAGCACTCCCTCAGTGCTGACCCTCTGACAGTGCGGCACTCCCTCAGCACTGACACTCTGACAGTGCGGAACTCCCTCAGCGCTGACCCTCTGACAGTGCGGCACTCCCTCAGCACTGACCCTCTGACAGTGCGGCACTCCCTCAGCACTGACCCTCTGAGAGTGCGGCACTCCCTCAGTACTGACCCTCTGACAGTGCGGCACTCCCTCAACACTGACCCTCTGACAGTGCGGCACTCCCTCTGTACTGACCCTCTGACAGTGCGGCACTCCCTCAGTACTGACCCTCTGACAGTGCGGCACTCCCTCAGTACTGACACTCTGACAGTGCGGCACTCCCTCAGCACTGACCCTCTGACAGTGCGGCACTCCCTCAGCACTGACCCTCTGACAGTGCGGCACTCCCTCAGTACTGACCCTCTGACAGTGCGGCACTCCCTCAGCACTGACCCTCTGACAGTGCGGCACTCCCTCAGCACTGACCCTCTGACAGTGCGGCACTCCCTCAGCACTGACCCTCTGACAGTGCAGCACTCCCTCAGCACTGACCCTCTGACAGTGCGGCACTCCCTCAGCACTGACCCTCTGACAGTGCGGCACTCCTCAGCACTGACCCTCTGACAGTGCGGCACTCCCTCAGCACTGACCCTCTGACAGAGCGGCACTCCCTCAGCACTGACCCTCTGACAGTGCGGCACTCCCTCAGCACTGACCCTCTGACAGTGCGGCACTCCCTCAGCACTGACCCTCTGACAGTGCGGCACTCCCTCAGCACTGACCCTCTGACAGTGCGGCACTCCCTCAGCACTGACCTCTGACAGTGCGGCACTCCCTCAGCACTGACCCTCTGACAGTGCGGCACTCCCTCAGCACTGACCCTCTGACAGTGCGGCACTCCCTCAGTACTGACCCTCTGACAGTGCGGCACTCCCTCAGCACTGACCCTCTGACAGTGCGGCACTCCCTCAGCAATGACCCTCTGACAGTGCAGCACTCCCTCAGCACTGACCCTCTGACAGTGCGGCACTCCCTCAGTACTGACCCTCTGACAGTGCGGCACTCCCTCAGTACTGACCCTCTGACAGTGAGGCACTCCTTCAGCACTGACCCTCTGACAGTGCGGCACTCCTCAGTACTGACCCTCTGACAGTGCTTCACTCCCTCAGCACTGACCCTCTGACAGTGCTGCACTCCCTCAGCACTGACCCTCTGACAGTGCTTCACTCCCTCAGCACTGACCCTCTGACAGTGCGGCACTTCCTCAGCACTGACCCTCTGACAGTGCGGCACTCCCTCAGCACTGACCCTCTGACAGTGCGGCACTCCCTCAGCACTGACCCTCTGACAGTGCGGCACTCCCTCAGTACTGACCCTCTGACAGTGCGGCACTCCCTCAGCGCTGACCCTCTGACAGTGTGGCACTCCCTCAGCACTGTCCCTCTGACAGTGCGGCACTCCCTCAGCACTGACCTCTGACAGTGCGGCACTCCCTCAACGCTGACCCTCTGACAGTGCGGCACTCCCTCAGCACTGACCCTCTGACAGTGCGGCACTCCCCTCAGCGCTGACCCTCTGACAGTGCGGCACTCCCTCAGCACTGACCCTCTGACAGTGCGGCACTCCCTCAGCACTGACCCTCTGACAGTGCGGCACTCCCTCAGCGCTGACCCTCTGACAGTGCGGCACTCCCTCAGCACTGACCCTCTGACAGTGCGGCACTCCCTCAGCACTGACCCTCTGACAGTGCGGCACTCCCTCAGCACTGACCCTCTGACAGTGCGGCACTCCCTCAGCACTGACCCTCTGACAGTGCGGCACCACCTCAGCACTGACCCTCTGACAGTGCGGCACTCCCTCAGCGCTGACCCTCTGACAGTGCGGCACTCCCTCAGCACTGACCCTCTGACAGTGTGGCACTCCCTCAGTACTGACACTCTGACAGTGCGGCACTCCATCAGCACTGACCCTCTGACAGTGCGGCACTCCATCAGCACTGACCCTCTGACAGTGCGGCACTCCCTCAATACTGACCCTCTGACAGTGCTGCACTCCCTCAGCACTGACCCTCTAACAGTGCGGCACTCCCTCAGCACTGACCCTCTGACAGTGTGGCACTCCCTCAGCACTGACCCTCTGACAGTGCGGCACTCCCTCAGTACTGACCCTCTGACAGTGCGGCACTCCCTCAGCACTGACCCTCTGACAGTGCGGCACTCCCTCAGCACTGACCCTCTGACAGTGCGGCACTCCCTCAGCACTGACCCTCTGACAGTGCGGCACTCCCTCAGCACTGACCCTCTGACAGTGCGGCGCTCCCTCAGCACTGACCCTCTGACAGTGCGGCACTCCCTCAGCACTGACCCTCTGACAGTGCGGCACTCCCTCAGTACTGACCCTCTGACAGTGCGGCACTCCCTCAGCACTGACCCTCTGACAGTGTGGCACTCCCTCAGTACTGACCCTCTGACAGTGCGGCACACCCTCAGCACTGACCCTCTGACAGTGCGGCGCTCCCTCAGTACTGACCATCTGACAGTGCGGCACTCCCTCAAGTACTGACCCTCTGACAGTGCGGCACTCCCTCAGCACTGACCCTCTGACAGTGCGGCACTCCCTCAGCACTGACCCTCTGACAGTGCGGCACTCCCTCAGCACTGACCCTCTGACAGTGCGGCACTCCCTCAGCACTGACCCTCTGACAGTGCGGCGCTCCCTCAGCACTGACCCTCTGACAGTGCGGCACTCCCTCAGCACTGACCCTCTGACAGTGCGGCGCTCCCTCAGTACTGACCCTCTGACAGTGCGGCGCTCCCTCAGCACTGACCCTCTGACAGTGCGGCACTCCCTCAGCACTGACCCTCTGACAGTGCAGCACTCCCTCAGCACTGACCCTCTGACAGTGCGGCGCCCCCTCAGCACTGACCCTCTGACAGTGCGGCACTCCCTCAGCACTGACCCTCTGACAGTGCGGCACTCCCTCAGTACTGACCCTCTGACAGTGCGGCACTCCCTCAGCACTGACCCTCTGACAGTGCGGCACTCCTCAGCACTGACCCTCTGACAGTGCGGCACTCCCTCAGCACTGACCCTCTGACAGTGCGGCACTCCCTCAGCACTGACCCTCTGACAGTGCGGCACTCCTCAGCACTGACCCTCTGACAGTGCGGCACTCCCTCAGTACTGACCCTCTGACAGTGCGGCACTCCCTCAGCACTGACCCTCTGACAGTGCGGCACTCCCTCAGCACTGACCCCTCTGACAGTGCGGCACTCCCTCAGCACTGACCTCTGACAGTGCGGCACTCCCTCAGTACTGACCCTCTGACAGTGCGGCACTCCCTCAGCACTGACCCTCTGACAGTGAGGCACTCCCTCAGCACTGACCCTCTGACAGTGCGGCACTCCCTCAGTGCTGACCCTCTGACAGTGCGGCACTCCCTCAGCACTGACACTCTGACAGTGCGGCACTCCCTCAGCGCTGACCCTCTGACAGTGCGGCACTCCCTCAGCATGACCCTCTGACAGTGCGGCACTCCCTCAGCACTGACCCTCTGAGAGTGCGGCACTCCCTCAGTACTGACCCTCTGACAGTGCGGCACTCCCTCAACACTGACCCTCTGACAGTGCAGCACTCCCTCAGCACTGACCCTCTGACAGTGCAACGATCCCTCAGCACTGACCTTCTGACAGTGCGGCACTCCCTCAGCACTGACCCTCTGACAGTGCGGCACTCCCTCAGCACTGACCCTCTGACAGTGCGGCACTCCCTCAGCACTGACCCTCTGACAGTGCGGCACTCCCTCAGCACTGACCCTCTGACAGTGCGGCACTCCCTCAGTACTGACCCTCTGACAGTGCGGCACTCCCTCAGCACTGACCCTCTGACAATGCGGGCACTCCCTCAGTACTGACCTTCTGACAATGCGGCACTCCCTCAGCACTGACCCTCTGACAGTGCGGCACTCCCTCAGTACTGACCCTCTGACAGTGCGGCACTCCCTCAGCACTGACCCTCTGACAGTGCGGCACTCCCTCAGCACTGACCCTCTGACAGTGCGGCACTCCCTCAGTACTGACCCTCTGACAGTGCGGCACTCCCTCAGCACTGACCCTCTGACAGTGCGGCACTCCCTCAGCACTGACCCTCTGACAGTGCAGCACTCCCTCAGTACTGACCCTCTGACAGTGCGGCACTCCCTCAGCACTGACCCTCTGACAGTGAGGCACTCCCTCAGCACTGACCCTCTGACAGTGCAGCACTCCCTCAGTGCTGACCCTCTGACAGTGCGGCACTCCCTCAGCACTGACACTCTGACAGTGCGGAACTCCCTCAGCGCTGACCCTCTGACAGTGCGGCACTCCCTCAGCACTGACCCTCTGACAGTGCGGCACTCCCTCAGCACTGACCCTCTGAGAGTGCGGCACTCCCTCAGTACTGACCCTCTGACAGTGCGGCACTCCCTCAACACTGACCCTCTGACAGTGCGGCACTCCCTCTGTACTGACCCTCTGACAGTGCGGCACTCCCTCAGTACTGACCCTCTGACAGTGCGGCACTCCCTCAGTACTGACACTCTGACAGTGCGGCACTCCCTCAGCACTGACCCTCTGACAGTGCGGCACTCCCTCAGCACTGACCCTCTGACAGTGCGGCACTCCCTCAGTACTGACCCTCTGACAGTGCGGCACTCCCTCAGCACTGACCCTCTGACAGTGCGGCACTCCCTCAGCACTGACCCTCTGACAGTGCGGCACTCCCTCAGCACTGACCCTCTGACAGTGCAGCACTCCCTCAGCACTGACCCTCTGACAGTGCGGCACTCCCTCAGCACTGACCCTCTGACAGTGCGGCACTCCCTCAGCACTGACCCTCTGACACTGCGGCACTCCCTCAGCACTGACCCTCTGACAGAGCGGCACTCCCTCAGCACTGACCCTCTGACAGTGCGGCACTCCCTCAGCACTGACCCTCTGACAGTGCGGCACTCCCTCAGCACTGACCCTCTGACAGTGCGGCACTCCCTCAGCACTGACCCTCTGACAGTGCGGCACTCCCTCAGCACTGACCCTCTGACAGTGCGGCACTCCCTCAGCACTGACCCTCTGACAGTGCGGCACTCCCTCAGCACTGACCCTCTGACAGTGCGGCACTCCCTCAGTACTGACCCTCTGACAGTGCGGCACTCCCTCAGCACTGACCCTCTGACAGTGCGGCACTCCCTCAGCAATGACCCTCTGACAGTGCAGCACTCCCTCAGCACTGACCCTCTGACAGTGCGGCACTCCCTCAGTACTGACCCTCTGACAGTGCGGCACTCCCTCAGTACTGACCCTCTGACAGTGAGGCACTCCTTCAGCACTGACCCTCTGACAGTGCGGCACTCCCTCAGTACTGACCCTCTGACAGTGCTTCACTCCCTCAGCACTGACCCTCTGACAGTGCTGCACTCCCTCAGCACTGACCCTCTGACAGTGCTTCACTCCCTCAGCACTGACCCTCTGACAGTGCGGCACTTCCTCAGCACTGACCCTCTGACAGTGCGGCACTCCCTCAGCACTGACCCTCTGACAGTGCGGCACTCCCTCAGCACTGACCCTCTGACAGTGCGGCACTCCCTCAGTACTGACCCTCTGACAGTGCGGCACTCCCTCAGCGCTGACCCTCTGACAGTGTGGCACTCCCTCAGCACTGTCCCTCTGACAGTGCGGCACTCCCTCAGCACTGACCCTCTGACAGTGCGGCACTCCCTCAACGCTGACCCTCTGACAGTGCGGCACTCCCTCAGCACTGACCCTCTGACAGTGCGGCACTCCCTCAGCGCTGACCCTCTGACAGTGCGGCACTCCCTCAGCACTGACCCTCTGACAGTGCGGCACTCCCTCAGCACTGACCCTCTGACAGTGCGGCACTCCCTCAGCGCTGACCCTCTGACAGTGCGGCACTCCCTCAGCACTGACCCTCTGACAGTGCGGCACTCCCTCAGCACTGACCCTCTGACAGTGCGGCACTCCCTCAGCACTGACCCTCTGACAGTGCGGCACTCCCTCAGCACTGACCCTCTGACAGTGCGGCACCACCTCAGCACTGACCCTCTGACAGTGCGGCACTCCCTCAGCGCTGACCCTCTGACAGTGCGGCACTCCCTCAGCACTGACCCTCTGACAGTGTGGCACTCCCTCAGTACTGACACTCTGACAGTGCGGCACTCCATCAGCACTGACCCTCTGACAGTGCGGCACTCCATCAGCACTGACCCTCTGACAGTGCGGCACTCCCTCAATACTGACCCTCTGACAGTGCTGCACTCCCTCAGCACTGACCCTCTAACAGTGCGGCACTCCCTCAGCACTGACCCTCTGACAGTGTGGCACTCCCTCAGCACTGACCCTCTGACAGTGCGGCACTCCCTCAGTACTGACCCTCTGACAGTGCGGCACTCCCTCAGCACTGACCCTCTGACAGTGCGGCACTCCCTCAGCACTGACCCTCTGACAGTGCGGCACTCCCTCAGCACTGACCCTCTGACAGTGCGGCACTCCCTCAGCACTGACCCTCTGACAGTGCGGCGCTCCCTCAGCACTGACCCTCTGACAGTGCGGCACTCCCTCAGCACTGACCCTCTGACAGTGCGGCACTCCCTCAGTACTGACCCTCTGACAGTGCGGCACTCCCTCAGCACTGACCCTCTGACAGTGTGGCACTCCCTCAGTACTGACCCTCTGACAGTGCGGCACACCCTCAGCACTGACCCTCTGACAGTGCGGCGCTCCCTCAGTACTGACCATCTGACAGTGCGGCACTCCCTCAGTACTGACCCTCTGACAGTGCGGCACTCCCTCAGCACTGACCCTCTGACAGTGCGGCACTCCCTCAGCACTGACCCTCTGACAGTGCGGCACTCCCTCAGCACTGACCCTCTGACAGTGCGGCACTCCCTCAGCACTGACCCTCTGACAGTGCGGCGCTCCCTCAGCACTGACCCTCTGACAGTGCGGCACTCCCTCAGCACTGACCCTCTGACAGTGCGGCGCTCCCTCAGTACTGACCCTCTGACAGTGCGGCGCTCCCTCAGCACTGACCCTCTGACAGTGCGGCACTCCCTCAGCACTGACCCTCTGACAGTGCAGCACTCCCTCAGCACTGACCCTCTGACAGTGCGGCGCCCCCTCAGCACTGACCCTCTGACAGTGCGGCTCTCCCTCAGCACTGACCCTCTGACAGTGCGGCGCTCCCTCAGCACTGACCCTCTGACAGTGCGGCTCTCCCTCAGCACTGACCCTCTGACAGTGCGGCGCCCCCTCAGCACTGACCCTCTGACAGTGCGGCTCTCCCTCAGCACTGACCCTCTGACAGTGCGGCGCTCCCTCAGCACTGACCCTCTGACAGTGCGGCTCTCCCTCAGCACTGACTCTCTGACAGTGTGGCGCTCCCTCAGCACTGACCCTCTGACAGTGCGGCACTCCCTCAGCACTGACCCTCTGACAGTGCGGCACTCCCTCAGCACTGACCCTCTGACAGTGCGGCTCTCCCTCAGCACTGACTCTCTGACAGTGCGGCACTCCCTCAGCACTGACCCTCTGACAGTGCGACACTCCCTCAGTACTGACCCTTCTGACAGTGCGGCACTCCCTCAGCACTGACCCTCTGACAGTGCTGAACTCCCTCAGCACTGACCCTCTGACAGTGCGGCACTCCCTCAGCACTGACCCTCTGACAGTGCAGCACTCCCTCAGCACTGACCCTCTGACAGTGCGGCTCTCCCTCAGCACTGACCCTCTGACAGTGCAGCACTCCTCAGCACTGACCCTCTGACAGTGCGGCTCTCCCTCAGCACTGACTCTCTGACAGTGCGGCGCTCCCTCAGCACTGACCCTCTGACAGTGCAGCACTCCCTCAGCACTGACCCTCTGACAGTAAGGCACTCCCTCAGCACTGACCCTCTGACAGTGCGGCTCTCCCTCAGCACTGACTCTCTGACAGTGCGGCACTCCCTCAGCACTGACCCTCTGACAGTGCGGCACTCCCTCAGCACTGACCCTCTGACAGTGCGGCGCTCCCTCAGCACTGACCCTCTGACAGTGCGGCACTCCCTCAGCACTGACCCTCTGACAGTGCGGCGCTCCCTCAGTACTGACCCTCTGACAGTGCGGCGCTCCCTCAGCACTGACCCTCTGACAGTGCGGCACTCCCTCAGCACTGACCCTCTGACAGTGCAGCACTCCTCAGCACTGACCCTCTGACAGTGCGGCACTCCCTCAGCACTGACCCTCTGACAGTGCGGCGCCCCCTCAGCACTGACCCTCTGACAGTGCGGCTCTCCCTCAGCACTGACCCTCTGACAGTGCGGCGCTCCCTCAGCACTGACCCTCTGACAGTGCGGCTCTCCCTCAGCACTGACTCTCTGACAGTGCGGCGCTCCCTCAGCACTGACCCTCTGACAGTGCGGCACTCCCTCAGCACTGACCCTCTGACAGTGCGGCACTCCCTCAGCACTGACCCTCTGACAGTGCGGCTCTCCCTCAGCACTGACTCTCTGACAGTGCGGCACTCCCTCAGCACTGACCATCTGACAGTGCGACACTCCCTCAGTACTGACCCTCTGAGAGTGCGGCACTCCCTCAGCACTGACCCTCTGACAGTGCTGCACTCCCTCAGCACTGACCCTCTGACAGTGCGGCACTCCCTCAGCACTGACCCTCTGACAGTGCAGCACTCCCTCAGCACTGACCCTCTGACAGTGCGGCTCTCCCTCAGCACTGACCCTCTGACAGTGCAGCACTCCCTCAGCACTGACCCTCTGACAGTGCGGCTCTCCCTCAGCACTGACCCTCTGACAGTGCGGCACTCCCTCAGCACTGACCCTCTGACAGTGCGGCACTCCCTCAGCACTGACCCTCTGACAGTGCGGCTCTCCCTCAGCACTGACCCTCTGACAGTGCGGCTCTCCCTCAGCACTGACCCTCTGACAGTGCAGCACTCCCTCAGCACTGACCCTCTGACAGTGCGGCACTCCCTCAGCACTGACTCTCTGACAGTGCAGCACTCCCTCAGCACTGACCCTCTGACAGTGCGGCACTCCCTCAGCACTGACTCTCTGACAGTGCAGCACTCCCTCAGCACTGACTCTCTGACAGTGCAGCACTCCCTCAGCACTGACCCTCTGACAGTGCGGCTCTCCCTCAGCACTCCCTCAGCACTGACCCTCTGACAGTGCAGCACTCCCTCAGCACTGACTCTCTGACAGTGCGTAACTCCCTCAGCACTGACCCTCTGACAGTGCGGCACTCCCTCAGCACTGACCCTCTGACAGTGCGGCACTCCCTCAGCACTGACCCTCTGACAGTGCGGCTCTCCCTCAGCACTGACCCTCTGACAGTGCGGCTCTCCCTCAGCACTGACCCTCTGACAGTGCGGCACTCCCTCAGCACTGACCCTCTGACAGTGCGGCACTCCCTCAGCACTGACTCTCTGACAGTGCAGCACTCCCTCAGCACTGACCCTCTGACAGTGCGGCTCTCCCTCAGCACTGACTCTCTGACAGTGCAGCACTCCCTCAGCACTGACCCTCTGACAGTGCAGCACTCCCTCAGCACTGACTCTCTGACAGTGCGTAACTCCCTCAGCACTGACCCTCTGACAGTGCGGCACTCCCTCAGCACTGACCCTCTGACAGTGCGGCACTCCCTCAGCACTGACCCTCTGACAGTGCGGCACTCCCTCAGCACTGACCCTCTGACAGTGCGGCACTCCCTCAGCACTGACCCTCTGACAGTGCGGCACTCCCTCAGCACTGACTCTCTGACAGTGCAGCACTCCCTCAGCACTGACCCTCTGACAGTGCGGCTCTCCCTCAGCACTGACTCTCTGACAGTGCAGCACTCCCTCAGCACTGACCCTCTGACAGTGCGTAACTCCCTCAGTACTGACCCTCTGACAGTGCAGCACTCCCTCAGCACTGACCCTCTGACAGTGCGGCACTCCCTCAGCACTGACCCTCTGACAGTGCGGCACTCCCTCAGTACTGACCCTCTGACAGTGCAGCACTCCCTCAGCACTGACCCTCTGACAGTGCGGCACTCCCTCAGCACTGACCCTCTGACAGTGCGGCACTCCCTCAGCACTGACTCTCTGACAGTGCGTAACTCCCTCAGCACTGACCCTCTGACAGTGCGGCACTCCCTCAGCACTGACCCTCTGACAGTGCGGCACTCCCTCAGCACTGACCCTCTGGTACCCGTTTGGGTGAATGTGTCTAACCAGCACGTTTTTCGATTATGGGAGGAAACTCGCACAGACATGGGGAGAATGTGCAAACTCCAGGTAGACAGTGACCCGAGCCGGGTATCAAACCCGGGTCCCTGTCACTGTGAGGCAGCAACACTAACCACTGCACCACTGGTCATTCTCAGCTCCAGAATTCAGATCATTTCTCCATGTTTGGAGTAAATCTGAAATGCGGTTGGGATTTGAGATTTCCTAATGAATCAGCAGGTCGGTTATTAGTGAGTCAGCAGCATTTCTTCACTCGCTGGAATGAAGAGGATCACTGCAGGGGGGATGTAGAAGCTATTGAAAGGGTGCAGAGGAGATTTACAAGGATGTTGCCTGGACTGGGAGGCATGCCTTATGAAGATAGGTTGAGGGAGCTGGGACTCTTTTCCCTAGAGAGGCGAAGGTTGAGAGGCGACCTGATAGAAGTTTATAAAATGTTGAGAGGAATAGATAGTGTGGACTCTCAGAGGCTATTTCCCCGGGTTGAAATGGTCGCTACGAGAGGACACAGATTTAAGGTGCGGGGAGGGAAGTACAGAGGTGATGTTAGGGGTAAGTTTTTCACTCAGAGGGTGGTGAGTGAATGGAATCGGCTGCCGTTGTCGGTGGTGGAGGCGAACTCGCTGGGGTCTTTTAAAAGACTTCTGGATGAGTATATGGGGTTTAATGGGATTGGGGGTTATAGATAGGTCTATAGATTGGTGGGGTTGATGCGATCGGCACAACTCGAGGGCCGAAGGGCCTGTTTGTGCTGTAATGTTCTATGTTCTAAAACAGTAAAACTATGTTAAACAGTGGGAACAGTGAAGGAGATATTTAATAATCTGTGAAGATGTATTCATCCAAGTGAGAAGACTTGAGAAAACTAAATAAAGGAATTAGGGATTGTAAAAGGTTGGAGGAAATTGGTGAGAATTAGGAGGAGCTCAGAGTTTGGACAGATTCTCCAAACTGGTAAAGACATTGACGGAAAGCTGGAATGCTGCCAGCGACTGTGCAGATACAACAGGAATAGCTGCAGCTCGGTAATAGGCCATTCGGCCCATTACAGTATTCCTGTCATCAATGACAATACCTGAAATGATCTGAATAATGCAGCTTTGGTACCCGAGTTTATAAATCCAAGGACAGGAGGAGTTCTGGCACAGGGGGGGTAGTGCCCATTCGACTGGACCAGAAACTCGGGGTTCCAGCCCAAGGCCGTGGATGGAGCATTGAGAATGGAGTTCAGCGTGATGATAATCAATACAGGAATCTTTCCAACATTAATCCCAATATTCCTCAGAGGGAAAACCAGTGTGTGGGGAAATACGCTGGAGAAATATCACAGCTGCAAGTTATATCTGTCTCAAAAACAAAAGTTCCAGACTGCTCATTGGGCTGAAAATGTGAGTGAAATGGCAATGAGAGTGTGTGGGGTGAGGAGGTGGGGGGGGGGGGGGGGGGTGAGGAGGTGGACGGGAGGGTGAGGGGGTGGATGGGGGGGTGAGGGGGTGGGGGGGGGGTGAGGAGGTGGGGGGGGGGGTGAGGAGGTGGGGGGGGTGAGGAGGTGGACGGGGGGGTGAGGAGGTGGACGGGGGGGTGAGGAGGTGGACGGGGGGGTGAGGAGCTGGGGGGAGGTGAGGAGGTGGACGGGGGGGTGAGGGGGTGGGGGGGGGTTGAGGAGGTGGGGGGGGTGAGGAGGTGGACGGGGGGGTGAGGAGGTGGACGGGGGGGTGAGGAGGTGGACGGGGGGGTGAGGAGCTGGGGGGGGGTGAGGAGGTGGACGGGGGGGTGAGGGGGTGGGGGGGGGTTGAGGAGGTGGGGGGGTGAGGAGGTGGACGGGGGGGTGAGGAGGTGGACGTGGGGGTGAGGAGGTGGACGTGGGGGTGAGGAGGTGGATGGGGGGGTGAGGAGGTGGATGGGGGGGTGAGGAGCTGGGTGGGGGGGTGAGGAGGTGGATGGGGGGTGAGGGGGTGGACGGGGGGGTGAGGAGGTGGATGGGGGAGTGAGGGGGTGGACGGGGGGGTGAGGGGTGGACGGGGAGGTGAGGAGGTGGACGGGGGGGTGAGGAGGTGGATGGGGGGGTGAGGAGGTGGATGGGGGGATGAGGAGGTGGGTGGGGGAGTGAGGAGGTGGATGGGGGGGTGAGGAGGTGGATGGGGGAGTGGGGGTGGGGGGGTGAGGAGGTGGATGGGGGGTGAGGAGGTGGGTGGGGGGTGAGGAGGTGGGTGGGGGGGTGAGGAGGTGGGTGGGGGAGTGAGGAGGTGGATGGGGGGTGAGGAGGTGGATGGGGGGGTGAGGAGGTGGATGGGGGGGGTGAGGTGGTGGATGGGGGGGGTGAGGAGGTGGGTGGGGGGGTGAGGAGGTGGGTGGGGGGTGAGGAGGTGGGTGGGGGGGTGAGGAGGTGGGTGGGGGGGTGAGGAGGTGGGTGGGGGAGTGGGGGTGGATGGGGGGGGTGAGGGGGTGGACGGGGGGTGGGGGGGAGGACGGGGGGGTGAGGAGGTGGATGGGGGGGGTGAGGAGGTGGATGGGGGGGGTGAGGAGGTGGGGGGGGGAGTGAGGAGGTGGATGGGGGGGTGAGGGGGTGGACGGGGGGTGGGGGGGAGGACAGGGGGGTGAGGAGGTGGATGGGGGGGGTGAGGAGGTGGACGGGGGGTGAGGAGGTGGGGGGGGGGGTGAGGAGGTGGGTGGGGGAGTGAGGAGGTGGGTGGGGGAGTGGGGGTGGATGGGGGGGTGAGGGGGTGGACGGGGGGTGGGGGGGAGGACAGGGGGGTGAGGAGGTGGATGGGGGGGGTGAGGAGGTGGACGGGGGGTGAGGAGGTGGGGGGGGGGTGAGGAGGTGGGTGGGGGAGTGAGGAGGTGGATGGGGGGTGAGGAGGTGGATGGGGGGGTGAGGAGGTGGATGGGGGGTGAGGAGGTGGATGGGGGGGTGAGGAGGTGGATGGGGGGTGAGGAGGTGGATGGGGGGGGTGAGGAGGTGGATGGGGGGGTGAGGAGGTGGATGGGGGAGTGGGGGTGGGGGGGGGTGAGGAGGTGGGTGGGGGGTGGGGGTGGGGGGGTGAGGAGGTGGGTGGGGGGGTGAGGAGGTGGGTGGGGGAGTGGGGGTGGGGGGGGGGGTGAGGAGGTGGATGGGGGAGGTGAGGAGGTGGGTGGGGGGGTGAGGAGGTGGATGGGGGGGGTGAGGAGGTGGGTGGGGGAGTGGGGGTGGGGGGGGGTGAGGAGGTGGGTGGGGGGGTGAGGAGGTGGGTGGGGGAGTGGGGGTGGGGGGGGGGTGAGGAGGTGGATTGGGGGGGTGAGGAGGTGGGTGGGGGGGTGAGGAGGTGGATGGGGGGGGTGAGGAGGTGGATGGGGGAGTGGGGGTGGGGGGGGGTGAGGAGGTGGGTGGGGGGGTGAGGAGGTGGGTGGGGGAGTGGGGGTGGGGGGGGGGTGAGGAGGTGGATTGGGGGGGTGAGGAGGTGGGTGGGGGGGTGAGGAGGTGGATGGGGGGGGTGAGGAGGTGGATGGGGGGGGTGAGGAGGTGGATGGGGGGGTGAGGAGGTGGGTGGGGGGGTGAGGAGGTGGGTGGGGGGGGGTGAGGAGGTGGGTGGGGGGGGTGAGGAGGTGGATGGGGGGGTGAGGAGGTGGATGGGGGGGGTGAGGAGGTGGATGGGGGGGGAGTGGGGGTGGGTGGGGGGGTGAGGAGGTGGGTGGGGGGGGGTGAGGAGGTGGGTGGGGGGGTGAGGAGGTGGGTGGGGGAGTGGGGGGGGGGGAATGGATTGCGGACCATGAGGAAGTGCTGAGGACAGCAGAGAGATTGTTGGGAACATTGAGAGGAGGTGAGTGCACAGTGTAACCTGCTGAGTCTGTTCCAGCCACACTGTGGAACTGTCGGCCACACCAACACTCGGGGATGGTGAGAGCTACCAAGAAAAGAAGTCAGGGAAATCTGGGTGCAAGACATTTGTGTCTGCTGTAAGCTCACAAGGAGTCAGAAAACAATATAGACGGTGTTCCAAAACACAATGCAGACTCTCCCACAGTAATCTGTCCTCAGGGTTAACCCCCATGAAGACAAGGTCAGCATCATGAAAACAGACAGGTTTCCCATTCAGCCCTGAGTCAACCTGCAAATTATTATTGATAAAGATTCTCGGGAGTTTCCCACATCACGTTTGCCTCTCATTTTTCATCCTTTTACAAGTGGGAACAGTTTCTCCCTGTCTATAAGTGTGAGGTGATGTATTTTGGAGGTTGAAATGTAGGTGTAAATTATACTATAAATGGCAGAACCCTTCGGAACATTAACATACAGAGGGATCTGGGTGTGCAGGTCCACAGTTCCCTAAAAGTGGCAACACAGGCAGCCAAGGTGATTAAGAAGGTATACGGCATTCTTCCTTCATCAGCCGGGGCACTGAGTACAGGAGTTGGGAAATCATGTTGTAGCTTTATAAACCCTTGGTTAGGCTGCATTTGGAGCATTGTGTGCAGTTCTGGTCACCACACTGAATTCCTGTGGGAATGAATTCCACAGGCTCACCACTCTCTGGGTGAAGAAATGTCTCCTCACCTCCGTCCTAAATGGTCTACCCTGAATCCTCAGACTGTGACCCCTGGTTCTGGACTCCCCCACCATCGGGAATATCCTCCCTGTATCGACCCTGTCTAATCCTGTTAGAATTTTATAAATCTCTATGAGATCCCCCCTCATTCGTCTGAACTCCAGTGAAAACAATCCCGGGTTTCCTCCGGGATCTCCGGTTTCCTCCCACATCCCAAAAATGTGCTTTTAGGCTGATTGATTGGGTAACAAATTGTCCCTATATTGGACCTCCCTGATCCTCACACATTAGGCATAGACTAAAATCATGAATAGGTCACTGACAATGGACGGCGGCGCGGGCTCGTTGGGCCGAAGGGCCTGTTTCCCGTGCTGTGTTGTTCTTTGAAATCTTTGAAATCTCTCCTCATACTCTCAATCACTCCTCATACATCAGTCCCACCATCTCCAGAATCAGCCTGGTAAACCTTCACTGCACTCCCTCGAGAGCAAGAACATCCTTCCTCAGAAAAGGAGACCCAAACTTCACACAATACTCTGGGTGTGGTCTCACCAAGGCCCCTGTATAATTGTAACAACATATCCCTGTTCCTGTACTCAAAACCTCTCACAATGAAGGCCAACATACCATTTGCCTTCTTTACCGCCTGCTGTACCTGCACGCTTACCTTCAGTGACTGGTACACAAGGACACCCAGGTCCCTCTGCACATTCCCCTCTCCCAATCCTGATCCCCGATGACCTCTCTGTCCTCCCCCTTGATGCTCCCTCGTTGCTGCCCCTCGATTCTCCCTCACTACAACACTGCAATGTCCCCCTGGGTGACCGAGTCCAGTGGCTGGAGTGAGATTTGACCCTGTGACTCTCAGTGAGGACGGGAGTGAATTCCATTGAGTCACAACCGACACAAGTGTGGAAAGTTGTGCTGAGGAACCGAGCTTCTCCACCCAGAGAATTGGGAAAGGACATCCTGCTGTGAACAGGGAAATGTTTCCATCTCGGGCTGTTTTGTAATTAACAACGGCTGCATCTCCTTCCAAATAAGCCCTGGTCTGAACAGCGGGTCAATGAAAGGTCGTGGAGAATGAACCCGGAATCAGGAGCAGAATCAAAGCATTCCGGATTGAAATTAAAGCCCAAATATTGAAAGCTTCAATCCGAAAGCAAATGACACCTTCCCAGACCATAATAGTCAAATACAATCCCAGTGAAAGGAGTGTTTGTCTCTCCTGTGTGGGAGGGTGCAGGAGGCTTCAATATTTGTTCTGTTTGATATTCCTCACGGGGGGAAATATTATAGAATCATAAAATATGACAGCACAGCAAGAGACCCTTCAGCCCAGCGCCTGTGTGCTAGCCCATCTAGCCCCTATCCCAATCCCACTTTCCAGCACTTGGTCCATTGCCCCGTGTGTGATGGTGTTTCAAGGTCTCATCAAAATGCTTCTTAAATTTTCTGAGGGTTCCTGTCTCTACCACCCTTCCAGGCAGCGAGTTCCAGATCCCCACCACCCCCTGGGGGAGAAAGATTTTCCTCAAATCCCCTTTAAATCTCCGCCCTCTGGTTATTGACCCATCTATTAACCGGAAAATAATCTTCCTATCCACCCTATCGGTGTCACTCAATGTTCTACACCTCAATCAGGTCACCCCTCAGTCTTCTCCAGAGAAAACAACCCAAGCCTATCCAACCTCTCTCTATAACTGAAATGTTCCAACCCCGGGCAGCATCCTGGTGAATCCCCTCTGCACCCCCTCCAGTGCAATCACATCCTTCCTGTGGTGTGGTGACCAGATCTGTACACAGAGCTCCAGCTGTGACTGGATGAGTATTTTCTATAGCTCTGTCAGAAACCCGTTCAGACTGGGGAACCCCCCCACTGCAGTGGTCTCTGGAGCCCAGCCCATCCCTGTGAGAGGTGGTGGGGGTTATGTACCATACTGACTTTCCCGATACTGGCCGTTAAGCCATCATTATTCTAAACTGTCAGACAATGGAGTAATTTAGGAACCTTTGAAATCCTGTCATTTCTCTGAAATCTTCCCTCAGCACCACATTCTTCTTTCTATACATGTCATGAATCAAAATGTGGACTACATCTTCGAGTTGTTAACCACATGGGATAAAGCCTCAGGGATATAGAGTCTTTTAATAATGAATTTTTTATCCACAGGCATTTAAGTCCAGCAAGGGGCATGCATGCGGCAGGTTGTGGTGGGCTGCTCTTGGATGTTGCTTCGGGAGTTGTCTACTGCTTCATGTCGTTGGTGTGCGTAAACTGGACCATCTCGAGGGCATCATGACAGCTCAGAGACTATCTCTGTTGCTGTGCGGACACATGGAGTTGGGCCTGTGTCCGTGGGAGTTTGCGCGTTCTCCCCGTGGTTGCGTGGGTTTCCTCCGGGTGCTCCGGTTTCCTCCCACATCCCAAAAATGTGCTTTTAGGTTGATTGATTGGGTAACAAATTGTCCCTATATTGGACCTCCCTGATCCTCACACATTAGGCATAGACTAAAATCATGAATAGGTCACTGACCATGGGACGGCGGCGCGGGCTCGTTGGGCCGAAGGGCCTGTTTCCCGTGCTGTGTTGTTCTTTGAAATCTTTGAAATCTCTCCTCATACTCTCAATCTCTCCTCATACATCAGTCCCACCATCCCCGGAATCAGCCTGGTAAACCTTCACTGCACTCCCTCGAGAGCAAGAACATCCTTCCTCAGAAAAGGAGACCCAAACTTCACACAATACTCTGGGTGTGGCCTCACCAAGGCCCCTGTATAATTGTAACAACACATCCCTGTTCCTGTACTCAAAACCTCTCACAATGAAGGCCAACATACCATTTGCCTTCTTTACCGCCTGCTGTACCTGCACGCTTACCTTCAGTGACTGGTACACAAGGACACCCAGGTCCCTCTGCACACTCCCCTCTCCCAATCCTGATCCCCGATGAGCTCTCTGTCCTCCCCCTTGATGCTCCCTCGTTGCTGCCCCTCGATTCTCCCTCACTACAACACTGCAATGTCCCCCTGGGTGACCGAGTCCAGTGGCTGGAGTGAGATTTGACCCTGTGACTCTCAGTGAGGATGGGAGTGAATTCCATTGAGTCACAACCGACACAAGTGTGGAAAGTTGTGCTGAGGAACCGAGCTTCTCCACCCAGAGAATTGGGAAAGGACATCCTGCTGTGAACAGGGAAATGTTTCCATCTCGGGCTGTTTTGTAATTAACAACGGCTGCATCTCCTTCCAAATAAGCTCTGGTCTGAACAGCGGGTCAATGAAAGGTCGTGGAGAATGAACCCGGAATCAGGAGCAGAATCAAAGCATTCCGGATTGAAATTAAAGCCCAAATATTGAAAGCTTCAATCCGAAAGCAAATGACACCTTCCCAGACCATAATAGTCAAATACAATCCCAGTGAAAGGAGTGTTTGTCTCTCCTGTGTGGGAGGGTGCAGGAGGCTTCAATATTTGTTCTGTTTGATATTCCTCACGGGGGGAAATATTATAGAATCATAAAATATGACAGCACAGCAAGAGACCCTTCAGCCCAGCGCCTGTGTGCTAGCCCATCTAGCCCCTATCCCAATCCCACTTTCCAGCACTTGGTCCATTGCCCCGTGTGTGATGGTGTTTCAAGGTCTCATCGAAATGCTTCTTAAATTTTCTGAGGGTTCCTGTCTCTACCACCCTTCCAGGCAGCGAGTTCCAGATCCCCACCACCCCCTGGGGGAGAAAGATTTTCCTCAAATCCCCTTTAAATCTCCGCCCTCTGGTTATTGACCCATCTATTAACTGGAAAATAATCTTCCTATCCACCCTATCGGTGTCACTCAATGTTCTACATCTCAATCAGGTCACCCCTCAGTCTTCTCCAGAGAAAACAACCCAAGCCTATCCAACCTCTCTCTATAACTGAAATGTTCCAACCCCGGGCAGCATCCTGGTGAATCCCCTCTGCACCCCCTCCAGTGCAATCACATCCTTCCTGTGGTGTGGTGACCAGATCTGTACACAGAGCTCCAGCTGTGACTGGATGAGTATTTTCTATAGCTCTGTCAGAAACCCGTTCAGACTGGGGAACCCCCCCACTGCAGTGGTCTCTGGAGCCCAGCCCATCCCTGTGAGAGGTGGTGGGGGTTATGTACCATACTGACTTTCCCGATACTGGCCGTTAAGCCATCATTATTCTAAACTGTCAGACAATGGAGTAATTTAGGAACCTTTGAAATCCTGTCATTTCTCTGAAATCTTCCCTCAGCACCACATTCTTCTTTCTATACATGTCATGAATCAAAATGTGGACTACATCTTCGAGTTGTTAACCACATGGGATAAAGCCTCAGGGATATAGAGTCTTTTAATAATGAATTTTTTATCCACAGGCATTTAAGTCCAGCAAGGGGCATGCATGCGGCAGGTTGTGGTGGGCTGCTCTTGGATGTTGCTTCGGGAGTTGTCTACTGCTTCATGTCGTTGGTGTGCGTAAACTGGACCATCTCGAGGGCATCATGACAGCTCAGAGACTATCTCTGTTGCTGTGCGGACACATGGAGTTGGGCCTGTGTCCGTGGGAGTTTGCGCGTTCTCCCCGTGGTTGCGTGGGTTTCCTCCGGGTGCTCCGGTTTCCTCCCACATCCCAAAAATGTGCTTTTAGGTTGATTGATTGGGTAACAAATTGTCCCTATATTGGACCTCCCTGATCCTCACACATTAGGCATAGACTAAAATCATGAATAGGTCACTGACCATGGGACGGCGGCGCGGGCTCGTTGGGCCGAAGGGCCTGTTTCCCGTGCTGTGTTGTTCTTTGAAATCTTTGAAATCTCTCCTCATACTCTCAATCTCTCCTCATACATCAGTCCCACCATCCCCGGAATCAGCCTGGTAAACCTTCACTGCACTCCCTCGAGAGCAAGAACATCCTTCCTCAGAAAAGGAGACCCAAACTTCACACAATACTCTGGGTGTGGCCTCACCAAGGCCCCTGTATAATTGTAACAACACATCCCTGTTCCTGTACTCAAAACCTCTCACAATGAAGGCCAACATACCATTTGCCTTCTTTACCGCCTGCTGTACCTGCACGCTTACCTTCAGTGACTGGTACACAAGGACACCCAGGTCCCTCTGCACACTCCCCTCTCCCAATCCTGATCCCCGATGAGCTCTCTGTCCTCCCCCTTGATGCTCCCTCGTTGCTGCCCCTCGATTCTCCCTCACTACAACACTGCAATGTCCCCCTGGGTGACCGAGTCCAGTGGCTGGAGTGAGATTTGACCCTGTGACTCTCAGTGAGGATGGGAGTGAATTCCATTGAGTCACAACCGACACAAGTGTGGAAAGTTGTGCTGAGGAACCGAGCTTCTCCACCCAGAGAATTGGGAAAGGACATCCTGCTGTGAACAGGGAAATGTTTCCATCTCGGGCTGTTTTGTAATTAACAACGGCTGCATCTCCTTCCAAATAAGCTCTGGTCTGAACAGCGGGTCAATGAAAGGTCGTGGAGAATGAACCCGGAATCAGGAGCAGAATCAAAGCATTCCGGATTGAAATTAAAGCCCAAATATTGAAAGCTTCAATCCGAAAGCAAATGACACCTTCCCAGACCATAATAGTCAAATACAATCCCAGTGAAAGGAGTGTTTGTCTCTCCTGTGTGGGAGGGTGCAGGAGGCTTCAATATTTGTTCTGTTTGATATTCCTCACGGGGGGAAATATTATAGAATCATAAAATATGACAGCACAGCAAGAGACCCTTCAGCCCAGCGCCTGTGTGCTAGCCCATCTAGCCCCTATCCCAATCCCACTTTCCAGCACTTGGTCCATTGCCCCGTGTGTGATGGTGTTTCAAGGTCTCATCGAAATGCTTCTTAAATTTTCTGAGGGTTCCTGTCTCTACCACCCTTCCAGGCAGCGAGTTCCAGATCCCCACCACCCCCTGGGGGAGAAAGATTTTCCTCAAATCCCCTTTAAATCTCCGCCCTCTGCTTATTGACCCATCTATTAACTGGAAAATAATCTTCCTATCCACCCTATCGGTGTCACTCAATGTTCTACATCTCAATCAGGTCACCCCTCAGTCTTCTCCAGAGAAAACAACCCAAGCCTATCCAACCTCTCTCTATAACTGAAATGTTCCAACCCCGGGCAGCATCCTGGTGAATCCCCTCTGCACCCCCTCCAGTGCAATCACATCCTTCCTGTGGTGTGGTGACCAGATCTGTACACAGAGCTCCAGCTGTGACTGGATGAGTATTTTCTATAGCTCTGTCAGAAACCCGTTCAGACTGGGGAACCCCCCCACTGCAGTGGTCTCTGGAGCCCAGCCCATCCCTGTGAGAGGTGGTGGGGGTTATGTACCATACTGACTTTCCCGATACTGGCCGTTAAGCCATCATTATTCTAAACTGTCAGACAATGGAGTAATTTAGGAACCTTTGAAATCCTGTCATTTCTCTGAAATCTTCCCTCAGCACCACATTCTTCTTTCTATACATGTCATGAATCAAAATGTGGACTACATCTTCGAGTTGTTAACCACATGGGATAAAGCCTCAGGGATATAGAGTCTTTTAATAATGAATTTTTTATCCACAGGCATTTAAGTCCAGCAAGGGGCATGCATGCGGCAGGTTGTGGTGGGCTGCTCTTGGATGTTGCTTCGGGAGTTGCCTACTGCTTCATGTCGTTGGTGTGCGTAAACTGGACCATCTCGAGGGCATCATGACAGCTCAGAGACTATCTCTGTTGCTGTGCGGACACATGGAGTTGGGCCTGTGTCCGTGGGAGTTTGCGCGTTCTCCCCGTGGTTGCGTGGGTTTCCTCCGGGTGCTCCGGTTTCCTCCCACATCCCAAAAATGTGCTTTTAGGTTGATTGATTGGGTAACAAATTGTCCCTATATTGGACCTCCCTGATCCTCACACATTAGGCATAGACTAAAATCATGAATAGGTCACTGACCATGGGACGGCGGCGCGGGCTCGTTGGGCCGAAGGGCCTGTTTCCCGTGCTGTGTTGTTCTTTGTTCTTTGTTCACATGGTGAAGAGCAATGTGGACAGTACAGAGTGAACCTTTACCCTCCCCTCCCCTGAATCTGGCTAAGTTAGGGGTTCCAGTCGTAGACACGCAGGGTAGAATAGGTGTAGGGTGATGCGGTGGCTTGTTGGGCCGAAGGGCCTGTTTCCCGTGCTGGGTTGTTCTTTGAAATCTCTCCTCATACTCTCAATCTCTCCTCATACATCAGTCCCACCATCCCCGGAATCAGCCTGGTAAACCTTCACTGCACTCCCTCGAGAGCAAGAACATCCTTCCTCAGAAAAGGAGACCCAAACTTCACACAATACTCTAGGTGTGGCCTCACCAAGACCCTGTATAATTGTAACAACACATCCCTGTTCCTGTACTCAAAACCTCTCACAATGAAGGCCAACATACCATTTGCCTTCTTTACCGCCTGCTGTACCTGCACGCTTACCTTCAGTGAGTGGTACACAAGGACACTCAGGTCCCTCTGCACACTTCCCTCTCCCAATCCTGATCCCCGATGAGCTCTCTGTCCTCCCCCTTGATGCTCCCTCGTTGCTGCCCCTCGATTCTCCCTCACTACAACACTGCAATGTCCCCCTGGGTGACCGAGTCCAGTGGCTGGAGTGAGATTTGACCCTGTGACTCTCAGTGAGGACGGGAGTGAATTCCATTGAGTCACAACCGACACAAGTGTGGAAAGTTGTGCTGAGGAACCGAGCTTCTCCACCCAGAGAATTGGGAAAGGACATCCTGCTGTGAACAGGGAAATGTTTCCATCTCGGGCTGTTTTGTAATTAACAACGGCTGCATCTCCTTCCAAATAAGCTCTGGTCTGAACAGCGGGTCAATGAAAGGTCGTGGAGAATGAACCCGGAATCAGGAGCAGAATCAAAGCATTCCGGATTGAAATTAAAGCCCAAATATTGAAAGCTTCAATCCGAAAGGAAATGACACCTTCCCAGACCATAATAGTCAAATACAATCCCAGTGAAAGGAGTGTTTGTCTCTCCTGTGTGGGAGGGTGCAGGAGGCTTCAATATTTGTTCTGTTTGATATTTCTCACGGGGGGAAATATTATAGAATAATAAAATATGACAGCACAGCAAGAGACCCTTCAGCCCAGCGCCTGTGTGCTAGCCCATCTAGCCCCTATCCCAATCTCACTTTCCAGCACTTGGTCCATTGCCCCGTGTGTGATGGTGTTTCAAGGTCTCATCGAAATGCTTCTTAAATTTTCTGAGGGTTCCTGTCTCTACCACCCTTCCAGGCAGCGAGTTCCAGATCCCCACCACCCCCTGGGGGAGAAAGATTTTCCTCAAATCCCCTTTAAATCTCCGCCCTCTGGTTATTGACCCATCTATTAACTGGAAAATAATCTTCCTATCCACCCTATCGGTGTCACTCAATGTTCTACATCTCAATCAGGTCACCCCTCAGTCTTCTCCAGAGAAAACAACCCAAGCCTATCCAACCTCTCTCTATAACTGAAATGTTCCAACCCCGGGCAGCATCCTGGTGAATCCCCTCTGCACCCCCTCCAGTGCAATCACATCCTTCCTGTGGTGTGGTGACCAGATCTGTACACAGAGCTCCAGCTGTGACTGGATGAGTATTTTCTATAGCTCTGTCAGAAACCCGTTCAGACTGGGGAACCCCCCCACTGCAGTGGTCTCTGGAGCCCAGCCCATCCCTGTGAGAGGTGGTGGGGGTTGTGTACCATACTGACTTTCCCGATACTGGCCGTTAAGCCATCATTATTCTAAACTGTCAGACAATGGAGTAATTTAGGAACCTTTGAAATCCTGTCATTTCTCTGAAATCTTCCCTCAGCACCACATTCTTCTTTCTATACATGTCATGAATCAAAATGTGGACTACATCTTCGAGTTGTTAACCACATGGGATATAGCCTCAGGGATATAGAGTCTTTTAATAATGAATTTTTTATCCACAGGCATTTAAGTCCAGCAAGGGGCATGCATGCGGCAGGTTGTGGTGGGCTGCTCTTGGATGTTGCTTCGGGAGTTGCCTACTGCTTCATGTCGTTGGTGTGCTTAAACTGGACCATCTCGAGGGCAACATGACAGCTCAGAGACTATCTCTGTTGCTGTGCGGACACATGGAGTTGGGCCTGTGTCCGTGGGAGTTTGCGCGTTCTCCCCATGGTTGCGTGGGTTTCCTCCGGGTGCTCCGGTTTCCTCCCACATCCCAAAAATGTGCTTTTAGGCTGATTGATTGGGTAACAAATTGTCCCTATATTGGACCTCCCTGATCCTCACACATTAGGCATAGACTAAAATCATGAATAGGTCACTGAGACAATGGGAAGGTGGCGCGGGCTCGTTGGGCCGAAGGGCCTGTTTCCCGTGCTGTGTTGTTCTTTGTTCTTTGTTCACATGGTGAAGAGCAATGTGGACAGTACAGAGTGAACCTTTACCCTCCCCTCCCCTGAATCTGGCTAAGTTAGGGGTTCCAGTCGTAGACATGCAGGGTAGAATAGGTGTAGGGAGATGCGGTGGCTTGTTGGGCCGAAGGGCCTGTTTCCCGTGCTGTGTTGTTCTTTGAAATCTTTGAAATCTCTCCTCATATATCAGTCCCACCATCCCCGGAATCAGCCTGGTAAACCTTCACTGCACTCCCTCGAGAGCAAGAACATCCTTCCTCAGAAAAGGAGACCCAAACTTCACACAATACTCTAGGTGTGGCCTCACCAAGACCCTGTATAATTGTAACAACACATCCCTGTTCCTGTACTCAAAACCTCTCACAATGAAGGCCAACATACCATTTGCCTTCTTTACCGCCTGCTGTACCTGCACGCTTACCTTCAGTGACTGGTACACAAGGACACCCAGGTCCCTCTGCACACTCCCCTCTCCCAATCCTGATCCCCGATGAGCTCTCTGTCCTCCCCCTTGATGCTCCCTCGTTGCTGCCCCTCGATTCTCCCTCACTACAACACTGCAATGTCCCCCTGGGTGACCGAGTCCAGTGGCTGGAGTGAGATTTGACCCTGTGACTCTCAGTGAGGACGGGAGTGAATTCCATTGAGTCACAACCGACACAAGTGTGGAAAGTTGTGCTGAGGAACCGAGCTTCTCCACCCAGAGAATTGGGAAAGGACATCCTGCTGTGAACAGGGAAATGTTTCCATCTCGGGCTGTTTTGTAATTAACAACGGCTGCATCTCCTTCCAAATAAGCCCTGGTCTGAACAGCGGGTCAATGAAAGGTCGTGGAGAATGAACCCGGAATCAGGAGCAGAATCAAAGCATTCCGGATTGAAATTAAAGCCCAAATATTGAAAGCTTCAATCCGAAAGCAAATGACACCTTCCCAGACCATAATAGTCAAATACAATCCCAGTGAAAGGAGTGTTTGTCTCTCCTGTGTGGGAGGGTGCAGGAGGCTTCAATATTTGTTCTGTTTGATATTCCTCACGGGGGGAAATATTATAGAATAATAAAATATGACAGCACAGCAAGAGACCCTTCAGCCCAGCACCTGTGTGCTAGCCCATCTAGCCCCTATCCCAATCTCACTTTCCAGCACTTGGTCCATTGCCCCGTGTGTGATGGTGTTTCAAGGTCTCATCGAAATGCTTCTTAAATTTTCTGAGGGTTCCTGTCTCTACCACCCTTCCAGGCAGCGAGTTCCAGATCCCCACCACCCCCTGGGGGAGAAAGATTTTCCTCAAATCCCCTTTAAATCTCCGCCCTCTGCTTATTGACCCATCTATTAACTGGAAAATAATCTTCCTATCCACCCTATCGGTGTCACTCAATGTTCTACACCTCAATCAGGTCACCCCTCAGTCTTCTCCAGTGAAAACAACCCAAGCCTATCCAACCTCTCTCTATAACTGAAATGTTCCAACCGCGGGCAGCATCCTGGTGAATCCCCTCTGCACCCCCTCCAGTGCAATCACATCCTTCCTGTGGTGTGGTGACCAGATCTGTACACAGAGCTCCAGCTGTGACTGGATGAGTATTTTCTATAGCTCTGTCAGAAACCCGTTCAGACTGGGGAACCCCCCCACTGCAGTGGTCTCTGGAGCCCAGCCCATCCCTGTGAGAGGTGGTGGGGGTTATGTACCATACTGACTTTCCCGATACTGGCCGTTAAGCCATCATTATTCTAAACTGTCAGACAATGGAGTAATTTAGGAACCTTTGAAATCCTGTCATTTCTCTGAAATCTTCCCTCAGCACCACATTCTTCTTTCTATACATGTCATGAATCAAAATGTGGACTACATCTTCGAGTTGTTAACCACATGGGATAAAGCCTCAGGGATATAGAGTCTGTTAATAATGAATTTTTTATCCACAGGCATTTAAGTCCAGCAAGGGGCATGCGTGCGGCAGGTTGTGGTGGGCTGCTCTTGGATATTGCTTCGGGAGTTGCCTACTGCTTCATGTCGTTGGTGTGTGTAAACTGGACCATCTCGAGGGCATCATGACAGCTCAGAGACTATCTCTGTTGCTGTGCGGACACATGGAGTTGGGCCTGTGTCCGTGGGAGTTTGCGCGTTCTCCCCGTGGTTGCGTGGGTTTCCTCCGGGTGCTCCGGTTTCCTCCCACATCCCAAAGATGTGCTTTTAGGCTGATTGATTGGGTAACAAATTGTCCCTATATTGGACCTCCCTGATCCTCACACATTAGGCATAGACTAAAATCATGAATAGGTCACTGAGACAATGGGACGGCGGCGCGGGCTCGTTGGGCCGAAGGGCCTGTTTCCCGTGCTGTGTTGTTCTTTGTTCTTTGTTCACATGGTGAAGAGCAATGTGGACAGTACAGAGTGAACCTTTACCCTCCCCCTCCCCTGAATCTGGCTAAGTTAGGGGTTCCAGTCGTAGACACGCAGGGTAGAATAGGTGTAGGGTGATGCGGCGGCGCGGGCTCGTTGGGCCGAAGGGCCTGTTTCCCGTGCTGGGTTGTTCTTTGTTCTTTGTTCACAACGTGTAGGCAGAGAGGTGAGCACTCAGGTGTAGAAGGAGCTGGCAGGTAGCCCTCGGAGCTGGGATCAGCACCACATGGACTAACTGTGCGGGTTACAAGGAGGAAACGGTGGGAGATTCTGCAGTGTGGGGAACAGGGTGGACTCCAGAATGGTGTGGGCTCCATGGTGCCAGGGTGAGGGATATCACACAATGGCTGTAGGGTATTCCTAAAGAGAAGGGTGAACAGCCAGAGGCTGTTCTGGGGAAGGTGGGACCTCTATAAGAGGGATGGGATTCACCTGAACCAAAGGGGAACAAATATCCTGGGGGGTAAATTTGTTAAGGTTATGCGGAGTGGTTTAAACTGATTCAGAGGGGGGGTGGGATCCTGAGTAGAGGGGGTGAAAGTGAGGGGGGCATAGATGGGGACTGCAATGCACGGCATTGTGGGGGAGGGGCGGAACAGGGTTTGGAATGTGGTTTGAAATGCGTATACTTTAATGCGAGGAGTATTCGCAATAAGGTGGATGAACTTGCAGCGTGGACCAGTACCTGGGACTTCGATGTTGTGGCCATTTCAGAGACTTGGATAGAGCAGGGTCAGGAATGGATGTTGCAGGTCCCCGGGTACAAATGCTTTAATCGGAGTAGACAAGGAGGTAGAAGGGGGGGTGGGGTAGCATTATTGGTCAAGGACTGTATCACAGTGTCTGAGAGGAACTTTGATGAGGACTTGTCTGTTGAGGTAGTATGGGCGGAGATTAGAAATAGGAGAGGAGAGGTCACCCTGTTGGGAGTCTTTTATCGACCTCCAAAAAGTTCTAGAGAGGTTGAGGAAAGGATTGCGGAGACGATCCTTGTTAGGAGTGAAAGTAATAGGGTAATTGTTATGGGGGATTTTAACTTTACTCATGTTGATTGGAATTGCTACAGCTCTGGCTCGTTCGAGGGGTCAGTTTTTGTTCAAAGTGTGCAGGAAGGTTTTTTGACTCAGTATGTAGATAGGCCAACTAGAGGTGAGGCTATATTGGATTTGGTGCTCGGTAATGAGCCAGACCAGGTGCTAGACTTGGAAGTTGGTGTGCATTTTGGTGATAGTGACCACAATTCGATTACGTTCACCTTAGTGATGGAAAGGGATAGGCAAGAACCTCGGGTCAGTAGTTTCAGCTGGGGGAAGGGTACTTATGAGGCTATTAGGAGAGAATTAGGAAGCATTGGTTGGACTAGGAGATTACAGGGACTGGGAACATCCGAGATGTGGAGATTTTTCAAGGAGCAGCTATTGCGGGTCTGTGATAGGTATATCCCTGTCAGGCAAGGAGGATTTGGTAGGCCCAGGGAACCGTGGTGCACTAAAAAAGTTGATTCGTTGGTTAGGAAGAAAAAGGAGGCTTATGTTCGGATGAGGCTTGAGGGCTCAGGTAGTGCATTAGAAAGTTTGAGATTGGCTAGGAGGGAGTTGAAGAGGGAGTTAAGAAGGGCTAAAAGAGGACATGAGATGACTTTGGCTGATAGGATTAAGGAGAACCCTAAGGCGTTTTACAGGTATGTCAAGAACAGAAGGTTGGTTAGGGCAAGATTAGGGCCAGTTACAGACAGTAGAGGGAAGTTGTGCGTGGAACCGGAGGAGATTGGAGAGGCGTTGAACCAATATTTCTCTTCGGTGTTCACGCAAGGGGACATGAATGTAGCTGAGGAGGACACTGGGGTGCAGGGGTGTAAAATAGATAGTATTGCAGTTGATACGGGGGATGTGCTGGATATTTTAGAGGGTTTGAAAATAGATAAGTCCCCTGGTCCGGATGGGATTTACCCTAGGATTCTTTGGGAGGCAAGAGAGGTGATTGCGATGCCTCTGGCTCTGATCTTCAGGTCGTCGTTGGTCTCTGGTATAGTACCGGAAGATTGGAGGACAGCAAATGTTGTCCCATTGTTTAAGAAGGGGAGAAGGGACTTCCCTGGAAATTATAGACCGGTGAGTCTTACTTCTGTGGTGGGTAAGGTTTTGGAAAGGATTATTAGAGACAGGATTTATAGTTATTTGGAGAGTAATGAGTTGATTAGAGACAGTCAGCATGGTTTTATAGCGGGTAGGTCGTGTCTTACTAACCTTATCGAGTTCTTTGAGAAAGTGACCAAAGAGGTGGATAGGGGTAAGGCAGTTGATGTGGTGTATATGGATTTTAGCAAGGCGTTTGATAAGGTTCACCATGGTAGGCTTCTGCAGAAAATGCAGATGTATGGGATTGGGGGTGATCTAGGTAATTGGATCAGGAATTGGCTAGCAGATAGGAGGCAGAGGGTGGTGGTTGATGGTAAATATTCGTCATGGAGTTTGGTTACGAGTGGTGTGCCTCAGGGATCTGTTTTGGGGCCACTGCTGTTTGTAATTTTTATTAATGATCTGGATGAGGGTATAGTTGGGTGGATTAGTAAATTTGCTGATGACACCAAAGTCGGAGGTGTGGTAGATAGTGATGAAGGGTGTCATAGTTTGCAGGAAGACTTAGACAGGTTGCAGAGCTGGGCCGAGAAGTGGCGGATGGAGTTTAATGTGGAGAAGTGTGAGGTAATTCATTTCGGTAGGAATAACAGATGTGTAGAGTATAGGGCTAAAGGGAGGACTTTGAATAGTGTGGAGGAGCAGAGGGATCTAGGTGTATGTGTACATAGATCCCTGAAAGTTGGGAATCAAGTAGATAAGGTTGTTAAGAAGGCATACGGTGTCTTGGCGTTTATTGGTAGGGGGATTGAATTTAGGAGTCGCAGTGTCATGATGCAACTGTACACAACTCTGGTGCGGCCGCACTTGGAGTACTGTGTGCAGTTCTGGTCCCCACATTACAGGAAGGATGTAGAGGCTTTGGAGAGGGTGCAGAGGAGGTTTACCAGGATGTTGCCTGGTCTGGAGGGGAGGTCCTATGAGGAGAGACTGAGGGATTTGGGGTTGTTTTCGCTGGAAAGAAGGCGGCTAAGAGGGGATCTTATTGAAACATATAAGATGATTAGAGGTTTAGATAGGGTGGATAGTAATAGCCTTTTTCCTCGGATGGAGAAAGCTAGCACGAGGGGGCACGATTTTAAATTAAGGGGTGGTAGTTATAGGACGGATGTCAGGGGTAGGTTCTTTACCCAGAAGGTGGTGAGGGACTGGAATGCCCTGCCTGCTGCAGTTGTAAATGCGCCTAGTTTGGGGGCGTTTAAGAGATCCGTGGATAGGTTTATGGACGAAAAGGGATTGGTTTAGGTTAGTGGGTCATTGTTTTTTAATTGGTTGGCGCAACATCGTGGGCCGAAGGGCCTGTTCTGCGCTGTAATGTTCTATGTTCTTTGAATGAAGAAGTTCCTCCTCAACTCTGATCTAAACTGACGCCTCCTTATTTTGAGGCTGTGTCCTCTAGTTCTGGTTTCCGTTCTAAATGAAAATAACCTCTCTGCTTCTACCCGATCGAGCCCCTTCATTATCTTATACAAAGAACAACACAGCACGGGAAACAGGCCCTTTGGCCCAATGAGCCCGCGCCGCCATTTTAACATTGTGAGTGCCCTTCGGGAGTGGCTTAGACTGATCTTGGGATTGGACATAGCTCGGCACAACATTGATGGCCGAAGGGCCTGTACTGTGCTGTACTGTTCTATGTTAACTCTTCCACACAGACTAGGACGAACGATCACTTGGATTCTCCACAATAGATACCCACCTTGCACTGTTAACTCAGGCTTTCTTGACACACAAGTTTATAAATCAGGATGTGGTTGATGCGTTCCCATTATCGTTTCTATTATTACCATATCCATCACCTTTCCCATCACAGGATCATTTCCGCTTTGTCTTTGAACTCCAGGGAAGGTGATAGCATGGTGGTATTATCGGTGGACAATTAATCCAGAAACTCAGCTAATGTTCTGGGGATGTGGGTTGGAATCCTACCACGGCAGATGAATTCAGTAAAAAAAAATCTGGAATGAAGAATCTACTGATGGCCATGAAACCATTGTTGATTGTGGTTAAAAATCCATCTGGATCACTAATGTCCTTTAGGAAAGGAAATCTACTGTCCTTACCCAGTCTGGCCTATATGTGACTCCAGAGCCACAGCAATGTGGGTGACTCTCAACTGCCCTCGTGCAGCTAGAGCTGGACAATGAATGCTGACCAGCCAGTGACGCCCATGTCCCATGACCGAATAAAAAAAACCCATGATCTCCTGAATGAGCTGGAAAATTGCCAGAGAGAGACGTCTTTGATGTTGTCCACTCAACTCCATGTTGGTCATGATGTCGCATTTTAAAAGAATGATCTTTTCCGTGTCTGTCCTTAAAATCTTATCAGTGGCTTTGGCAGGAGGTTGCTGCAGCTTTTGTTGGTATTTAATCTCAGGAATTAAGGATACAGCAGCACTAATAGCAACCTCCATCCTAATAGGTTGTCCATTTCAGAATCACCGTGAACCTGTGTGGTTCACCCTGTATGAATAAGACTCGCAGTCAGAGCTCTTCAGCAAATTCTGCACATTCTCTTCTTCGCAGTCAATTTTCAATTTGTAAATTCCTTTTGTGGAAATTAACTTGATCATCATAAGAGTGGCCAGATTCTTCTTTGAATATTCTCCTCAGGGAAAGCTGGTCTAGCCCAACGCACTTTTGCAATGTGACTCATTTTGCCACAATTCATGCATTACCTTTCCTCGCTCCAGCACTCATTTTGACATATCTGTGACATGACTGTTGCTCTTTTGATTTCTTACGCGCAGTTTCCAATTTGTGGATCTCCATTCCTGAACCAAATTGGGAAGTCTCTTTCGCAGCCTGTTCCATCGACACTGATTTCTACTGCTGTCTTTAAAGTCAAAGCACGTTCAGTAAGCAATCCTCTTTGGATAGCCTCATTTTGAAGACCACAAACTAGATGGTCTCAAATCCTCACGCGGTCACAGTGCTCAGCACAGGCCACCAACCCGGCTATGATTCCAGCCTCAGGTCAATGTCTGTGTGGAGTTTGCACATTCTCCCCATGTCTGCACGGGTTTCCACTGGGTGCTCCAGTTTCATTCCACAGTATAAAGATGTGTTGGTTAGATAGATTGGCCGTTGTGGGGTTTTAATTTATTAGTCACAAGCAGGTTAACATTAACACTGCAATGAAGTTACTGTGAAAATGCCCTAGTTGCCTCACTCTGGCACCTGTTTGGGTTACACTGAGGGTAAATTTAATATGTCCAATGCACCCTAACCAGCACATCTTTCATAGAACATAGAACATTACAGTGCAGTACAGGCCCTTCGGCCCTCGATGTTGTGCCGACCAGTGGAACCAATCTAATGACCCTCTAACCTAAACTATTCCAATGTTATCCATATTCCTATCCACTGACCATTTGAACACCCTTAAAGTTGGCGAGTCCACAACTGCTGCAGGCAGAGCATTCCACACCCTTACTACCCTCTGAGTAAAGAACCTACCTCTGACATCCGTCCTATAATTACCACCCCTTAATTTAAAGCTATGTCCCCTTGTGTTAGCCATCACCATCCGAGGAAAAAGGCTCTCACTGTCCACCCTATCTAACCCTCTGATCATCTTGTATGCCTCAATCAGGTCACCTCGTAACCTTCTTCTCTCCAATGAAAATAACCTCAAGTCCCTCAGCCTTTCCTCATAAGACCTTCTTTCAGACAGTGAGAGGAAAATCTTTCTCCCCCAGGGGGTGGTGGGGATCTGGAACTCGCTGCCTGGAAGGGTGGTAGAGACAGGAACCCTCAGAAAATTTAAGAAGCATTTCGATGAGACCTTGAAACACCATCACACACGGGGCAATGGACCAAGTGCTGGAAAGTGGGATTGGGATAGGGGCTAGATGGGCTAGCACACAGGCGCTGGGCTGAAGGGTCTCTTGCTGTGCTGTCATATTTTATGATTCTATAATATTTCCCCCCATGAGGAATATCAAACAGAACAAATATTGAAGCCTCCTGCACCCTCCCACACAGGAGAGACAAACACTCCTTTCACTGGGATTGTATTTGACTATTATGGTCTGGGAAGGTGTCATTTGCTTTCGGATTGAAGCTTTCAATATTTGGGCTTTAATTTCAATCCGGAATGCTTTGATCCTGCTCCTGATTCCGGGTTCGTTCTCCACGACCTTTCATTGACCCGCTGTTCAGACCAGAGCTTATTTGGAAGGAGATGCAGCCGTTGTTAATTACAAAACAGCCCGAGATGGAAACATTTCCCTGTTCACAGCAGGATGTCCTTTCCCAATTCTCTGGGTGGAGAAGCTCGGTTCCTCAGCACAACTTTCCACACTTGTGTCGGTTGTGACTCAATGGAATTCACTCCCGTCCTCACTGAGAGTCACAGGGTCAAATCTCACTCCAGCCACTGGACTCGGTCACCCAGGGGGACATTGCAGTGTTGTAGTGAGGGAGAATCGAGGGGCAGCAACGAGGGAGCATCAAGGGGGAGGACAGAGAGCTCATCGGGGATCAGGATTGGGAGAGGGGAGTGTGCAGAGGGACCTGGGTGTCCTTGTGTACCAGTCACTGAAGGTAAGCGTGCAGGTACAGCAGGCGGTAAAGAAGGCAAATGGTATGTTGGCCTTCATTGTGAGAGGTTTTGAGTACAGGAACAGGGATGTGTTGTTAAAATTATACAGAGCCTTGGTGAGGCCACACCCAGAGTATTGTGTGCAGTTTGGGTCTCCTTTTCTGAGGAAGGATGTTCTTGCTCTCGAGGGAGAGCAGTGAAGGTTTACCAGGCTGATTCCGGGGATGGTGGGACTGATGTATGAGGAGAGATTGAGAGTATGAGGAGAGATTTCAAAGATTTCAAAGAACAACACAGCACGGGAAACAGGCCCTTCGGCCCAACAAGCCACCGCATCACCCTGCACCTATTCTACCCTGCGTGTCTACGACTGGAACCCCTAACTTAGCCAGATTCAGGGGGGGGGAGGGTAAAGGTTCACTCTGTACTGTCCACATTGCTCTTCACCATGTGAACAAAGAACAAAGAACAACACAGCACGGGAAACAGGCCCTTTGGCCCAACGAGCCCGCGCCGCCGTCCCATTGTCTCAGTAACCTATTCATGATTTTAGTCTATGCCTAATGTGTGAGGATCAGGGAGGTCCAATATAGGGACAATTTGTTACCCAATCAATCAGCCTAAAAGCACATTTTTGGGAAGTGGGAGGAAACCGGAGCACCCGGAGGAAACCCACGCAACCATGGGGAGAACGCGCAAACTCCCACGGACACAGGCCCAACTCCATGTGTCCGCACAGCAACAGAGATAGTCTCTGAGCTGTCATGTTGCCCTTGAGATGGTCCAGTTTACGCACACCAACGACATGAAGCAGTAGGCAACTCCCGAAGCAACATCCAAGAGCAGCCCACCACAACCTGCTGCAGCACGCATGCCCCTTGCTGGACTTAAATGCCTGTGGATAAAAATTTCATTATTAAAAGACTCTATATCCCTGAGGCTTTATCCCATGTGGTTAACAACTCGAAGATGTAGTCCACATTTTGATTCATGACATGTATAGAAAGAAGAATGTGGTGCTGAGGGAAGATTTCAGAGAAATGACAGGATTTCAAAGGTTCCTAAATTACTCCATTGTCTGACAGTTTAGAATAATGATGGCTTAACGGCCAGTATCGGGAAAGTCAGTATGGTACACAACCCCCACCACCTCTCACAGGGATGGGCTGGGCTCCAGAGACCACTGCAGTGGGGGGGTTCCCCAGTCTGAACGGGTTTCTGACAGAGCTATAGAAAATACTCATCCAGTCACAGCTGGAGCTCTGTGTACAGATCTGGTCACCACACCACAGGAAGGATGTGATTGCACTGGAGGGGGTGCAGAGGAGATTCACCAGGATGCTGCCCGGGGTTGGAACATTTCAGTTATAGAGAGAGGTTGGATAGGCTTGGGTTGTTTTCACTGGAGAAGACTGAGGGGTGACCTGATTGAGGTGTAGAACATTGAGCGACACCGATAGGGTGGATAGGAAGATTATTTTCCAGTTAATAGATGGGTCAATAACCAGAGGGCAGAGATTTAAAGGGGATTTGAGGAAAATCTTTCTCCCCCAGGGGGTGGTGGGGATCTGGAACTCGCTGCCTGGAAGGGTGGTAGAGACAGGAACCCTCAGAAAATTTAAGAAGCATTTCGATGAGACCTTGAAACACCATCACACACGGGGCAATGGACCAAGTGCTGGAAAGTGAGATTGGGATAGGGGCTAGATGGGCTAGCACACAGGCGCTGGGCTGAAGGGTCTCTTGCTGTGCTGTCATATTTTATGATTCTATAATATTTCCCCCCGTGAGGAATATCAAACAGAACAAATATTGAAGCCTCCTGCACCCTCCCACACAGGAGAGACAAACACTCCTTTCACTGGGATTGTTTTGACTATTATGGTCTGGGAAGGTGTCATTTGCTTTCGGATTGAAGCTTTCAATATTTGGGCTTTAATTTCAATCCGGAATGCTTTGATTCTGCTCCTGATTCCGGGTTCATTCTCCACGACCTTTCATTGACCCGCTGTTCAGACCAGGGCTTATTTGGAAGGAGATGCAGCCGTTGTTAATTACAAAACAGCCCGAGATGGAAACATTTCCCTGTTCACAGCAGGATGTCCTTTCCCAATTCTCTGGGTGGAGAAGCTCGGTTCCTCAGCACAACTTTCCACACTTGTGTCGGTTGTGACTCAATGGAATTCACTCCCGTCCTCACTGAGAGTCACAGGGTCAAATCTCACTCCAGCCACTGGACTCGGTCACCCATGGGGACATTGCAGTGTTGTAGTGAGGGAGAATCGAGGGGCAGCAACGAGGGAGCATCAAGGAGGAGGACAGAGAGCTCATCGGGGATCAGGATTGGGAGAGGGGAGTGTGCAGAGGGACCTGGGTGTCCTTGTGTACCACTCACTGAAGGTAAGCGTGCAGGTACAGCAGGCGGTAAAGAAGGCAAATGGTATGTTGGCCTTCATTGTGAGAGGTTTTGAGTACAGGAACAGGGATGTGTTGTTACAATTATACAGGGCCTTGGTGAGGCCACACCCAGAGTATTGTGTGCAGTTTGGGTCTCCTTTTCTGAGGAAGGATGTTCTTGCTCTCGAGGGAGTGCAGTGAAGGTTTACCAGGCTGATTCCGGGGATGGCAGGACTGATGTATGAGGAGAGATTGATGAGGTTAGAATTGTTTTCACTGGAGTTCAGATGAATGAGGGGGGATCTCATAGAGATTTATAAAATTCTAACAGGATTAGACAGGGTCGATACAGGGAGGATATTCCCGATGGTGGGGGAGTCCAGAACCAGGGGTCACAGTCTGAGGATTCAGGGTAGACCATTTAGGACGGAGGTGAGGAGACATTTCTTCACCCAGAGAGTGGTGAGCCTGTGGAATTCATTCCCACAGGAATTCAGTGTGGTGACCAGAACTGCACACAATGCTCCAAATGCAGCCTAACCAAGGGTTTATAAAGCTACAACATGATTTCCCAACTCCTGTACTCAGTGCCCCGGCTGATGAAGGAAGAATGCCATATACCTTCTTCATCACCTTGGCTGCCTGTGTTGCCACTTTTAGGGAACTGTGGACCTGCACACCCAGATCCCTCTGTATGTTAATGTTCCGAAGGGTTCTGCCATTTATAGTATAATTTACACCTACATTTCAACCTCCAAAATACATCACCTCACACTTATAGACAGGGAGAAACCGTTCCCACTTGTAAAAGGATGAAAAATGAGAGACAAACGTGATGTGGGAAACTCCCGAGAATCTTTATCAATAATAATTTGCAGGTTGACTCAGGGCTGAATGGGAAACCTGTCTGTTTTCATGATGCTGACCTTGTCTTCATGGGGGTTAACCCTGAGGACAGATTACTGTGGGAGAGTCTGCATTGTGTTTTGGAACACCGTCTATATTGTTTTCTGACTCCTTGTGAGCTTACAGCAGACACAAATGTCTTGCACCCAGATTTCCCTGGCTTCTTTTCTTGGTAGCTCTCACCATCCCCGAGTGTTGGTGTTGCCGACAGTCCCACAGTGTGGCTGGAACAGACTCAGCAGGTTACACTGTGCACTCACCTCCTCTCAATGTTCCCAACAATCTCTCTGCTGTCCTCAGCACTTCCTCATGGTCCGCAATCCATTCCCCCTCCCACCCCCACTCCCCCACCCACCTCCTCACCCCCCCACCCACCTCCTCACCCCCCCCCATCCACCTCCTCACCCCCCATCCACCTCCTCACCCCCCCCATCCACCTCCTCACCCCCCCACCCACCTCCTCACCCCCCCCCCACCCACCTCCTCACCCCCCCCACCCACCTCCTCAAACCCCCCCCCCACCCCCACTCCCCCACCCACCTCCTCACCCCCCCCATCCACCTCCTCACCCCCCCACCCACCTCCTCACCCCCCCCATCCACCTCCTCACCCCCCCCACCCACCTCCTCAAACCCCCCCCACCCCCACTCCCCCATCCACCTCCTCACCCCCCCCACCCCCATACCCCCCGTCCACCTCCTCACCCCCCCCCACCCCCACTCCCCCATCCACCTCCTCACCCCCCCCACCCCCACTCCCCCATCCACCTCCTCACCCCCCCGTCCACCCCCTCCCCCCCGTCCAGCCCTGCACCCCCCCACCCACCTCCTCAACCCCCTCCCCACCCCCACTCCCCCATCCACCTCCTCACCCCCCCCCACCCCCGCACCCCCATCCACCCCCACTCCCCATTCGACCTCCTCACCCCCCCGTCCACCCCCTCACCCCCCCCGTCCACCCCCGCTCCCCCATCCACCCCGTCACCCCCACTCCCCCATCCACCCCCTCAACCCCCCGTCCACCCCCACTCCCCCATCCACCTAAAAGAGGACATGAGATGATTTTGGCTGATAGGATTAAGGAGAACCCTAAGGCGTTTTACAGGTATGTCAAGAACAGAAGGTTGGTTAGGGCAAGATTAGGGCCAGTTACAGACAGTAGAGGGAAGTTGTGTGTGGAACCGGAGGAGATTGGAGAGGCGTTGAACCAATATTTCTCTTCGGTGTTCATGGAAGGGGACATGAATGTAGCTGAGGAGGACACTGGGGTGCAGGGGTGTAAAATAGATAGTATTGCAGTTGATACAGGGGATGTGCTGGATATTTTAGAGGGATTGAAAATAGATAAGTCCCCTGCTCCAGATGTGATTTACCCTAGGATTCTTTGGGAGGCAAGAGGGGTGATTGCGGAGCCTCTGGCTCTGATCTTCAGGTCGTCGTTAGTCTCTGGTATAGTACCGGAAGATTGGAGGACAGCAAATGTTGTCCCATTGTTTAAGAAGGGGAGAAGGGACTTCCCTGGGAATTATAGACCGGTGAGTCTTACTTCTGTGGTGGGTAAGGTTTTGGAAAGGATTATTAGAGACAGGATTTATAGTTATTTGGAGAGTAATGAATTGATTGGAGATAGTCAGCATGGTTTTGTAGCGGGTAGGTTGTGCCTTACTAACCTTATCGAGTTCTTTGAGAAAGTGACCAAAGAGGTGGATAGGGGTAAGGCAGTTGATGTGGTGTATATGGATTTTAGCAAGGCGTTTGATAAGGTTCACCATGGTAGGCTTCTGCAGAAAATGCAGATGTATGGGATTGGGGGTGATCTAGGTAATTGGATCAGGAATTGGCTAGCAGATAGGAGACAGAGAGTGGTGGTTGATGGTAAATATTCGTCATGGAGTTCAGTTACGAGTGGTGTGCCTCAGGGATCTGTTTTGGGGCCACTGCTGTTTGTAATTTTTATTAATGATCTGGATGAGGGTATAGTTGGGGGGATTAGTAAGTTTGCTGATGACACCAAAGTCGGAGGTGTGGTAGATAGTGAGGAAGGGTGTCATAGTTTGCAGGGTGACTTAGAAAGGTTGCAGAGCTGGGCTGTGAGGTGGCGGATGGAGTTTAATGTGGAGAAGTGTGAGGTAATTCATTTCGGTAGGAATAACAGATGTGTTGAGTATAGGGCTAACGGGAGGACTTTGAATAGTGTGGAGGAGCAGAGGGATCTAGGTGTATGTGTACATAGATCCCTGAAAATTGGGAATCAAGTAGATAAGGTTGTTAAGAAGGCATACGGTGTCTTGGCATTTATTGGTAGGAGGATTGAATTTAGGAGTCGCAGCGTCATGATGCAACTGTACACATCTCTGGTGCGGCCACAGTTTTGTGTGCAGTTCTGGTCCCACATTACAGGAAGGATGTTGAGGCTTTGGAGAGGGTGCAGAGGAGGTTTACCAGGATGTTGCCTGGTATGGAGGGGAGATCCTATGAGGAGAGACTGAGAGATTTGGGGTTGTTTTCGCTGGAAAGAAGGCGGCTAAGAGGGGATCTCATTGAAACATATAAGATGATTAGAGGTTTAGACAGGGTAGATAGTGATAGCCTTTTTCCTAGGATGGAGAAAGCTAGCACGAGTAGGACTGATGTCAGGGGTAGGTTCTTTACCCAGAGGGTGGTGAGGGACTGGAATGCCCTGCCAGCTGCAGTTGTAAATGTGCCTAGTTTGGGGGCGTTTAAGAGATCTGTGGATAGGTTTATGGACGAAAAGGGATTGGTTTAGGCTAGTGGGTCATTGTTTTTTAACTGGTCGGCGCAACATCGTGGGCCGAAGGGCCTGTTCTGCGCTGTAATGTTCTATGTTCACCCCCCCGTCCACCCCCACTCCCCCGTCCACCTCCTCACCCCCCCGTCCACCTCCTCACCCCCCCCGTCCACCTTCTCACCCCCCCGTCCACCTCCTCAGCCCCCGTCCACCCCTTCACCCCCCCGTCCACCCCCTCACCCCCCGTCCACCCCCACATCCCCCATCCACCTTCTCACCCCCCCGCCCACCTCCTCACCCCCGCCACCCACCCCCTCACCCCCCCGTCCACCTCCTCACCACCCCGTCCACCTCCTCACCCCCCGTCCACCTCCTCACCCCCGTCCACCCCCTCACCCCCCCGTCCACCCCCTCACCCCCCCCGTCCACCCCCTCAACCCCCCGTCCACCCCCACTCCCCCGTCCACCCCCTCACCCCCCCGTCCACCCCCTCACCCCCCCGTCCACCCCCTCACCCCCCCGTCCACCCCCTCACCCCCCCGTCCACCCCCTCACCCCCCCGTCCACCCCCACTCCCCCGTCCACCCCCTCACCCCCCGTCCACCCCCTCACCCCCCCCGTCTACCCCCTCACCCCCCGTCCACCCCCTCACCCCCCCGTCCACCCCCTCACCCCCCCGTCCACCTCCTCACCCCCCGTCCACCTCCTCACCCTCCGTCCACCTCCTCACCCCCCGTCCACCTCCTCACCCCCCGTCCACCTCCTCACCCCCCGTCCACCCCCTCACCCCCCCGTCCACCCCCTCACCCCCCCGTCCTCCCCCTCTCCCCCGTCCACCCCCACTCCCCCGTCGACCCCCTCACCCCCCGTCCACCCCCTCACCCCCCCGTCCACCCCCTCACCCCCCGTCCACCTCCTCACCCCCCGTCCACCTCCTCACCCCCCGTCCACCTCCTCACCCCCCGTCCACCTCCTCACCCCCCGTCCACCCCCTCACCCCCCCGTCCTCCCCCTCTCCCCCGTCCACCCCCACTCCCCCGTCCACCCCCTCACCCCCCGTCCACCCCCTCACCCCCCCCGTCCACCCCCTCACCCCCCGTCCACCTCCTCACCCCCCCGTCCACCCCCACTCCCCCGTCCACCCCCTCACCCCCCCGTACACCCCCTCACCCCCCCGTCCACCCCCTCACCCCCCCCGTCCACCCCCTCACCCCCCCGTCCACCTCCTCACCCCCCGTCCACCCCCTCACCCCCCCGTCCACCCCCTCACCCCCCGTCCACCCCCTCACCCCCCCGCCCACCCCCTCACCCCTCCACCCACCCCCTCACCCCCCCGTCCACCCCCTCACCCCCCGTCCACCCCCTCACCCCCCGTCCACCCCCTCACCCCCCGTCCACCTCCTCACCCCCCGTCCACCCCCTCACCCCCCCGTCCACCTCCTCACCCCCCGTCCACCCCCTCACCCCCCCGCCCACCCCCTCACCCCTCCACCCACCCCTCACCCCCCCGTCCACCCCCTCACCCCCCGCCCACCCCCTCACCCCCCCCGTCCACCCCCTCACCCCCCGTCCACCCCCTCACCCCCCGTCCACCCCCTCACCCCCCCGTCCACCCCCTCACCCCCCGTCCACCCCCTCACCCCCCGTCCACCCCCTCACCCCCCGCCCACCTCCTCACCCCCCCCGTCCACCCCCACAAGGGTGAAGGGGGAAAAGTTTAAAGGGAATATTAGGGGAGGGTCTTCACACAGAGAGTGGTGGGAGTGTGGAATGAGCTGCCGGATAAAGTGGTAAATTCCACTTTTAACATTTAAGACAAACTTGGACAAGTCCATGGATGAGAGGGTGTGGAGGGATATGGTCCAGGTACAGGTCAGTGGGACTAGGCAGAAAAATGGTTCAGCACAGACAAGAAGGGCCAAAGGGCCTGTGTCTGAGCTGTAGTGTTTTGTGGTATGTTGGCCTTTGTGGTGAGAGGATTTGAGTATAGGAATGCAGGTAATGTTTGAGATAGAAAACTGGTTAGTTGATTTGCTGCAATCTGCTTGATAGGGCGGACGCAACACGGTTTCATTAAAGGGAAGTCGTGTCTGACAAATTTACTGGAGTTCTATGAGGATGTGTCTAGGGCAGTGGATAGAGGAGAGCCGGTGGATGTGGTCTTTCTGGATTTTCAGAAGGCGTTTGACAAGGTGCCTCACGAGAGGTTATTGCAGAAGGTCAGGGGACATGGAGTTGGGGGTAGGGTGTTAGCGTGGATAGAGGATTGGTTGTCAAATAGGAGGCAGAGAGTGGGGGTCAATGGATGCTATTCGGATTGGCGGATGGTGACTAGTGGGGTGCCCCAGGGGTCGGTGCTGGGGCCTCAGCTATTTACCATTTATATAGATGATCTGGAGGAGGGAAGCGAGTGCAGGGTGTCGAAATTTGCGGATGACACCAAGATTGGGGGAAAGGCAAATTGTGTGGAGGGTGTGGAGAGTCTGCAGAAGGATCTAGATAGGCTGGGCGAATGGGCCAGGAAATGGCAAATGGAATTTAATGTTGGCAAGTGTGAGGTGGTCCACTTTGGTAGGAGGAATGGTAGGAAGGACTATTCCCAAACATCGACTGGAATATCCCTAGAGTAAGGGGTTCGGCTGGAGAGGAGTTTGTTAGGTGTGTTCAGGAAGGTTTCCTGACACAGTATGTGGACAAGCCTACGAGGGGAGAGGCTGTACTTGACCTGGTACTGGCGAATGAACCAGGGCAGGAGATGGATCTCTCGGTAGGAGAGCATCTTGGGAATGGTGATCATAATTCTATCTCCTTCACAATTGCATTGGAACGAGATAGGATCAGACAGGCTAGGAAGGTGTTTGTCTGGAGTAAGGGGAGATACGAAGAAGTCAGGAAGTTACTTGGACAAATAAACTGGAAGGAGGCATTCTTAGGGAAGAGTACCGAAGGAAGGTGGCGGATATTCAAGGAATGTTTGTCTGGCGCTCTGCATGACAATGTTCCGATAAGGCAAGGGGGTTTTGGTAGGTCGCGGGAACCGTGGTGCACGAAGGCTGTGTTGAACCTAGTCAGGAGGAAAAGGAAGGTATACAAAAGGTTCAGGGAACTAGGAGAGGTTAAGGATCTTGAAGAATATAAGGACTGTAGAAAGGAGGTTAAAAGGGAAATTAGGAGAGCCAGAAGGGGTCATGAGAAGACCTTGGCGGGTAAGATTAAAGAAAATCCCAAGGCCTTCTATAAGTATGTGAAAGGTAAAAGGGTGAGAAGGGAAAGGATAGGACCTATAAAAGATGAAGGGGGAAAGGTCTGTGTAGAACCAGAAGAAATGGCGGAGGTGCTTAATGAGTACTTTGCCTCAGTATTCACAGTGGAAGCTGATTTGGGAGATCTTGCTATGGACTTGCAGCAGGTGGAAAAGATTGAGTACGTGGACATTAAGGAGGAGGATGTGTTAGAACTTTTGAATTCTATCAAGGTAGATAAGTCGCCGGGACCAGATGGGATGTACCCCAGGATACTGTGGGAGGCCAGGGAAGTGATTGCAGAGCCCTTGGCGATGATCTTTGCGTCGTCAATGGAGACGGGAGAGGTTCCGGAAGATTGGAGGATTGCGGATGTAGTCCCTATTTTCAAGAAAGGGAACAGAGATAGCCCGGGAAATTACCGCCCGGTGAGTCTGACCTCAGTGGTTGGTAAGCTGATGGAGAGGCTTCTGAGGGACAAGATTTACGACCATTTGGAGAGGTTTGACATGATCAGGAATAGTCAGCATGGATTTGTCAAGGGCAGGTCGTGCCTTACGAGCCTAGTTGAGTTCTTCGATAATGTGACTGAACACATTGACGAAGGAAGTGCCGTGGACGTAGTGTACATGGACTTCAGCAAGGCTTTTGATAAGGTCCCCCATGCAAGACTTCTTGAGAAGGTGAGAGGGCATGGGATCCAAGGGCCTTTGGCCTTGTGGATCCAGAACTGGCTTGCCTGCAGAAGGCAGAGAGTGGTTGTGGATGGGTCTTTTTCGGAATGGAGGTCAGTCACCAGTGGGGTGCCCCAGGGATCTGTTCTGGGACCCTTGTTGTTTGTCATTTTCATAAATGACCTGGATGAGGAAGTGGAGGGATGGGTTAGCAAGTTCGCTGATGACACGAAGGTCGGCGGTGTTGTGGATGGTCTGGAAGGATGTCAAAAGTTGCAGCAGGACATAGATAGGATGCAGGAATGGGCGGAGAAGTGGCAGATGGACTTCAACGCGGATAAATGTGTAGTAGTCCATTTCGGCAGAACCAACGGGATGAACGAGTACACTATTAAGGGCAGGGGTCTTAGTAGCGTTGAAGAGCAGAAGGATCTCGGGGTCCGGGTTCACAGGACTCTTAAATCGGCCTTGCAGGTGGAGGAGGTGGTCAAGAAGGCGGATGGTGTACTGGCCTTCATTAATCGAGGGATTGAGTTTAGGAGTCGGGAGGTAATGCTGCAACTTTACAGGACCCTCGTCAGGCCTCATTTGGAGTACTGTGCGCAGTTCTGGTCGCCTCACTATAGGAAAGACGTAGAAGCTATTGAAAGGGTGCAGAGGAGATTTACAAGGATGTTGCCTGGACTGGGAGGCATGCCTTATGAAGATAGGTTGAGGGAGCTGGGACTCTTTTCCCTGGAGAGGCGAAGGTTGAGAGGCGACCTGATAGAAGTTTATAAAATGTTGAGAGGAATAGATAGGGTGGACTCTCAGAGGCTATTTCCCCGGGTTGAAATGGTCGCTACGAGAGGACACAGATTTAAGGTGCGGGGAGGGAAGTACAGAGGTGATGTTAGGGGTAAGTTTTTCACTCAGAGGGTAGTGAGTGATTGAAATCGGCTGCCGTCGTCGGTGGTGGAGGCGAACTCGCTGGGGTCTTTTAAAAGACTTCTGGATGAGTATATGGGGTCTAATGGGATTGGGGGTTATAGATAGGTCTATAGATTGGTGGGGTTGATGCGATCGGCGCAACTCGAGGGCCGAAGGGCCTGTTTGTGCTGTAATGTTCTATGTTCTATTACTTACGGGGCGAAAAACTGCAGGAGGCGACGGTGCAGAGGGACCTCGGGGTCCTTGTGCATGAGTCGCAAAAACCCAGCTTGCAGGTGCAGCAGGTGGTCAGGAAGGCGAATGGGATGCTGGCCTTCATTGCGAAGAGGATTGAATATAAAAGTAGGGAGGTCTTGCTGCAGCTGTATAGGGCATTGGTGAGGCCGCAGCTGGAGTACTGTGTGCAGTTTTGGGCGCCGCACCTGCACAAAGATATTTTGGCCTTGGAGGGAGTGCAGAGGAGGTTTACTAGGCTGATACCAGAGTTGAGGGGGTTGAGCTATGAGGAGAGGCTGAATGAACTAGGCTTGTACTCGTTGGAGTTTAGAAGAATGAGGGGAGATCTCATTGAGACGTATAAGATGATGAATGGGATGGATAGGATAGAGGTGGAGAGACTCTTCCCGCTCAAAAAAGACAGTAGGACTACGGGGCACAGCCTCAAGATAAAGGGGGGGCTTTTTAGAACAGAGTTGAGGAGGAACTTCTTCACTCAAAGGGTGGTGAATCTCTGGAATTCTCTGCCCGTTGAAGTGGTGGAGGCTGCCTCGCTAAATATTTTTAAGACGTGGGTTGATGGGTTTTTGATAAGAGAGGGGATTAAGGGTTATGGGGAGAGGGTGGGAAAGTGGAACTGAGCCACGACAGATCAGCCATGATCTTATTGAATGGCGGGGCAGGCTCGAAGGGCTAGATGGCCTACTCCTGCTCCTATTTCTTATGTTCTTATGTTCTAATTATACAGCTTCTTCCCTGCTGCTGTCAGACATTTGAATGGACCTACCTCGCATTAAGTTGATCTTTCTCTACACCCTCGCTGTGACTGTAACACTACATTCTGCACTCTTCCCAATACTTCTCTATGAACGGTATGCTTTGTCTGTATAGCACACAAGAAATAATACTTTTCACCGTATGTTAATACATGGGACAATAATAAATCAAATCAAATCAGGGTAAATAGGAGAACTCTGCTTCTCCTCGCTGAGTTCAATTAACAGTGATTGGTGGAAGGGTCAGAGGGGACATGAGGGATAGCATTTGCACCAACAAGTTGATGGATTAAGTTGGTGATTGAAGGTGACTCATTTCAAAGATCCCTGATGGGTTTCTGAAGCACTGGAAGCTGCGAGGCCACTCAGCAGGTGCTGGAAAAGGAATTAAGATCAGCGGCTGCTTTACTTTCCCTCTTTCTCGGGCTGCTACAGACATGAAGGGCTGAATGGCCTCTTTCTGTATTATTTTTTATGATTCTAACATGACCACCTGCAAGTTCCACTCCAAACCACACACCATCCTAACATGCAACTAGCGTTGTTTCACCTCAGGGACTGCAGCACTGACGAAGACAGTTCAATACCACCTTCTCACTGGGGCAACTTGAGTGCGAATGTCCTTGCCAGCACATCCCAAATCTGAATGGATATATACAGGCACTGGAGAAAACATAGATTTACAAAGACTGATGCCAGAATATAAGGATATATTTATCAGAACCTCAGGGGAAGGTAGTGGAAGCAAATACTTCTAAGGGGTGTCTTGACAAGTACATGAATAGGATGGGAATATGGTCCCTGGAAGGGGAGGGGGTTTTAGTTCAGTCGGGCAGCATGGTCAGTGCAGGCTTGGAGGGGCCGAAGGGCCTGTTCCTGTGCTGGAATTGTCTTTGTTCTTGAGAAGAGATTGGGGCATTTTCTCCAGAAGGGAGAGTTTAGGGGTGATGTGACAGACATCTGTAAGATCTTTAGGATACGGAGAATGTATTGCACACGTTAATAAGAGCAGCATGAGGGGTCATCAATATAAAATAATCACTGCTAAATCCAATTGGCAACCTGTCTTCCCCAGAGCACAGAGAGAATGTCAGGCTGTGAGAATTGTTTGAACCAGCCGGACTGATTCTCTGAACTAACTCTGATCTAAATGTCAGCAGTTATAATCCACATCAAAGGTAGTTTATTGCCTCGAAAGCACTTTGCGATGTGCTTGTGAATGTTGCTATGTAAATGCAAGTCTTTCTTTTTCTCACTCAGCTGAGTAGGAAGGTCCATCAACTTCGAATCTGTTCCAGACGCTAACATTGCTAAACTCAGATAAATGCGGAGAAGCAGTGAAAAATGGCATGGCCATTTATAAAATGAAAAGTAAACTTTAATGAACCCTGGAGCACAAAATATACTTCTTTGGTTGTACAAATTCACTAGTTCCAGTCTGAGGTGAGCAATCAGCCCAGAGGATGCAGCAAGTTGCTTCTGCTGAATGTAGTGACTGAGAGTTCTTCCTGTCCCCAGGGATCACCAGACTCCCACCGATAACTCCATCCAGTTTCAGAATTCAAAATCAACTGCAGCGGAGGAAGATTTTCAGACTGTCCCAGTCACTGTGAAATTCCAAACCCCATTACCGATTGCAAAAATCCTACTGCAAAAACCCCAAATCATCATTACTAAATTCACTTCATTAGCAGCACATTCAGAACCTGTGTGGATCTGGGACAAGATTTCGATAAAGAACAATCAGTAAATTTAACTTACACCCCCATCACTGGGAAATGGACGACAGGGAGATAGGGGGGGGGGAATTGGACAGAATACCCCACAACAATCCACTGACATCGTACCTCGACAAGGAAAAGGAAGGGTGACACAGCACCCCAGGGACCCCCTCCCCACCTAATGTCCCATTGCTGAGGGAAGAGGAATAGAGAGAGATCCTGCAACCATCTATTGCACACTCCCACTCTGGGAGCAGCCCATGACCTCCCTCAGTCCCAGTCGCCCAACGTCCAATTCTCAGACCAAAGTCCATGGTTAGTTTGGAGGAGTCTGCTGCTGTTACTTGCCTGTGTGCAAAGGCCATGATTCAGGGGCCTCAGCAAGGGAGACAGATGCCTCTTGGTGAGATTCACCCTATTTGTTATTGAATGCTGACCCTTGTCCCCAGTCTCAGCAGACCCACCTAGTGTCTCAGAGCTTCCTCTGACCCTGATATGTCATTAGTGTTAATATAGTGTCTTCCCCATACCCACTCCCCACCCCTTGGTGACAGACAGACTGTCCTAGGTCAGAATTAGCCCATCTGTCTTTTCTCCCACCCCCACTGGTGCAGAGAGGCTGGGGGGAGGAGGGGAAAGTGTTTCCAGCTGATGTATTCCCCGATTCTCAGTTCTATCAGCCTCAGTCCTGTTGCCTGTTGATTCATTTCCCTCTTTCTGATTTTGATGACTTCAACACCAAGTTGAATAGGAAGCTTGGCTGTGGGACACATGCTACATGCTACCTTCATCCCTACTGTCTGCTACTGTGCTGCATCCGCCCCCCCCACCCTCCCTCCCACATACTCACAAGGTTCCAGCTGGGAGCCTGGGCCCACCCCTTTCTCCATGCATGCTTTTGTTCCCATCAGTTTATTAACTACGCCCCAAGATGCACAATCTGCCACCACTATAAAGCACTAGGTTCAGACTGCAGTTCCACACATCACTGGCTGCCGAGGTGAGGGGGAGCTCTGCAGCCCTGTATCAAACTACGAGGGGTGGCTTTGGGGCTCTACCCCTCCCCACAACCCCACCCCACTTCCTCATTAAAAACTGTATAAAATCCTACAGGATTAGTCTCTGCCAGAAATTAAAATCCAATTCACCTAAAAACAGAAAAGAACACAGAGTCTATAAGATGTGAAGTGCGAGTGAGGGCACTCGGTGCGAGGAGGGCGATGGATCCTTTACCAGCAGCTTCTCATGTGGGCACTGTGGTCTCTACACTCCGCACACGAGGCTGCAATGAATGCTTGTGGCTGTATGTGGCAGAACTGCCCAGTGCTGTCAGTGTTGGGAACCGCCTGGTGTCTCCCACCTCCTCACTGTCGTCACCAAGGTGGGTGCCTGAGAGAGAGAGAGAGAGAATCTGTTAGAGGGGGGCAAAGGGCAAGTCAAACCAGCCAGTGGCTAAGCAGCAAGGGGTCTACAATGGGGAACAAGGTCCCATTGCAGACCCTGCTGTCACAGCGGGAATAAATCCATGCTTCCTGCCATTCCAGGCTCAACGACATCATTCATCAGAACGTCAAACAAACAGATCAGTAAGTGGCAGTGCGATTACTGTACTGTGGGCACAAACACAGCAGCCTTTTCATACACCAGATCTCACACTGCAACTCCAACAGTTTAATATCAAACTGCGGGGAATGATTTACAAGCAAAAATCAGGAAATAAGTCACCAGGCATTTAAACAGTTTTGAATAATGAAGTATAGATGGACCAGGTTGGTTAGAGGCAAGACGTTCCCTAGTAAGAAGTCACACAACACCAGGTTTATTTGGTAGCACGAGCTTTTGGAGCACTGCCCCTTCATTAGTTGAGCGTTTGGTGTTGTGATATTATTTACTGTGTCTGGTGTTGTGATATTATTTACTGTGCCTGGTGTTGTGATATTATTTACTGTGTCTGGTGTTGTGATATTATTTACTGTGTCTGGTGTTGTGATATTATTTACTGTGCCTGGTGTTGTGATATTATTTACTGTGCCTGGTGTTGAGATATTATTTACTGTGTCTGGTGTTGTGATATTATTTACTGTGCCTGGTGTTGTGATATTATTTACTGTGTCTGGTGTTGTGATATTATTTACTGTGCCTGGTGTTGTGATATTATTTACTGTGTCTGGTGTTGTGATATTATTTACTGTGTCTGGTGTTGTGATATTATTTACTGTGTCTGGTGTTGTGATATTATTTACTGTGCCTGGTGTTGTGATATTATTTACTGTGTCTGGTGTTGTGATATTATTTACTGTGTCTGGTGTTGTGATATTATTTACTGTGTCTGGTGTTGTGATATTATTTACTGTGTCTGGTGTTGTGATATTATTTACTGTGTCTGGTGTTGTGATATTATTTACTGTGCCTGGTGTTGTGATATTATTTACTGTGCCTGGTGTTGTGATATTATTTACTGTGTCTGGTGTTGTGATATTATTTACTGTGCCTGGTGTTGTGATATTATTTACTGTGTCTGGTGTTGTGTATTATTTACTGTGTCTGGTGTTGTGATATTATTTACTGTGTCTGGTGTTGTGATATTATTTACTGTGCCTGGTGTTGTGATATTATTTACTGTGTCTGGTGTTGTGATATTATTTACTGTGTCTGGTGTTGTGTATTATTTACTGTGCCTGGTGTTGTGATATTATTTACTGTGCCTGGTGATGTGATATTATTTACTGTGCCTGGTGTTGTGATATTATTTACTGTGCCTGGTGTTGTGATATTATTTACTGTGTCTGGTGCTGTGATATTATTTACTGTGTCTGGTGTTGTGTATTATTTACTGTGTCTGGTGTTGTGATATTATTTACTGTGCCTGGTGTTGTGATATTATTTACTGTGCCTGGTGTTGTGATATTATTTACTGTGTCTGGTGTTGTGATATTATTTACTGTGCCTGGTGTTGTGATATTATTTACTGTGCCTGGTGTTGTGATATTATTTACTGTGTCTGGTGTTGTGATATTATTTACTGTGCCTGGTGTTGTGATATTATTTACTGTGTCTGGTGTTGTGATATTATTTACTGTGTCTGGTGTTGTGATATTATTTATTGTGCCTGGTGTTGTGATATTATTTACTGTGTCTGGTGTTGTGATATTATTTACTGTGCCTGGTGTTGTGATATTATTTACTGTGCCTGGTGTTGTGATATTATTTACTGTGCCTGGTGTTGTGTATTATTTACTGTGTCTGGTGTTGTGATATTATTTACTGTGTCTGGTGTTGTGATATTATTTACTGTGCCTGGTGTTGTGATATTATTTACTGTGTCTGGTGTTGTGTATTATTTACTGTGTCTGGTGTTGTGATATTATTTACTGTGTCTGGTGTTGTGATATTATTTACTGTGCCTGGTGTTGTGATATTATTTACTGTGTCTGGTGTTGTGATATTATTTACTGTGTCTGGTGTTGTGATATTATTTACTGTGTCTGGTGTTGTGATATTATTTACTGTGCCTGGTGTTGTGATATTATTTACTGTGTCTGGTGTTGTGATATTATTTACTGTGTCTGGTGTTGTGTATTATTTACTGTGTCTGGTGTTGTGATATTATTTACTGTGTCTGGTGTTGTGATATTATTTACTGCGTCTGGTGTTGTGATATTATTTACTGCGTCTGGTGTTGTGATATTATTTACTGTGTCTGGTGTTGTGATATTATTTACTGTGTCTGGTGTTGTGATATTATTTACTGCGTCTGGTGTTGTGATATTATTTACTGTGTCTGGTGTTGTGATATTATTTACTGTGTCTGGTGTTGTGATATTATTTACTGTGTCTGGCGTTGTGATATTATTTACTGTGTCTGGTGTTGTGATATTATTTACTGTGTCTGGTGTTGTGATATTATTTACTGTGTCTGGTGTTGTGATATTATTTACTGTGCCTGGTGTTGTGATATTATTTACTGTGTCTGGCGTTGTGATATTATTTACTGTGTCTGGTGTTGTGATATTATTTACTGTGTCTGGTGTTGTGATATTATTTACTGTGCCTGGTGTTGTGATATTATTTACCGTGCCTGGTGTTGTGATATTATTTACTGTGTCTGGTGTTGTGATATTATTTACTGTGCCTGGTGTTGTGATATTATTTACTGTGCCTGGTGTTGTGATATTATTTACTGTGCCTGGTGTTGTGATATTATTTACTGTGCCTGGTGTTGTGATATTATTTACTGTGTCTGGTGTTGTGATATTATTTACTGTGTCTGGTGTTGTGATATTATTTACTGTGCCTGGTGTTGTGATATTATTTACTGTGCCTGGTGTTGTGATATTATTTACTGTGCCTGGTGTTGTGATATTATTTACTGTGTCTGGTGTTGTGATATTATTTACTGTGTCTGGTGTTGTGATATTATTTACTGTGCCTGGTGTTGTGATATTATTTACTGTGTCTGGCGTTGTGATATTATTTACTGTGTCTGGTGTTGTGATATTATTTACTGTGTCTGGTGTTGTGATATTATTTACTGTGTCTGGTGTTGTGATATTATTTACTGTGCCTGGTGTTGTGATATTATTTACTGTGCCTGGTGTTGTGATATTATTTACTGTGCCTGGTGTTGTGATATTATTTACCGTGCCTGGTGTTGTGATATTATTTACTGTGTCTGGTGTTGTGATATTATTTACTGTGCCTGGTGTTGTGATATTATTTCCTGTGCCTGGTGTTGTGATATTATTTACTGTGCCTGGTGTTGTGATATTATTTACTGTGCCTGGTGTTGTGATATTATTTACTGTGTCTGGTGTTGTGATATTATTTACTGTGCCTGGTGTTGTGATATTATTTACTGTGTCTGGTGTTGTGATATTATTTACTGTGCCTGGTGTTGTGATATTATTTACTGTGCCTGGTGTTGTGATATTATTTACTGTGTCTGGTGTTGTGATATTATTTACTGTGCCTGGTGTTGTGATATTATTTACTGTGTCTGGTGTTGTGATATTATTTACTGTGTCTGGTGTTGTGATATTATTTACTGTGTCTGGTGTTGTGATATTATTTACTGTGTCTGGTGTTGTGATATTATTTACTGTGTCTGGTGCTGTGATATTATTTACTGTGTCTGGTGTTGTGATATTATTTACTGTGCCTGGTGTTGTGATATTATTTACTGTGTCTGGTGTTGTGATATTATTTACTGTGTCTGGTGTTGTGATATTATTTACTGTGTCTGGTGTTGTGATATTATTTACTGTGTCTGGTGTTGTGATATTATTTACTGTGTCTGGTGCTGTGATATTATTTACTGTGTCTGGTGTTGTGATATTATTTACTGTGCCTGGTGTTGTGATATTATTTACTGTGTCTGGTGTTGTGATATTATTTACTGTGCCTGGTGTTGTGATATTATTTACTGTGTCTGGTGTTGTGATATTATTTACTGTGTCTGGTGTTGTGATATTATTTACTGTGTCTGGTGTTGTGATATTATTTACTGTGTCTGGTGTTGTGATATTATTTACTGTGTCTGGTGCTGTGATATTATTTACTGTGTCTGGTGTTGTGATATTATTTACTGTGCCTGGTGTTGTGATATTATTTACTGTGTCTGGTGTTGTGATATTATTTACTGTGTCTGGTGTTGTGATATTATTTACTGTGCCTGGTGTTGTGATATTATTTACTGTGTCTGGTGTTGTGATATTATTTACTGCGTCTGGTGTTGTGATATTATTTACTGTGCCTGGTGTTGTGATATTATTTACTGTGCCTGGTGTTGTGATATTATTTACTGTGCCTGGTGTTGTGATATTATTTACTGTGTCTGGTGTTGTGATATTATTTACTGTGTCTGGTGTTGTGATATTATTTACTGTGCCTGGTGTTGTGATATTATTTACTGTGCCTGGTGTTGTGATATTATTTACTGTGCCTGGTGTTGTGATATTATTTACTGTGTCTGGTGTTGTGATATTATTTACTGTGTCTGGTGTTGTGATATTATTTACTGTGCCTGGTGTTGTGATATTATTTACTGTGCCTGGTGTTGTGATATTATTTACTGTGCCTGGTGTTGTGATATTATTTACTGTGCCTGGTGTTGTGATATTATTTACTGTGTCTGGTGTTGTGATATTATTTACTGTGCCTGGTGTTGTGATATTATTTACTGTGTCTGGTGTTGTGATATTATTTACTGTGCCTGGTTTGTGATATTATTTACTGTGCCTGGTGTTGTGATATTATTTACTGTGTCTGGTGTTGTGATATTATTTACTGTGCCTGGTGTTGTGATATTATTTACTGTGTCTGGTGTTGTGATATTATTTACTGTGCCTGGTTTGTGATATTATTTACTGTGCCTGGTGTTGTGATATTATTTACTGTGCCTGGTGTTGTGATATTATTTACTGTGTCTGGTGTTGTGATATTATTTACTGTGCCTGGTTTGTGATATTATTTACTGTGCCTGGTGTTGTGATATTATTTACTGTGCCTGGTGTTGTGATATTATTTACTGTGTCTGGTGTTGTGATATTATTTACTGTGTCTGGTGTTGTGATATTATTTACTGTGTCTGGTGTTGTGATATCATTTACTGTGCCTGGTGTTGTGATATCATTTACTGTGTCTGGTGTTGTGATATTATTTACTGTGCCTGGTGTTGTGATATTATTTACTGTGTCTGGTGTTGTGTATTATTTACTGTGCCTGGTGTTGTGATATTATTTACTGTGTCTGGTGTTGTGATATTATTTACTGTGCCTGGTGTTGTGATATTATTTACTGTGTCTGGTGTTGTGATATTATTTACTGTGTCTGGTGTTGTGTATTATTTACTGTGCCTGGAATTGTGATATTATTTACTGTGTCTGGTGTTGTGATATTATTTACTGTGCCTGGTGTTGTGATATTATTTACTGTGTCTGGTGTTGTGATATTATTTACTGTGTCTGGTGTTGTGTATTATTTACTGTGCCTGGAATTGTGATATTATTTACTGTGCCTGGTGTTGTGATATTATTTACTGTGTCTGGTGTTGTGATATTATTTACTGTGTCTGGTGTTGTGATATTATTTACTGTGTCTGGCGTTGTGATATTATTTACTGTGTCTGGTGTTGTGATATTATTTACTGTGTCTGGTGTTGTGATATTATTTACTGTGTCTGGTGTTGTGATATTATTTACTGTGTCTGGCGTTGTGATATTATTTACTGTGTCTGGTGTTGTGATATTATTTACTGTGTCTGGTGTTGTGATATTATTTACTGTGCCTGGTGTTGTGATATTATTTACTGTGTCTGGCGTTGTGATATTATTTACTGTGTCTGGTGTTGTGATATTATTTACTGTGTCTGGTGTTGTGAAATTATTTACTGTGCCTGGTGTTGTGATATTATTTACCGTGCCTGGTGTTGTGATATTATTTACTGTGTCTGGTGTTGTGATATTATTTACTGTGCCTGGTGTTGTGATATTATTTACTGTGCCTGGTGTTGTGATATTATTTACTGTGTCTGGTGTTGTGATATTATTTACTGTGCCTGGTGTTGTGATATTATTTACTGCGTCTGGTGTTGTGATATTATTTACTGTGTCTGGTGTTGTGATATTATTTACTGTGTCTGGTGTTGTGATATTATTTACTGTGTCTGGTGTTGTGATATTATTTACTGTGTCTGGTGTTGTGATATTATTTACTGTGTCTGGTGCTGTGATATTATTTACTGTGTCTGGTGTTGTGATATTATTTACTGTGCCTGGTGTTGTGATATTATTTACTGTGTCTGGTGTTGTGATATTATTTACTGTGCCTGGTGTTGTGATATTATTTACTGTGTCTGGTGTTGTGATATTATTTACTGCGTCTGGTGTTGTGATATTATTTACTGTGTCTGGTGTTGTGATATTATTTACTGTGCCTACTCCAGTCTAACGCTGGCAATTCCACATCAGATGTTTTTGACTAACTTCATTTTCTAATAAAATGCAGCTTAACAGAAACAAGGATAGGCGGTCAGCCAGGAGTATGGCACATCTGTTCCCCACCAACAAACACCAACGATAATTTGCTGTATATATAAAAATAACTTTGATCTTGAATAAGGAGTGGAACTTATTAACATGATGATAGCAAACACTGTGGAATGGAGACCAGTCAGGATGATACAGATTAGCTGGAAAGGACATGGTCAGGTTTGCAGAATGGGAATTTAATACAGAGCACAGACAGCGCATAGATCAGAAGGCCATCTGGCCCTTTGAATCTGCTCCAACATTCAATAAGATCATAGCTGTTCAGTAAGTCTGACAGCACCAGCTTAAAGTCCAACAGGTTAATTTGGTCGTACAAACTTTCAGAGTGTCGCTCCTTCATCAGGTCTGGCACCCCCTCCACCTTTCACCCTACTGAATGGGCTGTGAAAAACACATTGTTTATCGCCCAACATCAAGTCAAACGTAAAAGTAAACTTTATTTATTAGTCACAAGTAAGGCTTACATTAACACTGCAATGAAGTTACTGTGAAAATCCCCTCGTGGCCACACTCTGGTGCCTGTTTGGAGACAGCGAGGGAGAATTTATCATGGAAAATCCAGTGAACAAGCACGTGTTTCAGAATGTGGGAGGAAACCCACACAAACATGGGGAGAATGTGCAAACTCCACACAGACAGCGACTCAAGCTGAGAATCGAACCCAAGTCTCTGGCGCTGTGAGGCAGCAGTGCCAACCACTGTGTCACCGTGCTGGCCTGGCTATGTGCTGGGGAAAGGGGGAAGCTCTCACCTGAAGTGTTGCTGTCATCCATGTACATGAGATCATCTATGAGGTCAGGAGACTAAGAGGAGGAAAGGCACAGCATTAGTTTAACAGCAGATCCTTTCCACAGCAGCACTGTCTCACCAGTCTGGTCCCAGGGTCTCCAGAAACAGAAAGACCATCTACCCCTCACACACACACAGCCTGATCCCAGCACCACACCACCAGGTACACGCAGAGTGAGGCACTGCCACTGTTATTAATCCAGGCTCAGACACACAGATACTCTGACCCATCCTTCACCAAGTTTCCTCACTGCAACTTCCATTATACTGAAACAAACGTAGCTTTGTCATCAGGAGTCAGACCTGTTGACACATCCTACACAGTTCCACATCTAATCAAGTTATTGGCTGAGCACAAAGAACTTCAAGATAATGGATAGTCTCTGGCAGTGTGACGTCAGGAAGGAACGGTAACTTCAGGACGCTGAATAAATCCTGCCCTCATTTCAAACAAATTTTACACAGAGTAAAATCTAACATTGAAGATAGGAATAGGAGGTGGCTATTCAGCCCTTTGAGTCTGCTCTGCCATTCATTACTATCATGGCTGATTGTCCAGTTGTCTGATCCTGCCTTTGCCCCAATGCCATACCTAACTGCTTCTTCAAATCATTCAATATTTCAGCCTCAACTACTTTCTGTGGTCATAAATTCCACAGACTGACCACTCTCTGAGTGAAGAAATGCCCCCTCATCTCCGTCCTAACCCTGTATCCTCAGACTGTGACCCCGGTTCTGGATTCTTGCACCATTGGGAATATCCTCCCTGCGTCTACCCTATGCTGCACTTTTCACCCTGTAAATAGTAATCCCTCCCACTATTGTTTCTACCAAAGTGGATAACCTCACACTTGCTAACATTATACTCCATCTGCCAGGTCCTAAGGATTTTGGAAAGTGGTAAGCAGCATGTGTACTATGAGTGCAGCTATTATTTCTAGAAGCTTAGATTGTAGATTATCAGGCTCTGGGGATCTATTGGATTTTAGTCCCTCACGTTTCATCAGTATGTTTTCTCTGCTAATATTAGTTTCCAGAACTACCTCTCTCATTTTTGGTTCCAGGGTATCATCTATTTCAAATATGAAACTTGTCTCTCGTTGTGAAGACAGATACAAAATATTTGTTCAATGTCTCTGCCATTTCCTCATTCCCCATGATAATTCCTCCTGTCTTTGCTTCTAAGGGGTCAACACTTACTTTCGTTATTCTTTTCCTCTTTACATACTCACAAAAGCTCTTATAGAGTCACAGAGGTTCACAGCAGGGAAACAGGCCCTTCGGCCCAGCATCTCCATGCCACCTTTTCTTTTAACCACTAAGCTAGTCACAATTTCCCACATTTGCCCCCTATCCCTCTATACCCATCGTACCCATGTAACTGTCTAAATGCTTTTTAAAAGATAAAATTGTATCGCCTCTACTACTGCCTCTGGCAGCTTGTTCCAGACACTCACCACCCTCTGTGTGAAAAAATTGCCCCTCTGGACACTTTTGTATCTCTCCCCTCTCACCTTAAACCTAGTTTTAGACTCCCCTACCTTTGGGAATAGATGCTATCTAGCTGATCTCCGTCCCTCATTATTTTATAGACCTCTATAAGATCACCCCTCTACGCTCCACAGAAAGAAGTCCCAGTCTATCCAGCCTCTCCTCATAACTCAAACCATCACTTTTTATATCACTGACTAGTTTAATCTCACTTTCTATTTTTTTTCCTTTTTTACGAACTTCTTGGTGGCCCTCTGCTTGTTTTGAAAACATTCCCAATTCTCATTCTTGAAACAGTCAAAGACTCTCCTTTTAATCTAATCCTGTGATTAACTTCCTGATGAGCCACGGGGGGTCTCTGTTGCTATGTTTTTGTTCTTCAGTGGAATGTATTTCTGTTGAAGATTTTTAATTGTTTCTCACTCTTCATTTGCCTCCATATTTTTAAATTTATTTACCTGTGAAACATCACCAGATCTTCCAGTGTCATTGGGTTTGCTGAATTTTAATATTCTTCTTTGTAATTGGAAAATGCCACTTTCAAACAGAATTTAATGGCATTACAATTACTATTTCCAATGACATTATGATTACTATTTCCAATGACATTATGATTACTATTTCCAATGGCATTATGATTACTATTTCCAATGGCATTACGATTGCTATTTCCAATGACATTATGATTACTATTTCCAATGACATTATGATTACTATTTCCAATGACATTATGATTACTATTTCCAATGGCATTACGATTGCTATTTCCAATGGCATTACGATTACTATTTCCAATGGCATTACGATTGCTATTTCCAATGACATTATGATTACTATTTCCAATGACATTATGATTACTATTTCCAATGACATTATGATTACTATTTCCAATGACATTATGATTACTATTTCCAATGGCATTACAATTGCTATTTCCAATGACATTGCGATTACTATTTCCAATGACATTATGATTACTATTTACAATGACATTACGATTGCTATTTCCAATGGCATTACGATTGCTATTTCGAATGGCATTATGATTACTATTTCCAATGGCATTACGATTACTATTTACAATGACATTACGATTGCTATTTCCAATGGCATTACGATTGCTATTTCCAATGGCATTATGATTACTATTTCCAATGGCATTACGATTACTATTTCCAATGACATTATGATTACTATTTCCAATGACATTATGATTACTATTTCCAATGGCATTATGATTATTATTTCCAATGGCATTATGATTACTATTTCCAATGGCATTATGATTACTATTTCCAATGGCATTATGATTACTATTTCCAATGACATTATTAATACTATTTAAAATGAAATTATGATTACTATTTCCAATGACATTATGATTACTATTTCCAATGACATTATGATTACTATTTCCAATGGCATTACGATTGCTATTTCCAATGGCATTACGATTACTATTTCCAATGACATTACGGTTACTATTTCCAATGGCATTACGATTACTATTTCCAATGGCATTACGATTACTATTTCCAATGGCATTACGATTACTATTTCCAATGGCATTACAATTACTATTTCCAATGACATTATGGTTACTATTTCCAATGATATTACGGTTACTATTTTCAATGGCATTACAATTACTATTTCCAATGGCATTACGATTACTATTTCCAATGGCACTATGATTACTACTTCCAATGGCATTATGATTACTACTTCCGATGGCATTATGATTACTATTTCCAGTGGCATTATGATTACTATTTCCAATGGCATTACGATTACTATTTCCAATGGCATTACGATTGCTATTTCCAATGGCACAATGATTACTACTTCCAATGATTACTATTATGATTACTATTTCCAATGGCATTATGATTACTATTTCCAATGATATTATGATTACTATTTCCAATGACATTATGATTATTATTTCCAATGGCATTATGATTACTATTTCCAATGGCATTATGATTACTATTTCCAATGGCATTATGATTACTATTTCCAATGACATTACAGTTACTTTTTCCAATGGCATTACAATTACTATTTCCAATGGCATTACGATTGCTATTTCCAATGGCACTATGATTACTACTTCCAATGGCATTATGATTACTACTTCCAATGGCATTATGATTACTATTTCCAGTGGCATTATGATTACTATTTCCAATGGCACTATGATTACTATTTCCAATGGCATTATGATTACTATTTCCAATGACATTACGATTACTATTTGCAATGATATTACGATTTCTATTTCCAATGGCATTACGATTGCTATTTCCAGTGGTATTACGATTACTCTTTACAATGACATTATGATTACTATTTCCAATAGCATTATGATTATTATTTCCAATGATATTATGATTACTATTTCCAATGATACTATGATTACTACTTCCAATGACATTATGATTACTATTTCCAATGGCATTACGATTACTATTTCCAATGGGATTATGATTACTATTTCCAATGGGATTACGATTACTATTTCCAATGGCATTACGATTACTATTTCCAATGGGATTACGATTACTATTTCCGATGACATTACGATTACTATTTCCGATGACATTACGATTACTATTTCCAATGGGATTACGATTACTATTTCCGATGACATTACGATTACTATTTCCGATGACATTACGATTACTAGTTCCAATGGGATTACGATTACTATTTCCAATGGGATTACGATTACTATTTCCAATGGGATTGCGATTACTATTTCCAATGACATTGCGATTACTATTTCCAATGACATTATGATTACTATTTTCAATGGCATTATGATTACTATTTCCAATGGCATTATGATTACTATTTCCAACGACATTATGATTACTATTTCCAATGACATTGCGATTACTATTTCCAATGACATTGCGATTACTATTTCCAATGGCATTATGATTACCGGTAGTTGTAGTTTTTTTTCTCGCATTTATAAGCACCTACCTCCGTGTATCGGCCTCATTGTTCCTGAGGAGCAGTATCGAGAGGCAGCGATTTTTAGCCGTGTGAGGAGGCAGCAAAAAAGGTACATTTTTCTGTTTATATTGTTTAACTTTTTATTTCTAGTTTAAAGTCGCGAATTATTTTTATTTTTCTGCTGGTAATAGTTTCAGGGATGGCAGTCCAGGCAGTGTGCTGCATCTCCTGTGGGATGTATGTGGTGAGGGACTCCAGTAGTATTTCTGGTGATTTTACTTGTAAGAAGTGTGTTAGATTGCAGCTTCTGGAGGAGCGTGTAAAGGAGTTGGAGGTGGAATTAGAGGAACTCCGCAAAATTCGGGATGCAGAGGAGGACATCGATAGGAGTTATAAGGAGATAGTCACTCCTAGAAACCAGTCTTGGGTCACTGCCACGAGGAGAGGAAAGAAGAATGTGGTGGGACAATCCCCTGGGGCTGTTCCCCTCCAAAATAGGTTTTCGGTCCTGGAGGCTACAGTTGAGGAGGAATCAACTAGAGGTAGCCAAAGGGAGCAGGTCTCTGGGGGTGAGCCTATTGTGAAAGCTCAGGTGGTTAGGGGATGTAAAAGATTGGGCCTGGTGATTGGGGACTCCATAGTTAGGGGGACGGATAGGAGAGTCGGTAGCAATGATAGGGACTCAGGGCTGGTGTGTTGCCTACCAGAGGCTGGGGTCCGGGATGTATCGGACAGGGTATTCAGGACTTTTAGGGGAGAGGGAGATCAACCCCAAGTTATAGTTCATGTGGGGACGCATGACATAGGGAGGCTAAGGGAAGGGGATATTAAGCAGAGATTCATGGAGTTGGGATGGAAACTAAAGGCCAAGTCAGACAGAGTGGTTATCTCTGGACTCTTGCCTGTGCCACGGGATAGTTTAGAGAGGAATAGAGAGAGGGAAAGTTTGAACTCGTGGCTGAGGGGATGGTGCAGGAGGGAGGGGTTCAGGTACTTGAGCAATTGGGGCTCGTTCTGGGGAAGGTGGGACCTCTATAAGAAGGATGGGCTACACCTGAATCAGAGGGGAACAAATATCCTGGGGGGTAAATTTGCAAAGGCTATGCAGGGGGGTTTAAACTGATTTGGAGGGGGGGTGGGATCCTGAGTAGAGGGGGTGAAAGTGAGGGGGGCATAGATGGGGACTGCAATGCACGGCATTGTGGGGGAGGGGTGGAGCAGGGTTTGAAATGCGTATACTTTAATGCGAGGAGTATTCGCAATAAAGTGGATGAACTTGCAGCGTGGACCAGTACCTGGGACTTTGATGTTGTGGCCATTTCAGAGACGTGGATAGAGCAGGGATAGGAATGGTTGTTGTAGGTTACGGGGTTCAAATGCTTTAGTCGGAGTAGAGAAGGAGGTAGAAGGGGGGGTGGGGTAGCATTATTGGTCAAGGACTGTATCTCAGTGTCAGAGAGGAACTTTGATGAGGACTTGTCAGTTGAGGTAGTATGGGCGGAGATTAGAAATAGGAGAGGAGAGGTCACCCTGTTGGGAGTCTTTTATAGACCTCCTAAAAGTTCTAGAGAGGTTGAGGAAAGGATTGCGGAGACGATCCTGGTTAGGAGTGAAAGTAATAGGGTAATTGTTATGGGGGACTTTAACTTTGCGAATATTGATTGGAATTGCTATGGTTCTAACTCGTTAGAGGGGTCAGTTTTTGTTCAAAGCGTGCAGGAAGGTTTTTTGACTCAGTCTGTAGATAGGCCAACTAGAGGTGAGGCTATATTGGATTTGGTGCTGGGAAATGAGCCAGACCAGGTGCTAGACTTGGAAGTTGGTGAGCACTTTGGTGATAGTGACCACAATTCGGTTACGTTCACCTTAGTGATGGAAAGGGATAGGCATGAACCTCGGGTCAGTAGTTTTAGCTGGGGGAAGGGTAATTATGAGGCTATTAGGAGAGAATTAGGAAGCATAGGTTGGACTAGGAGATTACAGGGACTGGGAACGTCCGAAATGTGGAGTTTTTTCAAGGAGCAGCTACTGCGAGTTCGTGATAGGTATGTCCCTGTCAGGCAAGGAGGATTTGGTAGGCCCAGGGAACCGTGGTGCACTAAAAAAGTTGATTCATTGGTTAAAAAGAAAAAGGAGGCTTATGTTCAGATGAGGCTTGAGGGCTCAGGTAGTGCACTAGAAAACTTTAGATTGGCTAGGAGGGAGTTGAAGAGTGAGTTAAGAAGGGCTAAAAGAGGACATGAGATGACTTTGGCTGATGGGATTAAGGAGAATCCTAAAGCGTTCTATAGGTATGTCAAGAACAGAAGGTTGGTTAGGGCAAGATTAGGGCCAGTTATAGACAGTAGAGGGAAGTTGTGTGTGGAACCGGAGGAGATTGGTGAAGCATTGAACCAATATTTCTCTTCGGTGTTCACGCAGGGGGACATGAATGTAGCTGAGGAGGACACTGGGTTGCAGGGGTGTAAAATAGACAGTATTACAGTTGATAAGGGGGATGTGCTGGATATTCTTGAGGGTTTGAAAATAGATAAGTCCCCTGGTCCGGATGGGATTTACCCTAGGATTCTCTGGGAGGCAAGAGAGGTGATTGCGAAGCCTCTGGCTCTGATCTTCAGGTCGTCGTTGGTCTCTGGTATAGTACCGGAAGATTGGAGGATAGCGAATGTTGTCCCATTGTTTAAGAAGGGGAGAAGGGACTTCCCTGGGAATTACAGACCGGTGAGTCTTACTTCTGTTGTGGGCAAGGTTTTAGAAAAAATTATTCGGGATAGAATTTATAGTTATTTGGAGAGTAATGAATTGATTGGAGATAGTCAGCATGGTTTTGTGGCGGGTAGGTCGTGCCTTACTAACCTTATCGAGTTCTTTGAGAAAGTGACCAAAGAGATGGATAGGGGTAAGGCAGTGGATGTGGTGTATATGGATTTTAGTAAGGCGTTTGATAAGGTTCACCATGGAAGGCTTCTGCAGAAAATGCAGATGTATGGGATTGGGGGTGATCTAGGTAATTGGATCAGGAATTGGCTAGCAGATAGGAGACAGAGAGTGGTGGTTGATGGGAAATATTCGTCATGGAGTTCAGTTACGAGTGGTGTGCCTCAGGGATCTGTTTTGGGGCCACTGCTGTTTGTAATTTTTATTAATGATCTGGATGAGGGTGTAGTTGGGTGGATTAGTAAATTTGATGATTACACCAAAGTCGGAGGTGTGGTAGATAGTGATGAAGGGTGTCATAGTTTGCAGGAAGACTTAGACAGGTTGCAGAGCTGGGCCGAGAGGTGGCGGATGGAGTTAATGCGGAGAAGTGTGAGGTAATTCACTTTGGTAGGAATAACAGACATATCGAGTATAGGGCTAACGGGAGGACTTTGAATAGTGTGGATGAACAGAGGGATCTAGGTGTATGTGTACATAGATCCCTGAAAGTTGGGAATCAAGTAGATAAGGTTGTTAAGAAGGCGTACGGTGTCTTGGCATTTATTGGTAGGGGGATGCCCTGTATAGGGCATTGGTGAGGCCGCAGCTGGAGTACTGTGTGCAGTTTTGGGCGCTGCACCTGCGCAAGGATATTTTGGCCCTGGAGGGAGTGCAGAGGAGGTTTACTCGGCTGATACCGGAGTTGAGGGGATTGAGCTATGAGGAGAGGCTGAATAAACTAGGCTTGTACTCGTTAGAGTTTAGAAGAATGAGGGGAGATCTCATTGAGACGTATAAGATGATGAATGGGATGGATAGGATAGAGGTGGAGAGACTGTTCCCGCTCAAAAAAGACAGTAGGACTAGGGGGCACAGCCTCAAGATAAAGGGGGGGCGGTTTAGAACAGAGTTGAGGAGGAACTTCTTCACTCAAAGGGTGGTGAATCTCTGGAATTCTCTGCCCGTTGAAGTGGTGGAGGCTGCCTCGCTAAATATTTTTAAGAAATGGGTTGATGGGTTTTTGATAAGAGAAGGGATTAAGGGTTATGGGGAGAGGGCGGGAAGGTGGAGCTGAGTCACGACAGATCAGCCATGATCTTATTGAATGGCGGGGCAGGCTCGAGGGGCCAGATGGCCTACTCCTGCTCCTATTTCTTATGTTCTTATGTTCTTATGATTGAATTTAGGAGTCGCAGCGTCATGTTGCAACTGTACACAACTCTGGTGCGGCCGCACTTGGAGTACTGTGTGCAGTTCTGGTCCCCACATTACAGGAAGGATGTGGAGGCTTTGGAGGGGGTGCAGAGGAGGTTTACCAGGATGTTGCCTGGTATGGAGGGGACGTCCTATGAGGAGAGACTGAGGGATTTGGGGTTGTTTTCGCTGGAAAGAAGGCGGCTAAGAGGGGATCTTATTGAAACATATAAGATGATTAGAGGTTTAGACAGGGTGGATAGTAATAGCCTTTTTCCTCGGATGGAGAAAGCTAGCACGAGGGGGCATGGTTTTAAATTAAGGGGGGTTAGTTATAGGACGGATGTCAGGGGTAGGTTCTTTACCCAGAGGGTGGTGAGGGATTGGAATGCCCTGCCTGCTGCAGTTGTAGATGCGCCTAATTTGGGGGCGTTTAAAAGATCTGTGGATAGGTTTATGGACGAAAAAGGATTGGTTTAGGCTAGTGGGTCATTGTTTTGTAACTGGTCGGCGCAACATCGTGGGCCAAAGGGCCTGTTCTGCGCTGTAATGTTCTATGTTCTATGTACTATTTCCAATGGCATTACGATTACTATTTCCAATGACATTATGATTACTATTTCCCAGGTGATATTTTTTCACAACAGTACTAACTCTGTTTTATTACACAGTAGCAGATCGAGAATAACTTCATCCATAGTTGGTTTTGCAATAAATTACTCCACCGTATCAAATGGGATAGACTTTGAGCCAATCTAGCAACTGAAGACTGGGCCTCTATGAGGCACTGTGGGCCATCAGCAGCAGTGGGACTGTACTCCAGCACAATCTGTAACCTCATGGCCCGGCATCAACCCACTCGACCATTACCATCAAACCAGAGGAACACCACTGGTTCAGTGGAGAGTGCAGGAGGGCATGTCAGGAGCAGCACCAGGCAAATGAGGTGTCAACCTGGCAAAGCCACCAAACAGGACTAAGAACATAAGAAATAGGAGCAGGAGTAGGCCATCTGGCCCTTTGAGCCTGCCCCGCCATTCAATAAGATCATGGCTGATCTGAAGTGGTATACCACTTGTGTACCAAATAACATAAACAGCACGTGATGATCAGAGCTAAGCGATCCCACAACCAATAGATCAGATCCAAGCTCCATGGATAATTAAACAACTCACTGGAGGAGGAGGCTCCACAAATATCCCCACCCTCAATGATGGAGGAGCCCAGCATGTCAGTGTAAAAGATAAGGCTGAAGCATTCACAGCAAGTACCGAGAGGATGATCCATCTCCGCCTCCTCCAGTGGTCCCAGCATCTCACATCTCCAGCCAATTCAGTTCACTCCATGTGATATCAGAAATGGCTGGAGGTACTGGATGTTGCAAAGGTTATGGACCCTGACAATATAACCATAGAATCCCTACAGAAGGAGGCCATTCAGCCTATCGAGACTGCCCCAATCCCACCCAGGCCCTATCCCCGTAGCCCCCACTTATTTACCCTGCTAATCTTCCTCTTCTACACACCTTTGGATACAAAGGGGCAATTTAGCATAGCGAATCAACCTCACACGGGTTGCAAACTTCACACAGAGAGTGGCCTAAAGCCGTAATTGAACCTGGGTCCCTGGAAGTGTGTGTTAACCAGCGTGCTGCCCAATATTCCAGCAACAGTTCTGAAGTATGTCTAGCCAAGCTCTTCCTGTGCAGTTTACAACACTGGCATCTACCCAGCAATGTGTAATACACAAAAAGCAGGAGAAATCCCACCCTCCCAATCAGCCTACTCTCCATCAGTTATAAAGTGATGGAAAGGGCCATCGACAGTGATGATAACTGCACTCTGGGTGTACCTACACCACATGGACTGCAGTGCTTCAAAGCAGCAGCTCATCATCAATTAGGGGTGGGTAATAAAGGCTGGCTCAGCCAGAGACGCCCACATCCCTTGAATAAAAGAAAGAAACAGTGGCAGGAACACATTGCAAACTCATCTTCTGGACCAATCTTGTCATTTGATTTTCCCAGTATTCATGAAGAATACTGCCTTAAAGGTGGACAATCTCCAGGTCCGGATGAATTGTGTCCCAAGGGAGGAAATTGCAGGGCCCAAATTTTCAATTCCTCTTTGGCCACTGGGAGGTGCCAGAGGATTGGAGAACAGCTAATGTGGCTCTGCTGTTTAAGGAAGGTTGTAGAGACAAGCCAGGGAACTACAGACCAGTGAGTCTCACATCTGTGGTTGGGAAACTACTGGAGAAGATTCTGAAGGAGAGAATCTATCTCCATTTGGAAAGGCAAGGTTTGATCAGGGATAGTCAGCATGGTTTGACAGAGAGAGGTCATGCCTAACAAATTTGATTGAATGTTTTGAGGAGGTGACCAGTTGTATAGATGGGGGGAATGCAATGGATGTCGTTTATATGGATTTCAGCAAAGTCTTGACAAGGTCCCATGAGAAACTTATCAAGAAGACAAATGTACATGGGATACAGGGTGATCTGACAAGGTGGATTTATAATTGACTTCACAGAAGGAGACAGTGACAGACAACTGCTTTAGTGACTGGAAAGGTTCTTTTCTCTGGAGCAGAGAAGGCTGACAGTCGACATGTTTGAGGTGTTCAAGATTATGAGGGACACAGACAGGGTGGAGAGGGAGCAGCTGTCCCCCTAAGCTGAAGGGTCAGTTACGAGGGGACACAAGTTAAAATGGACGGGTGGGAGGTTTAGGGGGGATTTGAGGAAAAGTTTTTTTACCCAGAGAGTGGTGAGGGTCTGGAATGCGCTGCCTGGGAGGGTGGGGGAGGCAGGATGCCTCAGATCCTTTAAAATGTACCCGGATGAGTACTTGGCACATCATAACATTCAGGGCTATGGACCAAGTGCTGGGAAAAGGGATTAGGTGGGAGAACAGGTGTTTCTAATATGTCGGTGTAGACTTAATGGGCTGAAGACCCTCTTCTGCACTGTAACATAGATTAAGCTCTACCAAATTTGAAAAGGTGTTGGGCTGCTGCAGTCCCTGAAGTGTAGGTACACCCACAGTGCTGTTAGGGAGGGAGTTCCAGGATTCTGACCCAGCGACAGTGAAGGAACGGCCGATATATTTCCAAATCAGGATAGTGAGTGACTCATAGAACATAGAACCCTACAGTGCAGAAACAGGCCCTTCGGCCCATCGAGTCTGCACCGAACACAATCCCACCCAGACCCTATCCCCATATCCATACACATTTACCTGCTAATCCCTCTAACCTACACATCCCAGGACACTAAGGGGCAATTTTAGCATAGCCAATGAACCTAACCTGCACATCTTTGGACTGTGGGAGGAAACCGGAGCACCCGGAGAAAACCCACGCAGACACGAGGAGAATGTGCAAACTCCACACAGGCAGTGACCCGAGCTGGGAATCGAACCCAGGACCCTGGAGCTGTGAAGCAGCAGTGCTAACCCACTGTGCTACCATGCCACTCGGAGGGGAATCTCCAGGTGGGGGGTGTTCCCAGGTATCTGCTGCTCCTGTCCTTCTAGATGGAAGTGGTGGTGGGTTTGGAAGGTGCTGCCTAAGGAGCCTTGGTGAGTTGCTGCAGTGCATCTTGTAGATGGTACACACGGCTGTCACTGTGTGTTGGTGGTGGAGGGAGTGGATGTTTAAGTTGGTATATAGGATACCAATGAAGTGGGGCTGCTTTCTCCTAGATGGTGTCAAGTGTTATTGGAGCCGCACTCACCCAGGCACTGTTTCTCTTTGAATGATCTTTGACTGTAATAGTTACAAGGTTCAGGTGGAGAAGTTGGGATTGTTCTCCTTGGAGCGAAGGAGACTGAGGGGAGATCGGAATGAAGTGTGGAAGATTGTGACAGGTTTGGATAAGGCGGACAAAGAAAAATGATTCCAAAAGGAAATTGGACAAGTAATTGCAGGACTATGGGGATAGAGTGAGTGAATCAACTGAACTGCACTACACAGAGCTGGCAGAGAGTCAACAGACTGACCTGTGCTCTCTGTACCACAGTGATGATGTCTGCAGATGAGAAACATGATGGAACTAGAGATAGGTTGTTGAGATCACCAGAAAGAACCATGTTTGGAGGGGGAGAAGAGTCCAGTGTCGTTGATTCTCTGGATAAATAAGAATGGAACCAGGCAAGAACAGTCCCACCTCTGAGCCAGCTTTACAGAGAGCCCTGTCTGCGTATTCCACGACGCCGAACTTTATTCCATGCCCTTAGTACCTGGTCTACAAGAGCCTCAAGGAACACAACACCAACAAGCACATGCCAATTCCACTCACAGGACAAGAAATCCCTCCACAAAGCAGCAGTGAATAGCAAGGCCCTGACCCCATGCTCCCCGTGTAGCAGCATGCTAACAGAAGTAATGCCCCCTCCATGTAACACAGCACACTGCACAATGCAATAACTAAGAGGCAGCTGGTTGGAATAACAACGGCACTGGGGTGAGGCACGCAGCATGCAGCCGGTACCTGGATATCGTAAACTGGTTTAGAAGATGGGATAGCTGCAAACTGTCGGTAATCAAACTTCTTTTCTGACCAGGACTGTAAGGTACAGTAAAGAGGAGTGAGAACAGGACGGAGGAATATCCAACACTGCTCTGTAAGGGTGCAAGAAATTAGAAAGAGGCAATAACACAGGCAGTCATGTATAGTCATGTAGGGAAATGGCAGCTACATGACCACACACAAAATACCAACAAAAACATACATCTGTACAAACACACATGTAGAAAACAAGCACATGTCCACAGACACACCCATACAAACATACACACATCCACAACTGTGCAAACATATACACACACACGTAGACATGCCTGTGCAAACACACACACACACACACACCGTATTCACCAAAGAGAGGGACTTGACGGATGAGGAGCTGAGGGTAGGGTGTATAGATATTCTGGGTCATGTCGATATCAAAAAGGAGGCGTTGGATGTCTTAAAAAATATTAAAGTAGATAGGTCCCGAGAGCCTGATGGGATAAAACCCCAGAATACTGAGAGAGGCAAGGGAGGAAATTGCTGGAGCCTTGAGAGAAATCTTTGTATCTTCACTGGCTACAGAGGAGGTCCCAGAGGACCGGAGGATAGCCAATGTTGTTCCTTTGTTTAATAAGGGCAGCAGGGATAATCCAGGAAATTACAGGCCGGTGAGCCTTATGTCAGTGATAGGGAAATTATTGGAAGAGATTCTTAGGGACAGGATTTACTCACATTTGAAAAGAAATGGAATTATTAGTGATAGACAGCATGGTTTTGTAAAGAGGAATCATGCCTCTAACTTGATTGGGTTTTCCAGGAAGTGACGAAAATGATAGATGAGGGAAAGGCAGTGGATGTTGTTGACATGGACTTCAGTAAAGCCTTTGACAAGGTCCCTCATGGTAGACTGGTACAAAAGGTGAAGTCACACCAGATCAGAGGGAAGCTGGCAAGGTGGATACAGAACTGGCTTGGCCATAGAAGATAGAGGGTAGCAGCAGAGGGGGTGCTTTCCTGAATGGAGGGCTGTGACTAGTGGTGTTCCACAGGGATCAGTGCTGGAACCTCTGTTGTTCGTAGTAAATATAAATGATTTGGAGGAAAATGTAGCAGGTCTGATTGGTAAGTTTGCAGACAACACAAAAATTGGTGGAGTTGCAGACAGTGAAGAGGATTGTCAGAGGATACAGCAAGATATAGATCGGTTGGAGACTTGGGCAGAGAAATGGCAGATGGAGTTTAATCCGGACAAGTGTGATGTAATGCATTTTGGAAGCTCCAATGTATGGAGGAATTATACAGTAACCCTTAGGAGTATTGACAGACAGAGGGATCTGGGCATAAATTTCCACCGATCACTGAAAGTGGTGATGCAGGTGGAGAAGGTAGTCAAGAAGGCATACGGCATGCTTACCTTCATCGGTCAGGGCACTGAATATAAAAATTGGCAGGTCATGCTGCAGCTGTACAGAATTTTAGTTGGGTCTCATTTAGAATATTGTGTACAATTCTGGTCCCCACACTACCAGAAGGATGTGGAGGCTTTGGAGAGGGGACAGAAAAGGTTTACAATGATGTTGCCTGGTATGGAGGGTATTCACTATGAAGAGAGGTTGGATAAACTCGGTTTGTTCTCATTGGAATGATGGAGGTTGAGGGGTGACCTGATAGAGGTTTACAAGATTATGAGTGACAAGGACAGAGTGGATAGTCAGGTAGTGGTTGGGGTGGACATGCTGGGATCGTTTAAGACTTATCTGGATAGTCACATGAGTGACTGGGATGGAGGGATACAGAAGAATGGTCTAGTTGGACCAATGAGCGGCTCAGGCTTGGAGGGCCGAAGGGCCTGTTTCCTGTGCTGTACTGTTCTTTGCTCTTTCCTTGGGTAGAAAAGCCAAGTACGAGGGGACAGATGTTTAAGGTGCGTGGGGAAAAGTTTAGAGATGTGCGAGGCAAGTTTTTTTACCCAGAGGGTGGTGAGGGTCTGGAATGCGCTGCCTGGGAGGGTGGTGGGGGGGGATGCCTCACATCCTTTAAAACATACCTGGATGAGCACTTGGCACATCATAACATTCAGGGCTATGGACCAAGTGCTGGGAAATGGGATTAGGTGGGAATTCAGATATTGCAAATGTGTCAGTGTGGACCTGATGGGCTGAAGGGCCTCTCCTGCGCTGTATGGTTCTACGAAGGGGGTGAGAATAGCTGGGAGATGGGTATGAAGATGGTGAACTTGGGAGAGAGTGAGGCAGCAAGGGGAGAGAGGGGAAGGGGCAGCTAGGGAGAATGGTTTGGAGAGGGGGGAGGTATGGGAGGTGAGGAGGGGTAAGAGCAGGAGGGGGAGAGGAAAGGAAGTGGGATTCAGGAAGACTAAGCTGGCACAACAAGGCTGTGGAATGATAGCGTTAAAGTAGAGAACAGTCTGTTTCTCAGGAGTATTTTTTGGAACAATGCTGTGGATGGAATGGTTAACTCACCAGTCTGCCAGGGGACGTGACACTGCGCGGACTGTGATCTGTAACACACAGAGTTGAAGAGTCAGTGCTGTTACTGAACAGGTAATTGACCAAAATCTCTAACACCGTCTGCAGCCACAGGGGCGCAGGAAGCAGCGTAAAGCACAGGGGCCGCGCCACAGGGTTACAGCGCAGAGGCTGCGGCAATGAACCATAGAACCCTACAGTGCAGAGAGGCCCTTCAGCCCATCGAGTCTGCACCGAACACCCAGGCTCTTCCCCTATATCCCTACACATTTACCCACTAATCCCTCTAACCTACACATCCCAGGACACTAAGGGGCAATTTTAAATTGGCCAATCAAACTAACCCGCACATGGTTGGACTGTGGGAGGAAAGTGGAGTACCCGGAGGAAACATAAGAACATAAGAAATAGGAGCAGGAGTAGGCCATCTAGCCCTTCGAGCCTGCCCCGCCATTCAATAAGATCATGGCTGATCTGTCATGGCTCAGTTCCACCTTCCCGCCCTCTCCCCATAACCCTTAATCCCCTCTCTTATCAAAAACCCATCAACCCGTTTCTTAAAAATATTTAGCGAGGCAGCCTCCACCACTTCAACGGGCAGAGAATTCCAGAGATTCACCACCCTTTGAGTGAAGAAGTTCCTCCTCAACTCTGTTCTAAACCGCCCCCCCCTTTATCTTGAGGCTGTGCCCCCTAGTCCTACTGTCTTTTTTGAGCGGGAAGAGTCTCTCCACCTCTATCCTATCCATCCCATTCATCATCTTATACGTCTCAATGAGATCTCCCCTCATTCTTCTAAACTCTAACGAGTACAAGCCTAGTTTATTCAGCCTCTCCTCATAGCTCAATCCCCTCAACTCCGGTATCAGCCGAGTAAACCTCCTCTGCACTCCCTCCACGCAGACATGGGGAGAATGTGCAAACTCCACACCGTCCAGCGGTGCGGGGGGAGGGGGTGTACGTACTGTCCAGCGGTGCGGGGGGAGGGGGGTGTACGTACCGTCCAGCGGTGCGGGGGGAGGGGGGGGGGGTGTACGTACCGTCCAGCGGTGCGGGGGGAGGGGGGGGGGGGTGTACGTACCGTCCAGCGGTGTGGGGGAAGGGGTTGCCGCAGGGGATGGCGACTCAGAGAGCTGGTCCAGGGGGCTGCGTTTCTTCGGTTCCTTTGATTTTGCGATCACCATTTGTGCTTTCAGTGCATCCTGTTCCAGTGACTTCATCCTACACAAGAGCGGTGAGAATGTTAGTGTTTGAGAGAGGGGGTCATGCCCAGGACAGAGTCAAACACTAACCAAGGGGTTTAGCTTCAGACTGGGTCACCAGGTATCCTGCACCAGGCTCCAGCTGCTCATACAGATTGCAAAGGTACACACACTGTCATATAACACACAGGGCCTCCCAGTCAGTGAACGTAGGGGAAGGAGCAATAGGGATAGCATTCCGTGTTAACACATGCCTGATCACACTCCTTCAGACGGCAGCATCCCCCTCCCCCCCACATCTCAATCACAACATGCTGATGGACTGAAAAATCACCAACGTGTGCAGGGGGGATATCAGTGTAAGGCAGCCCCACGGACTGTGCTGAGATTCCTGCCCAGCCGCACTGAAACATGGTGACCACATCCATCCCACTGACCCACAGCAGGACTGACCACACTCAGCCTGGGCCCAAACCGGCCAGTGCCCAGGAACTTCCTCCACCCACTGACACTGGTGCCAGCTCCCTGCTGTTGGCTGCAGTCGATCGGAGGCGCTGAGTGCAGGTACTGAAGAAACATTGGGCACTGTGTGTGTGCTGACTCTGCTGAACGACGTGAGAGAACTCCTATCACACGGACTCTGCTTCTAATAACCACCATCACTAACTCAGAAACATAACAGGCCATTCAGCCCCTCGAGCCCACCCCAACATGCAACAAGACCATAGCTGCTCTGTTACAATAAATAGGGACGAGGATCGTGACCGAGTTCAGGAGAACACAGACTAATGGAACAGAAGATAGGAACAAGAAGAGGCCATTCAGCCCCTCACTGCTTTTCTCTATTCAGCTTGTGGCTAATCAATGGCCTCACTCTAGACACTCACCATGACGGTTACCTCTCTGAACATCGGCAGAGTGAGAAAGAAAGCAGGAATCGGCAAAATCTGCCGGATTGTGTTCAATCCTGGGCACCACACCTCAGCAAATCAGGGCTGTTGGAGGGTGCGGATGAGGGAGTAGAGTTTTGTGGAGAGAATGGGACTGTGTTCTTTAGAGAACGTTAAAGGGGGATTTAACACAGGATGTTTATAAGATGATGAGGGGGATAGATAGAGTGGATGTTCAGAGACTATTTCCTCAGGTGGATGTAGCTGTTACTAGGGGGCATAACTATAAGGTTGATGGTGGGAGATATAGGAGGGATGTCTGAGGTAGATTCTTCACTCAGAGAGTGGTTGGGGTGTGGAATACATTGCCTGCTGTGATAGTGGAGTCGGATACTTTAGGAACTTTTAAGCGGTTATTGGATAGGCACATGGAGCACAGCAGAATGATAGGGAGTGGGATAGACTGATCTTGGGATTGGACATAGCTCAGCACAACATTGAGGGCCGAAGGGCCTGTACTGTGCTGTACTGTTCTATGTTCAAGTACAATTCTGAGGGCTTGTGATAGCATAAGAATGGAGAAATGATTTCTTCTGGTAAACGGGTTGGTAACTGGGGCTTCGAGATTTCAAATACTTAGCAAAAGATCTGGAAGAGAAATAAAGGTGTTTTTTGCAGATATAGCTGTTAATATCGGGAATGTTCCAGCTGAAATCTTGCTGCATGGGAACTTTCAAACTGAAATTGAACATGGAATGAGCTGCCAGAGGAGGTGGTATTGAAGACATTTGGATAGATACATGGATGAAAAAGGTGAAGGGGATTTAGGCCAATTGCAGGCAAAGGGGAGTTGGTATTTCGGAAACCTGGTTGGCATTGACCAAGAGGCTGTTTCTGTGCTGACCATTCAGCTTGCCAAACCTCCTCCTCCATTCATTACACCAGTGAGAAGGAAGGGTTGGACAAAAAGGGATAATCAGCCATGGATATCTGAGGAAGTAAAGAAGGATATCAAATTGAAAGAAAATGCACACAAAGTGGCAAAGATTAGTGGGAAACGAGAGGATTGGGAAATCTTTAAAGATCAACAGAAAGCCATGAATAAAGTTATAAAGAAAAGCAGGATGGATTGTGAGAGTAAATAAACTCAGAATAAATAAACAAATAACAAAAGTTGCTATAAATATATAAAATGAAAAAAGTGTGGCTAAAGTAAATATTGGTCCTCTGGAGGGTGAGAAGGGGAATGTAATAACTGGACATGAGAAAATGGCTGAGGCATTGAACAGGTATTTTGTGTCAGTCTTCACAGTGGAAGACACAAATAACATGGCAAAACTTGATGACAGGAAGGCGATGGCAAGTGAGAACCAAGAAACTATTATCATGAAAGAGGTAGTGTTGGGCAAGTTAATGGGGGCTAAAGGTAGACAAGTCTCCTGGCCCTGATGGAATGCATCCCAGGGCATTAAAAGAGATGGCAGGGGAAATAGGAAATGCACTAGTGGTAATTTACTAAAATTCGCTGGACTCTGGGGTGTTTCTCGCAGACTGGAAAACAGCCACTGTTTAAAAAGAGATAGACAAAAGGTAACTATAGGCCAGTTAGCTTAACTTCTGTAGTAGGGAAAATGCTTGAATCTATCATCAAGGAAGAAATAGCAAGACACTTGGATAGTGTGAGGTACTGCACTTTGGAAGGACAAACCAAGGTAGAACATACAAGGTAAATAGTAGGACACTGAAGAGTGCAGTGGAACAGAGGGATCTGGGAATACAGGTACAGAATTCCCTAAAAGTGACATCACAGGTAGATTGGGCGTAAAGAATGCTTTTGGAACATTGGCCTTTATAAATCAAAGTATTGAGTATAAGAGTTGGAATGTTATGGTGAGGTTATATAAGACATTGGTGAGGCTGAATTTAGAGTATTGTGTACAATTTTGGTCACCTAATTACAGGAAGGATATTAATAAGGTTGAAAGAGTGCAGAGAAGGTTCACAAGGATGTTGCCGGGACTTGAGAAGCTGAGTTACAGAGAAAGATTGAATAGGTTAGGACTTTATTCTCTGGAGTGTAGAAGAACGAAGGGAGATTTGATAGAGGTGTATAAGATTTTGTTGGGTACAGATAGAGTGAATGCAAGCAGGCTTTTTCCACTGAGGCTAGGGGAGAAAAAAAACCAGAGGGCATGGGTTAAGGGTGAAAGGAGAAAAGTTTAAAGGGAATATTAGGAGGGATTCTTCACAGAGTGGTGGGAGGGTGGAATGAGCTGCCGGATAAAGTGGTGAATGCCGGCTCACTTCTAACATTTAAGAAAAACTTGGACAGGTCCATGGATGAGAGGGATGTGGAGGGATATGGCCCAGGTGCAGGTCAGTGGGACTAGGCAGAAAAATGGTTTGGCACAGACAAGAAGGGCCAAAAGGTCTGTGCTGTAATGGTAGCGGCACGGTAGCATAGTGGGTTAGCACTGCTGCTTCACAGCTCCAGGGTCCTGGGTTCGATTCCCGGCTCGGGTCACTGTCTGTGTGGAGTTTGCACATTCTCCTCGTATCTGCGTGGGTTTCCAGTGGGTTAGGTTGATTGGCCATGGTAAGAAATCGACCCTTAGTGTCCAGGGATGTGTAGGTTAGAGGGATTAGTGAGTATAATATGTAGGGATATGGGGATAAGGCCTGGGTGGGATTGTGTTCGGTGTAGGTTCGATGGGCTGAAGGGCCTCTCTGCACTGTAGGGTTCTATGGTTCTAAACTGCCCCACTGGTAAGACGCAGCATGGGTTCATGAGTGGCAGCTCATGTTCAACTAATTTAGTGGAATTCTTTGAGAACATTACACGTGCAGTGGAGAATGGGGAACCTGTGGATGTGGTGTATTTGGATTTCCAGAAGGCATTTGACGAGGTGCCGCACCAAAGACTGCTGCATAAGATAAAGGTGCACAGTGTTACGGGTAATGTATTAGCATGGATAGAGGATTGGTTAACTAACAGAAAGCAAAGCATGGGGGTAAATGGGTGTTTTTCTGGTTGGCGATCAGTGACTAATGGTGTGCCTCAGGGATCAGTGTTGGGACCGCAATTGTTTACGATTTACACAGATGATTTGGAGTTGGGGACGTAGTGCAGTGTGTCAAAATTCACAGATGACACTAAGATGAGTGCAGTATGAAGTCTGACAACACCAGGTTAAAGTCCAACAGGTTTATTTGGAATTGCAAGCTTTCAGAGCACTGCTCCTTCATCACCTGATGATCACACAGAGGGTGGTGAGTGTCTGGAACGAGCTATCAGAGGTAATAGTAGAGGTGGGTACAATTTTGTCTTTTAAAAAGCGTTTAGGCAGTTACATGGGTAAGATGGCTATAGAGGGATATGGGCCACACACGAGCAATTGGGATTAGCTCACTGTTAAAAACTTGGCTTTGTGGGCAAGTTGGGCCGAAGGGTCTGTTTCCATGCTGTAAACCTCAATGATTCTCTAAACCTGCCCAACAAGACAATTTCCACTTTGGTTATCCACTTTGGTAGAAATAATAGTAGGAAGAATTATTATTTCAAGGGTGAAAAACTGCAGCAGGCGACGGTGCAGAGGGACCTCGGGGTCCTTGTGCATGAGTCACAAAAACCCAGCTTGCAGGTGCAGCAGGTGGTCAGGAAGGCGAATGGGATGCTGGCCTTCATAGCGAGGGGGATTGAATATAAAAGTAGGGAGGTCTTGCTGCAGCTGTATAGGGCATTGGTGAGGCCGCAGCTGGAGTACTGTGTGCAGTTTTGGTCACCGCACTTATGGAAGGATATATTGGCCTTGGAGGGAGTGCAGAGGAGGTTCACCAGGCTGATACCGGAGATGAGGGGGTTAGCCTACAAGGAGAGATTGAATAGACTGGGTCTGTACTCGCTGGAGTTTAGAAGGATGAGGGGGGATCTCATTGAGACGTATAAGATAATGAAGGGGATGGATAGGGTAGAGAGATTCTTCCCACTCAGAAAGGAGACCAGAACTAGTGGGCACAGCCTCAAGATAAGGGGTGGGGCGCAGTTTAGAACGGAGTTGAGGGGGAACTTCTTCACTCAAAGGGTGGTGAATCTCTGGAATTCTCTGCCCGTTGAAGTGGTGGAGGCTGCCTCGCTAAATATATTTAAGTCACAGGTAGATAGATTTCTGACAGACAAGGGGATTAAGGGTTATGGGGAGAAAGCGGGAATGTGGAACTGAGCCACGACAGATCAGCCATGATCTTATTGAATGGCGGGGCAGGCTCGAAGGGCTAGATGGCCTACTCCTGCTCCTATTTCTTATGTTCTTATTTAAGACAACCTACCCATTCTCGGTATTGGACTAGCAAACCTTCTCTGAAGCTAAATTAAGCTGATGCTAACTTTTTATTCTATATTTATCTGATTAACATTTTTAATTGCCCAAATTCCATGCTGGAATTTCAACTCGAGGCTCTAAGTAATCCATCAAGCTGTGTGAATGGCGAGTGCAGGAACATTCGCACAATGTGAACTTTATCCTGGTGTTTGAAGGATGGAGGAGGAAGCAATGGGATCAGGGTCCTGACAACCATCTCTCTCTCTCTCTCACTGTTCCAGGAGCTCATCACTCCGGATCTCCCTCCAGCCCCAAAACCTTTCTGCATTCCTCCACTTTTGGTCTCTCCAATACATGACAGCCGTGTGTCCAGTTCCCAGCCCCTCGGATTGGCAATCATTTGGAAAAGTTTCCCCTTTGACTGGGGGTTTGCTCACTTGTTGAATTATTTGGTACAGTTTTGAATTCTGTCGAGTGGTTTGATTCATTAACGAGGGGCTCAGTCTAACAGTGAATCACTGGAGAGATGGGAAGGTTGGGGTTCATCATGCAGGGTGTAGCATGCACATGTCAGATCCACACCTGAAGTCAGTGTATGGGGGCTGGAGCCTGGCCAGCGGAAGGTGTTTAACACTGCTCCTCTGGCCAGCCCCTGCAGCTGCCCGCTGGCGTGACTGGTACAGGCGGAGAGCACGGTCCTGCTCGTACTGTTTGAGATCATCTTCCAGCGCTTGGTTTCTGATCAGTAAGAGGAGGACAGGCAGGAAGGAGAGGGGAAAAAAAGCACAAGACAAAGGAGAAATCAGAAATAAGAGAAGCACATGGAAGGAAAGAGAAAAGAACGGATATTAGGCACAGAAAGGGGGAAACAGACTTGGCAGCGAGAGAGATCATTGTTTTAAACTGGACTCTCAAAAACAAATGGATCCACCATTCGCTGGACAGACAACAATATCAGAACAGTAATCGATAATCCACCAACCACATTTCATTCACGTTAAACTCTGCCTGGAATCTCGAACACACTGACTCTCACTGGGGTACGGGTCCCACACACACTGACTCTCACTGGGGTACGGGTCCCACACACACTGACTCTCACTGGGGTACGGGTCCCACACACACTGACTCTCACTGGGGTACGGGTCCCACACACACTGACTCTCACTGGGGTCACACACACACACTGACTCTCACTGGGGTACGGGTCACACACACACTGACTCTCACTGGGGTACGGGTCCCACACACACTGACTCTCACTGGGGTACGGGTCCCACACACACTGACTCTCACTGGGGTACGGGTCACACACACACTGACTCTCACTGGGGTACGGGTCCCACACACACTGACTCTCACTGGGGTACGGGTCCCACACACACTGACTCTCACTGGGGTACGGGTCCCACACACACTGACTCCCACTGGAGTACGGGTCCCACACACACTGACTCTCACTGGGGTACGGGTCCCACACACACACTGACTCTCACTGGGGTAAGGGTCACACACACACTGACTCTCACTGGGGTACGGATCCCACACACACTGACTCTCACTGGGGTATGGGTCTCACACACACTGACTCTCACTGGGGTACGGGTCCCACACACACTGACTCTCACTGGGGTACGGGTCCCACACACACTGACTCTCACTGGGGTCCCACACACACACTGACTCTCACTGGGGTATGGGTCCCACACACACTGACTCTCACTGGGATACGGGTCCCACACACACTGACTCTCACTGGGGTACGGGTCCCCCACACACACTGACTCTCACTGGGGTACGGGTCCCCCACACAAACTGACTCTCACTGGGGTACGGGTCCCACACACACTGACTCTCACTGGGGTACGGGTCCCACACACACTGACTCCCACTGGAGTACGGGTCCCACACACACTGACTCTCACTGGGGTACGGGTCCCACACACACACTGACTCTCACTGGGGTAAGGGTCACACACACACTGACTCTCACTGGGGTACGGATCCCACACACACTGACTCTCACTGGGGTATGGGTCTCACACACACTGACTCTCACTGGGGTACGGGTCCCACACACACTGACTCTCACTGGGGTACGGGTCCCACACACACTGACTCTCACTGGGGTCCCACACACACACTGACTCTCACTGGGGTATGGGTCCCACACACACTGACTCTCACTGGGATACGGGTCCCACACACACTGACTCTCACTGGGGTACGGGTCCCCCACACACACTGACTCTCACTGGGGTACGGGTCCCCCACACAAACTGACTCTCACTGGGGTACGGGTCCCACACACACTGACTCTCACTGGGGTACGGGTCCCACACACACTGACTCTCACTGGGGTACGGGTCCCACACACACTGACTCTCACTGGGGTACGGGTCCCACACACACTGACTCTCACTGGGGTACGGGTCACACACACACTGACTCTCACTGGGGTACAGGTCCCACACACACTGACTCTCACTGGGGTACGGGTCCCCCACACACACTGACTCTCACTGGGGTATGGGTCCCACACACACTGACTCTCACTGGGGTACAGGTCCCACACACACTGACTCTCACTGGGGTACGGGTCCCACACACACTGACTCTCACTGGGGTACGGGTCCCACACACACACTGACTCTCACTGGGGTACGGGTCCCACACACACTGACTCTCACTGGGGTACGGGTCCCACACACACAGACTCTCACTGGGGTACGGGTCCCACACACACTGACTCTCACTGGGGTACAGGTCCCACACACACTGACTCTCACTGGGGTACGGGGTCCACACACACTGACTCTCACTGGGGTACGGGTCCCACACACACTGACTCTCACTGGGGTACGGGTCACACACACACTGACTCTCACTGGGGTACAGGTCCCACACACACTGACTCTCACTGGGGTACGGGTCCCACACACACTGACTCTCACTGGGGTACGGTTCCCACACACACTGACTCTCACTGGGGTACGGGTCCCCCACACACACTGACTCTCACTGGGGTACGGGTCCCACACACACTGACTCTCACTGGGGTACAGGTCCCACACACACAGACTCTCACTGGGGTACGGGTCCCACACACACTGACTCTCACTGGGGTACGGGTCCCACACACACACTGACTCTCACTGGGGAACGGGTCCCACACACACTGACTCTCACTGGGGTACGGGTCCCACACACACTGACTCTCACTGGGGTACGGGGTCCACACAGACTGACTCTCACTGGGGTACGGGTCCCACACACACTGACTCTCACTGGGGTACGGGTCCCACACACACTGACTCTCACTGGAGTACGGGTCCCACACACACTGACTCTCACTGGGGTACGGGTCCCACACACACTGACTCTCACTGGGGTACGGGTCCCACACACACAGACTCTCACTGGGGTACGGCTCCCACACACACTGACTCTCACTGGGGTACGGGTCCCACACACACTGACTCTCACTGGGGTACGGGTCCCACACACACTGACTCTCACTGGGGTACGGGTCCCACACACACTGACTCTCACTGGGGTACGGCTCCCACACACACTGACTCTCACTGGGGTACGGGTCCCACACACACTGACTCTCACTGGGGTACGGGTCCCACACACACAGACTCTCACTGGGGTACGGCTCCCACACACACTGACTCTCACTGGAGTACGGGTCCCACACACACTGACTCTCACTGGGGTACGGGTCCCACACACACTGACTCTCACTGGGGTACGGGTCCCACACACACTGACTCTCACTGGGGTACGGCTCCCACACACACTGACTCTCACTGGGGTACGGGTCCCACACACACAGACTCTCACTGGGGTACGAGTCCCCCACACACACTGACTCTCACTGGGGTACGGCACCCACACACACTGACTCTCACTGGGGTACGGGTTCCACACACACTGACTCTCACTGGGGTACGGGTCCCACACACACTGACTCTCACTGGGGTACGGGTCCCACACACACTGACTCTCACTAGGGTACGGGTCCCACACACACTGACTCTCACTGGGGTACGGGTCCCACACACACTGACTCTCACTGGGGTACGGGTCCCACACACACTGACTCTCACTGGGGTACGGGTCCCACACACACTGACTCTCACTGGGGTACGGGTCCCACACACACTGACTCTCACTGGGGTACGGGTCCCACACACACTGACTCTCACTGGGGTACGGGTCCCACACACACTGACTCTCACTGGGGTACGGGTCCCACACACACTGACTCTCACTGGGGTACGGGTCCCACACACACTGACTCTCACTGGGGTTACGGGTCCCACACACACTGACTCTCACTGGGGTACGGGTCCCACACACACTGACTCTCACTGGGGTACGGGTCCCACACACACTGACTCTCAGTGGGGTACGGGTCCCACACACACTGACTCTCACTGGGGTACGGGTCCCACACACACTGACTCTCACTGGGGTACGGGTCCCACACACACTGACTCTCGCTGGGGTACGGGTCCCACACACACTGACTCTCACTGGGGTACGGGTCACACACACACTGACTCTCACTGGGGTACGGGTCCCACACACACTGACTCTCACTGGGGTACGGGTCCCACACACACTGACTCTCACTGGGGTACGGGTCCCACACACACTGACTCTCACTGGGGTACGGGTCCCACACACACTGACTCTCACTGGGGTACGAGTCCCACACACACTGACTCTCACTAGGGTACGGGTCCCACACACACTGACTCTCACTGGGGTACGGGTCCCACACACACTGACTCTCACTGGGGTACGGGTCCCACACACACTGACTCTCACTGGGGTAGGGGTCCCACACACACTGACTCTCACTGGGGTACGAGTCCCACACACACTGACTCTCACTGGGGTACGGGTCCCACACACACTGACTCTCACTGGGGTACGGGTCCCACACACACTGACTCTCACTGGGGTACGGGTCCCACACACACTGACTCTCACTGGGGTACGGGTCCCACACACACTGACTCTCACTGGGGTACGGGTCCCACACACACACTGACTCTCACTGGGGTACGGGTCCCACACAGACTGACTCTCACTGGGGTACGGGTCCCACACACACTGACTCTCACTGGGGTACGGGTCACACACACACTGACTCTCACTGGGGTACGGGTCCCACACACACTGACTCTCACTGGGGTACGGGTCCCCCACACACACTGACTCTCACTGGGGTACGGGTCCCACGCACACTGACTCTCACTGGGGTACGGGTCCCACACACACTGACTCTCACTGGGGTACGGGTCCCACACACACTGACTCTCACTGGGGTACGGGTCCCACACACACTGACTCTCACTGGGGTACGGGTCCCACACACACTGACTCTCACTGGGGTACGGGTCCCACACACACTGACTCTCACTGGGGTCCCACACACACTGACTCTCACTGGGGTACGGGTCCCACACACACTGACTCTCACTGGGGTACGGGTCACACACACACTGACTCTCACTGGGGTACGGGTCACACACACACTGACTCTCACTGGGGTACGGGTCCCACACACACTGACTCTCACTGGGGTACGGGTCCCCCACACACACTGACTCTCACTGGGGTACGGGTCCCACACACACTGACTCTCACTGGGGTCCCACACACACTGACTCTCACTGGGGTACGGGTCCCACACACACTGACTCTCACTGGGGTACGGGTCACACACACACTGACTCTCACTGGGGTACGGGTCCCACACACACTGACTCTCACTGGGGTACGGGTCCCACACACACTGACTCTCACTGGGGTACGGGTCCCACACACACTGACTCTCACTGGGGTACGGGTCCCACACACACTGACTCTCACTGGGGTAGGGGTCCCACACACACTGACTCTCACTGGGGTGCGGGTCCCACACACACTGACTCTCACTGGGGTACGAGTACGGATTGCACAGATACTGAGTTTGGGGTATGATACACAAAGACACTGTTGACAGAGCTGAGTGGATGTTGAACAGTGTCGAGTCTGAACCCCCGCTCCACACTCTGTACAAAGTAGTTGGTGTGCAGAATGAGACAGTGGTTGAAGAGGGGGTGTGACTGGCTGTATGCCAGTGGGCTGCGATAACTGGGTCTTACCTCGCTGCCCTCCACATGGCACGTTTCTCTGCCTCCATTGCCCGCCGCTCTGCAGGAGACAGCTCCTTATCCCGTCCCACGGGGAGGTCCGGACTCTGCACTCGCAACCTCTCCTGATACCGTCGCTCTGCCTTTGCAGTCCGAATGGGAGCCGCACGCTCTGGGTATGCTGGAGATAATCTGTGGGAGTAAAACGCAATCACATTTCCATCATTCCTCGGAGCAGAGGACACACAGTATAATCGCGACACACAGGCACACAGCACGATGGAGACACACAGGCACACAGCACGATGGAGACACACAGGCACACAGCACGATGGAGACACACAGGCACACAGCACGATGGAGACACACAGGCACACAGCACGATGGAGACACACAGGCACACAGCACGATGGAGACACACAGGCACACAGCACAATGGAGACACACAGGCACACAGCACGATGGAGACACACAGCACGATGGAGACACAGAGGCACAGAGCACGATGGAGACACACAGGCACACAGCACGATGGAGACACACAGGCACAGAGCACGATGGAGACACACAGGCACACAGCACGATGGAGACACACAGGCACACAGCACGATGGAGACACACAGGCACACAGCACAATGGAGACACACAGGCACACAGCACGATGGAGACACACAGGCACAGAGCACGATGGAGACACACAGGCACACAGCACGATGGAGACACACAGGCACAGAGCACGATGGAGACACACAGGCACACAGCACGATGGAGACACACAGGCACACAGCACGATGGAGACACACAGGCACGCAGCACGATGGAGACACACAGGCACACAGCACGATGGAGACACACAGGCACACAGCACGATGGAGACATACAGGCACACAGCATGATGGAGACACACAGGCACGCAGCACGATGGAGACACACAGGCACAGAGGACGATGGAGACACACAGGCACACAGCACAATGGAGACACACAGGCACACAGCACGATGGTGACACACAGGCACGCAGCACGATGGAGACACACAGGCACAGAGCACGATGGAGACACACAGGCACACAGCACGATGGAGACACACAGACACGCAGCACGATGGAGACACACAGGCACGCAGCACGATGGAGACACACAGACACGCAGCACGATGGAGACACACAGGCACACAGCATGATGGAGACACACAGACACGATGGAGACACACAGGCACACAGCACGATGGAGACACACAGGCACATAGCACCATGGAGACACACAGGCACGCAGCACGATGGAGACACACAGCACGATGGAGACACACAGGCACACAGCACGATGGAGACACACAGGCACACAGCACGATGGAGACACACAGCACGATGGAGACACACAGGCACACAGCACGATGGAGACACACAGCACGATGGAGACACACAGGCACATAGCACCATGGAGACACACAGGCACACAGAACGATGGAGACACACAGGCACTCAGCACGATGGAAACACACAGACACACAGCACGATGGAGACACACAGGCACACAGCACGATGGAGACACACAGCACGATGGAGACACACAGGCACACAGAACGATGGAGACACACAGGCACTCAGCACGATGGAAACACACAGACACACAGCACGATGGAGACACACAGGCACACAGCACAATGGAGACACACAGGCACACAGCACGATGGTGACACACAGGCACGCAGCACGATGGAGACACACAGGCACAGAGCACGATGGAGACACACAGGCACACAGCACGATGGAGACACACAGACACGCAGCACGATGGAGACACACAGGCACACAGCACGATGGAGACACACAGACACGATGGAGACACACAGGCACACAGCACGATGGAGACACACAGGCACATAGCACCATGGAGACACACAGGCACGCAGCACGATGGAGACACACAGCACGATGGAGACACACAGGCACACAGCACGATGGAGACACACAGGCACACAGCACGATGGAGACACACAGCACGATGGAGACACACAGGCACACAGCACGATGGAGACACACAGCACGATGGAGACACACAGGCACATAGCACCATGGAGACACACAGGCACACAGCACGATGGAGACACACAGCACGATGGAGACACACAGGCACACAGCACGATGGAGACACACAGGCACATAGCACCATGGAGACACACAGGCACACAGCACGATGGAGACACACAGCACGATGGAGACACACAGGCACACAGCACGATGGAGACACACAGGCACAGAGCACGATGGAGACACACAGGCACACAGCACGATGGAGACACACAGCACGATGGAGACACACAGGCACACAGCACGATGGAGACACACAGGCACACAGTGTGACACTGTGACAGTGAGACATGCAGATTGACGATGATATGTCTACATGCAGCATTAATGGAAATTCTCTAACCCAGTCATTGAATTTGGACGTTGTTCATCATTTGCTGTCCTGTCCCTTGCCACGGTTTTCTGTTCTCCCTTGAAATCAACTTGGGAGCCCCTGTGAGACAGAAAGAAGCTTTAATTTTACTGGGCTCTGTAACTACCTCTCCAGGGGCATTGTATTTGGGTTACAGTAATCCTATTACAATCTGCTAATATATACATTAACCATATTACAATCCACCAACCCAGCAGTAACCCTATTATAATCCACCAACCCAGGCTGTAACCCTGTTACAATCTGCCAGCAGAGACTGTAACCCTGTTGCAATCCGCCAGTTATACAGACACTCTGTACATACCCACAGTTATACAGACACGCTGTACATACCCACAGTTATACAGACACGCTGTACATACCCACAGTTATACAGACACGCTGTACATACCCACAGTTATACAGACACGCTGTACATACCCACAGTTATACAGACACGCTGTACATACCCACAGTTATACAAACACTCTGTACATACCCACAGTTATACAGACACTCTGTACATACCCACAGTTATACAGACACGCTGTACATACCCACAGTTATACAAACACTCTGTACATACCCACAGTTATACAGACACGCCGTACATACCCACAGTTATACAGACACGCTGTACATACCCACAGTTATACAAACACTCTGTACATACCCACAGTTATACAGACACGCCGTACATACCCACAGTTATACAGACACTCTGTACATACCCACAGTTATACAGACACTCCGTACATACCCACAGTTATACAGACACGCTGTACATACCCACAGTTATACAGACACTCTGTACATACCCACAGTTATACAGACACGCTGTACATACCCACAGTTATACAGACACGCTGTACATACCCACAGTTATACAGACACGCTGTACATACCCACAGTTATACAAACACTCTGTACATACCCACAGTTATACAGACACGCTGTACATACCCACAGTTATACAGACACGCTGTACATACCCACAGTTATACAAACACTCTGTACATACCCACAGTTATACAGACACGCCGTACATACCCACAGTTATACAGACACGCTGTACATACCCACAGTTATACAAACACTCTGTACATACCCACAGTTATACAGACACGCCGTACATACCCACAGTTATACAGACACTCTGTACATACCCACAGTTATACAGACACTCTGTACATACCCACAGTTATACAGACACTCCGTACATACCCACAGTTATACAGACACGCTGTACATACCCACAGTTATACAGACACTCTGTACATACCCACAGTTATACAGACACGCTGTACATACCCGCAGTTATACAGACACGCTGTACATACCCACAGTTATACAGACACGCTGTACATACCCACAGTTATACAAACACTCTGTACATACCCACAGTTATACAGACACGCCGTGCATACCCACAGTTATACAGACACTCTGTACATACCCACAGTTATACAGACACTCCGTACATACCCACAGTTATACAGACACGCTGTACATACCCACAGTTATACAGACACTCTGTACATACCCACAGTTATACAGACACGCTGTACATACCCACAGTTATACAGACACGCTGTACATACCCACAGTTATACAAACACTCTGTACATACCCACAGTTATACAAACACGCTGTACATACCCACAGTTATACAGACACTCTGTACATACCCACAGTTATACAGACACGGTGTACATACCCAGTTATACAGACACGCTGTACATACCCACAGTTATACAAACACTCTGTACATACCCACTGTTATACAGACACGCCGTACATACCCACAGTTATACAGACACTCTGTACATACCCACAGTTATACAGACACGCCGTACATACCCACAGTTATACAAACACTCTGTACATACCCACAGTTATACAAACACGCTGTACATACCCACAGTTATACAAACACTGTGTACATACCCACAGTTATACAGACACGCTGTATATACCCACAGTTATACAAACACTCTGTACATACTCACAGTTATACAGACACGCTGTACATACCCACAGTTATACAGACACGCTGTACATACCCACAGTTATACAGACACGCTGTACATACCCACAGTTACACAAATACGCTGTACATACCTACAGTTATACAAACACTCTGTACATACCCACAGTTATACAGACACTCTGTACATACCCACAGTTATACAAACACGCTGTACATACCCACAGTTATACAAACACTCTGTACATACCCACAGTTATACAGACACGCTGTACATACCCACAGTTATACAGACACTCTGTACATACCCACAGTTATACAGACACGCTGTACATACCCACAGTTATACAAACACTCTGTACATACCCACAGTTATACAAACACTCTGTATATACCCATAGTTATACAAACACGCTGTACATACCCACAGTTATACAAACACTCTGTACATACCCACAGTTATACAGACACGCTGTACATACCCACAGTTATACAGACACGTTGTACATACCCACAGTTATACAGACACGTTGTACATACCCACAGTTATACAAACATTCTGTACATACCCACAGTTATACAGACACGTTGTACATACCCACAGTTATACAGACACGTTGTACATACCCACAGTTATACAAACACTCTGTACATACCCACAGTTATACAGACACTCTGTACATACCCACAGTTATACAAACACTCTGTACATACCCACTGTTATACAGACACGCCGTACATACCCACAGTTATACAGACACTCTGTACATACCCACAGTTATACAGACACGCCGTACATACCCACAGTTATACAAACACTCTGTACATACCCACAGTTATACAAACACACTGTACATACCCACAGTTATACAAACACTGTGTACATACCCACAGTTATACAGACACGCTGTATATACCCACAGTTATACAAACACTCTGTACATACTCACAGTTATACAGACACGCTGTACATACCCACAGTTATACAGACACGCTGTACATACCCACAGTTATACAGACACGCTGTACATACCCACAGTTACACAAATACGCTGTACATACCTACAGTTATACAAACACTCTGTACATACCCACAGTTATACAGACACTCTGTACATAACCACAGTTATACAAACACGCTGTACATACCCACAGTTATACAAACACTCTGTACATACCCACAGTTATACAGACACGCTGTACATACCCACAGTTATACAGACACTCTGTACATACCCACAGTTATACAGACACGCTGTACATACCCACAGTTATACAAACACTCTGTACATACCCACAGTTATACAAACACTCTGTACATACCCACAGTTATACAAACACGCTGTACATACCCACAGTTATACAAACACTCTGTACATACCCACAGTTATACAGACACGCTGTACATACCCACAGTTATACAGACACGTTGTACATACCCACAGTTATACAGACACGTTGTACATACCCACAGTTATACAAACATTCTGTACATACCCACAGTTATACAGACACGTTGTACATACCCACAGTTATACAGACACGTTGTACATACCCACAGTTATACAAACACTCTGTACATACCCACAGTTATACAGACACTCTGTACATACCCACAGTTATACAGACATGTTGTACATACCCACAGTTATACAAACACGTTGTACATACCCACAGTTATACAGACACGCTGTATATACCCACAGTTATACAGACACACTGTACATACCCACAGTTATACAAACACTCTGTACATACCCACAGTTATACAGACACGTTGTACATACCCACCGTTATACAGACACACTGTACATACCCACAGTTATACAAAGACTCTGTACATACCCACAGTTATACAGACACGCCGTACATACCCACAGTTATACAGACACGCTGTACATACCCACAGTTATACAGACACGCTGTACATACCCACCGTTATACAGACACACTGTACATACCCACAGTTATACAAAGACTCTGTACATACCCACAGTTATACAGACACGCCATACATACCCACAGTTATACAGACACGTTGTACGTACCCACAGTTATACAGACACGCTGTACATACCCACAGTTATACAGACACGCTGTACATACCCACAGTTATACAGACACGTTGTACATACCCACAGTTATACAGACACGTTGTACATACCCACAGTTATACAGACACGCTGTACATACCCACAGTTATACAGACACGTTGTACATACCCACAGTTATACAGACACGCTGTACATACCCACAGTTATACAGACACGTTGTACGTACCCAGAGCCTGGTGATTCCTCACTCTTCCTGTCCACTCTCTCGATTTTGTACTCCACCCCTTCGATCACCACAGTGCCCTGACTGCTGATATCAGAGATACGTTTGTCTTCATCTTCATCCTCCTCTTCTTCATCCAGCATCACATCCTGAGGCCTGTGCTTCATCTTCCGCTCTGCAATACAGAATCTAGTTGAAAAAGGCTGTGGTTGTGGTTTTATTCCCGTCTGCTCTGCCTGAGTGGAGACTCCCTCTCAACATCACCAATCTGCGCCATCAGACCCAGTGCTGTATCAGAGATCAGCGTTAGCAGCGTAAAGTCCAGCAGCTTTATTTGGTAGCACGAGCCACTAGCTTTCAGAGCACTTACTGCTCCTTCGCCAGGTGAGTGGGAGAAGGGGCAGCAAGCACTCCAAAAGCTAGTAGTATTTGCTACCAAACAAACCTGTTGGGCGTTAACCTGGTGTTGTGAGACTTATACTCAGGTTGATGAGGTTGTTAAGAAGGCGTACGGTGTGTTAGCTTTTATTGGTAGAGGGATTGAATTTCGGAGCCATGAGGTCATGTTACAACTGTACAAAACTCTGGTGCGGCCGCACTTGGAGTATTGCGTACAGTTCTGGTTGCCGCATTATAAGAAAGATGTGGAGGCATTGGAAAGGGTGCAGAGGAGGTTTACCAGGATGTTGCCTGGTATGGTGGGAAGGTCTTATGAGGAAAGGCTGAGGGACTTGAGGTTATTTTCATTCGAGAGAAGAAAGTTACGAGGTGACCTGATTGAGGCATACAAGATGATCAGAGTGTTAGATGGGGTGGACAGTGAGAGCCTTTTTCCTCGGATGGTGATGGCTAACACGAGGGGACATAGCTTTAAATTAAGGGGTGGTAATTATAGGACGGATGTCAGAGGTAGGTTCTTTACTCAGAGGGTAGTAAGGGTGTGGAATGCCCTGCCTGCAGCAGTTGTGGACTCGCCAACTTTAAGGGCGTTCAAATGGTCAGTGGATAGGCATATGGATAACATTGGAATAGTTTAGGTTAGAGGGTCATTAGAATGGTTCCACTGGTCGGCGCAACATCGAGGGCCGAAGGGCCTGTACTGCGCTGGAATGTTCTATGTTCTAGTTACAGGAAGGATGTAAATAAGGTTGAAAGAGTGCAGAGAAGGTTCACAAGGATGTTGCCGGGACTTGAGAAGCTGAGTTACAGAGAGAGATTGAATAGGTTAGGACTTTATTCCCTGGAGTGTAGAAGGATGAGGGGAGATTTGATAGAGGTGTATAAGATTTTGATGGGTATCGATAGAGGGAATGCAAACAGGCTTTTTCCACTGAGGCTGGGGGAGTAAAAAACCAGAGAGCATGGGTTAAGGGTGAAGGGGGAAAAGTTTAAAGGGAATATTGGGGGGGGCTTCTTCACACAGAGAGTGGTGGGAGTGTGGAATGAGCTGCCGGATAAAGTGGTAAATGCAGGGTCACTTTTAACATTTAAGAAAAACTTGGACAGGTCCATGGATGAGAGGGATGTGGAGGGATATGGCCCAGGTACAGGTCAGTGGGACTAGGCAGAAAAATGGTTCGGTACAGACAAGAAGGGCCAAAAGGCCTGTTTCTGTGCCGTGGTGTTCTTTGGTTCTAGTGAGTTTGCAGATGACACAAAGGTTGGTGGATTTGTAGATAGCGATGAGGACCATCAGAGGATACAGCAGGAAATAGATCAGTTGGAGACTTGGGCGGAGAGGTGGCAGATGGAGTTTAATCCTGACAAATGTGAGGTAATGTATTTTGGAAGGTCTAATACAGATAGGAAATATACAGTAAATGGCAGAACCCTTAAGAGTATTGATAGGCAGAGGGATCTGGGTGTACAGATACACAGGTCACTGAAAGTGGCAATGCAGGTGGAGAAGGTAGTCAAGAAGGCATACGGCATACTTGCCTTCATCAGCTGGGGCACTGAGTTTAAAAATTGGCAAGTCATGTTGCAGCTTTATAGGCCACACTTGGAATATAGTGTTCAATTCTGGTCACCACACTACCAGAAGGATATGGAGGCTTTGGAGAGGGTACGGAAAAGATTTACCAGGATGTTACCTGGTATGGAGGGCATTAACTATGAGGAGAGGTTGGAGAAACTTGGTTTGTTCTCACTGGAACGACGGAGGTTGAGGGGAGACCTGATAGAAGTCTACAAGATTATGAGAGGCATGGACAGAGTGGATAGTCAGAAGCTTTTTCCCAGGGTGGAAGAGACAATTACTGGGGGGGCACAGGTTTAAGGTGTGAGGGACAAGGTTTAAAGGAGATGTAGAACATAGAACATAGAACATTACAGCGCAGAACAGGCCTCCATCCTAGGAAAAAGGCTATCAGTCTCTAACAAGTAATGTAGATATGGTCCCCGGACTCCACAAGACTGCAAAAGGGACATGTGTCTTGGCAGCCATGAACCGATGTAACCTATGGCCCAGAGTCCTGGTATTTGCCTCTTAATTAACATCACAATAACAAATCATTATCACATTGCTGTTTGTTGGAGCTGCCTGTGTGTGTGTCAAATGATTACTGGAAACAAACAGCTCAGACCAATACTCTTATTTCACCAGTTTGACTGGTGTTCTATTTTAAGATATACAAGACCACTCTGAGCCCAGGCTCTTAGTTCATCAGTTTATACTGTTATTCGCCTTCTGTGCTTGTTTCTTGCACCACAACAGTGACTAGATTTCAAAAACACTTCATTACAATGCATGGAGGCTGAGGAAGATGCTATATAAATGCAACCTTTTCTTTTGGAGTCCAAGTTTTGAGTGTAGAGATTTAAGAGGTTGATGGGTGCTGGATGTAATTGTAGATGGCACAGTGATCCTCTGTACACTCAAATGGAACTCCTGGTTGCTCTTTTAATGACCTAGATATTTATCGTCAGGGTTTACTTCAATATCACAACAGCAGGAACTTACATTTATATATAACCTTTAGCACCATAAAACAACCCAAAGAGGGAACAGGCCAACCATAGAAACCAGAAGCAGGATGAGGCCATTTGGCCCTTCGAGCCTGCTCTGCCGTTCATTTGATCATGACCGACCATCAAATTCAATATCCTGATTCTCTCCCTATCCCTCGATCCCTTTAGCCCCAAGAGCGATATCTAATTTCTTCTTCAAATCACACAGTATTTTGGCCTCAGCTACTTTCTGTGGGAGTGAATTCCACACATTCCCCACCCTCTGGGTGAAGAAATTTCTCCCCACCTCAGTTCTAAAAGGTTTATCCCTTATCCTCTATCTCTGACCCCGAGTTCTGGACCCCCCCACCATTGGGAATAATGCATTATGCAAACCAGCCTCCCATCTCCTCGTCCTGCTGCCTCAGCAAAGCAGCATAAACCAGGACCCCATGTATCCCAGACTGCAGCCAAGGCCATCATCTAACATCTGACAGTCACACGGTACACAACACCCTAAATGCAGCTTGACCCGACTCCCACCTATCTTAGACTGACCCCTGGCCACTCCCAAATCTACCATCACCACCTCTAAAAGCCTGCCAAAAAGACCGAGATGAGACCACTAAAAACACGGACACAGACCAGTACAGCACAGGAACAGCCCTCCCAACACGCGCCAATCCTATCTAGACCAACCGATTGTATCCTTCTATTCCCTGTCTGTTCATACGTCTATCCAGATAAATGTCGCTATCATGTCTGCCTCAACCACCTCATCTGGCAGTGCATTCCAGCCCCCCCCCCCCCCCCCAAATCTCCTGAACCTTTCCCCCCTTATCTTGAGCCGGTGTGCCCCATTGTAATTGTCATTTCTGCCCTGAGAAAAAGCTTCCAACTGTTCACCCTGTCCACACCCTTCATCATTTTATAAACTTCTATCAGGTTGCCTCTCAGTCTCCACCTTTCCAGGGAGAACAATCCCAGTTTATTGAAACTGGGGGGTGGCACTGTGGCACAGTGGTTAGCACTGCTGCCTCACAGAGCCAGGGACCCCAGGTTCAGTTTCTGGTTTGGGTCACGGTCAGTGTGGAGTTTGCACGTTCTCCCTGTGCCTGCTTGGATTTCCTCAGGGTGCTCTGGTATCCTCCCACTGCCTGAAAGATGTGTGGGTTAGGATTTAACGTGTGGCGATGTTAAATTCTCCCGAAGTTAACGTGTGGCTATGTTAAATTCTCCCGAAGTTAACGTGTGGCGATGTTAAATTCTCCCGAAGTTAACGTGTGGCTATGTTAAATTCTCCCGAAGTTAACGTGTGGCTATGTTAAATTCTCCCGAAGTTAACGTGTGGCGATGTTAAATTCTCCCGAAGTTAACGTGTGGCGATGTTAAATTCTCCCGAAGTTAACGTGTGGCGATGTTAAATTCTCCCGAAGTTAACGTGTGGCTATGTTAAATTCTCCCGAAGTTAACGTGTGGCTATGTTAAATTCTCCCGAAGTTAACGTGTGGCGATGTTAAATTCTCCCGAAGTTAACGTGTGGCTATGTTAAATTCTCCCGAAGTTAACGTGTGGCGATGTTAAATTCTCCCGAAGTTAACGTGTGGCGATGTTAAATTCTCCCGAAGTTAACGTGTGGCGATGTTAAATTCTCCCGAAGTTAACGTGTGGCGATGTTAAATTCTCCCGAAGTTAACGTGTGGCGATGTTAAATTCTCCCGAAGTTAACGTGTGGCGATGTTAAATTCTCCCGAAGTTAACGTGTGGCGATGTTAAATTCTCCCGAAGTTAACGTGTGGCGATGTTAAATTCTCCCGAAGTTAACGTGTGGTGATGTTAAATTCTCCCTAAGTGTAAGTGAACACCGGAGTGTGGCAACTAGGTGATTTTCACAATAACTTCATTGCAGTATTAATGTAAGCTTACTTGTGACATTAATAAATAAACCCAGTTTACCCAATCTCTCCTCGTAGCTAAGATCCTCCAAACCAGGCAACATCTTGGTAACATTTTCTGCACTCTCTCCAAAGCCTCCATGTCCTTCTGGTAGTGTGGTGACCAGAACTGGACACAGTTTCCAAATGTGGCCTAACCTACATTTTATACAACTGTAACATAATTTGCTAACTTGTATACTCGATGCCCCGTCCGATGAAGGCAAGCATGCCATATGCTTTCTTCACCACGTTTTCCACCTGTGCTGCCACTTTTAAGGATCTGTGGACCTTTACTCCCAGATCTCTCTGTGTGTCTATGTGCGGAGGGTGTGGAGAGTCTGCAGAAGGATCTAGATAGGCTGGGCGAATGGGCCAGGAAATGGCAAATGGAATTTAATGTTGGCAAGTGTGAGGTGGTCCACTTTGGTAGGAAGAATGGTAGGAAGGACTATTACTTACGTGGCGAAAAACTGCAGCAGGCGACGGTGCAGAGGGACCTCGGGGTCCTTGTGCATGAGTCGCAAAAACCCAGCTTGCAGGTGCAGCAGGTGGTCAGGAAGGCGAATGGGATGCTGGCCTTCATCGCGAGGGGGATTGAATATAAAAGTAGGGAGGTCTTGCTGCAGCTGTATAGGGCATTGGTGAGGCCGCAGCTGGAGTACTGTGTGCAGTTTTGGTCGCCGTACTTACGCAAGGATATTTTGGCCTTGGAGGGAGTGCAGAGGAGGTTTACTAGGCTGATACCGGAGTTGAGGGGGTTGAGCTATGAGGAGAGGCTGAATAAACTAGGCTTGTACTCGTTAGAGTTTAGAAGAATGAGGGGAGATCTCATTGAGACGTATAAGATGATGAATGGGATGGATAGGATAGAGGTGGAGAGACTCTTCCCGCTCAGAAAGGACAGTAGGACTAGGGGGCACAGCCTCAAGATAAAGGGGAGGCGGTTTAGAACAGAGTTGAGGAGGAACTTCTTCACTCAAAGGGTGGTGAATCTCTGGAATTCTCTGCCCGTTGAAGTGGTGGAGGCTGCCTCGCTAAATATTTTTAAGAAACGGGTTGATGGGTTTTTGATAAGAGAGGGGATTAAGGGTTATGGGGAGAGGGCCGGAATGTGGAACTGAGCCACGACAGATCAGCCATGATCTTATTGAATGGCGGGGCAGGCTCGAAGGGCTAGATGGCCTACTCCTGCTCCTATTTCTTATGTTCTTATGATGGTTCTGTCGTTTATTTTATGGCTCCCACCTGAACTGGATCGACCAAAATGCAAGGTTGTAGACAGCAGTGTGATCCAGGACAAGCGTGTTTACAGAGTCTGCGGCTTGAGGAGCTGTACTTGTTAGAGTTTCCAAGTACAAGAGGTGATTACATTGAAGCATACAAAATACTGAATGGAGCAAAGGGGGTAGGAGGAAGACAGGGTCACTGGGATGGACAGGGTAGATGCAGGTTAGATGGATTCAGCAGGGTAGATGAGCCACGAGTAGATTGTATGGTGGAGCTGACTCAATGGGCCGAATGGCTTCTGTTCCTAATGTTATCCCCTCATCATTTTACCCTCTCTCTATTCTGTATGAACACCCCATATCCAGGCATTCGGAGCTGCCAATGTTGTTCCTCTTCAAGCCAGCTCTCCAACAGAGCAATGATATCACGCTGCCATATGTCTATCTGGTTTTGTTTATCATTGAATTTAATTACATACCTTTAACATTTGTAACATTCCTGTGTGCTCATTCACTCCCTAACCTGTGCAAACTTCTGCTTTGAGAGTCGCTCTCTAATTTTCTGTATCCCACTGTCTGTTCTGATACATAGGTCCCCAGGTTCCCTTACCCTGCCACTGCAGTTTAAACCCTCCCGAACAACACCTGCAAGAATATTTGACCTGGTCCTGTTCAGGTATAGATGGTCTGGATTGTGCATATCTCACCTTCCCTGGAACCAGTTCCAGTCTGAAAGCCTCCCTCCTGCACATCTCTCCAGCCACACATTCATTCAGGGTCACCTCTGGCTGTGCACCCTAACCCTCCAGAGTACTCTATTCCCATTTGGTGGTATCCATAATCCTGACATTAGGGAGGTAAAGTACCATCCTGGAGTCATCTCTGTGACCACAGAAGCACTAGTCTGTTTCTCTAACTAACAGATTGCCTGTCACTGCTGCTCTTTCCCTCTGCTGCCTCCCTCCTGTGCCACCCGGGATGCCAGAAACTGGACATCGCTCCAGTTTCCAGAGAGAGCCAGCGTGCAAGAGAGAGAGAGAGCGTGCGTGAGAGAGAGCCAGTGTGCGTGAGAGAGAGAGACAGCGTGCGTGAGAGAGCCAGTGTGCAAGAGAGAGAGACAGCGTGCAAGAGAGAGAGACAGCGTGCAAGAGAGAGAGACTGTGCGTGAGAAAGAGACAGCGTGCAAGAGAGAGAGAGAGCGTGCGTGAGAGAGAGCCAGTGTGCAAGAGAGAGAGACAGCGTGCAAGAGAGAGAGACAGTGTGTGTGAGAGGGAGAAAGTGTGTGTGAGAGAGACAGTGTGTGTGAGAGGGAGAAAGTGTGTGTGAGAGAGAGACAGTGTGTGTGAGAGAGAGACAGTGTGCGTGAGAGAGAGACAGTGTGTGTGAGAGGGAGAAAGTGTGCGTGAGAGAGAGACAGTGTGTGTGAGAGAGAGATAGTGTGCGTGAGAGGGAGAAAGTGTGCGTGAGAGGGAGAAAGTGTGCGTGAGAGAGAGACAGTGTGTGTGAGAGAGAGCCAGGGTGCGTGACAGAGAGACAGTGCGCGAGAGAGAGAGACAGTGTGCGTGAGAGGGAGAAAGTGTGCGTGAGAGAGAGACAGTGTGTGTGTGAGAGAGAGACAGTGTGTGTGAGAGAGAGAAACAGTGTGTGTGAGAGAGAGACAGTGTGTGTGAGAGGGAGAAAGTGTGCGTGAGAGAGAGAGACAGTGTGTGTGAGAGAGAGATAGTGTGCGTGAGAGGGAGAAAGTGTGCGTGAGAGGGAGAAAGTGTGCGTGAGAGAGAGACAGTGTGTGTGAGAGAGAGCCAGGGTGCGTGACAGAGAGACAGTGCGCGAGAGAGAGAGACAGTGTGCGTGAGAGAGAGCTAGTGTGCGAGAGAGACAGCGTGTGAGAGACAGAGACAGTGTGTGTGAGAGACAGTGTGTGTGAGAGAGAGAGACAGCGTGCATGAGAGAGAGACAGCGTGCATGAGAGAGATAGCGTGCGTGAGAGAGAGACAGCTTGCGTGAGAGAGAGACAGCGTGCGTGAGAGAGAGACAGTGTGTGTGAGAGAGAGACAGTGTGTGTGAGAGAGAGAGACAGTGTGTGTGAGAGACAGTGTGTGTGAGAGAGAGACAGTGTGTGTGAGAGACAGTGTGTGTGAGAGAGAGAGACAGCGTGCATGAGAGAGATAGCGTGTGTGAGAGAGAGACAGCTTGCGTGAGAGAGAGACAGCGTGTGAGAGAGAGAGACAGCGTGTGTGAGAGAGAGAGACAGTGTGTGTGAGAGAGAGACAGCGTGTGAGAGAGAGAGACAGTGTGTGTGAGAGAGAGAGACAGTGTGTGTGAGAGACAGTGTGTGTGAGAGAGAGACAGTGTGTGTGAGAGAGAGACAGTGTGTGTGAGAGACAGTGTGTGTGAGAGAGAGACAGTGTGCGAGAGAGAGAGACACTGTGTGAGAGAGAGAGAACAGCGTGCGAGACAGTGTGTGTGAAAGAGAGAGACAGCGGCGTGAGAGAGAGACAGTGTGTGTGAAAGAGAGAGACAGCGTGCGTGAGAGACAGTATGTGTGAGAGAGAGAGAGTCAGCGTGCGAGAGAGACAGTGTGTGTGAGAGAGAGTGTGCGAGAGAGAGACAGCGTGCGAGAGAGACAGTATGTGTGAGAGAGAGACAGCGTGCGAGAGAGAGAGACAGTGTGTGTGTGTGAGACAGTGTGCGTGAGAGAGAGAGAGAGTGTGTGTGTGAGAGAGAGAGACAGTGTGCATGAAAGAGAGACAGCATGCGTGAGAGAGAGACAGCGTGCGTGAGAGAGAGACAGTGTGCGAGAGAGAGAGACAGTGTACGTGAGAGAGAGACAGTGTGCGTGAGAAAGAGACAGCGTGCGTGAGAGAGAGCCAACGTGCGGGAGAGAGAGAGACAGTGTGTGAGAGAGAGAGAGACAGCGTGTGTGAGAGAGAGAGACAGCATGCGTGAGAGAGAGACAGCGTGCGTGAGAAAGAGACAGCGTGCGAAAGAGAGAGACAGCATGCGTGAGAGAGAGACAGTGTGCGTGAGAAAGAGACAGCGTGCGTGAGAGAGAGACAGTGTGTGTGAGAGAGACAGCGTGCGTGAGAGAAAGACAGTGTGCGTGAGAGAGAGACAGTGTGTGTGAGAAAGAGACAGCGTGCGTGAGAGAGAGACAGTGTGCGAGAGAGAGAGACAGTGTGCGTGAGAGAGAGACAGTGTGCGAGAGAGAGAGACAGCGTGCATGAGAGAGAGCCAGCGTGCGGGAGAGAGAGAGACAGTGTGTGTGAGAGAGAGAGACAGCGTGCGTGAGAGAGAGACCGTGTGCATGAGAGAGAGAGTCAGCGTGCGAGAGAGACAGTGTGTGTGAGAGAGAGTGTGCGAGAGAGAGACAGTGTGTGCGAGAGAGACAGTATGTGTGAGAGAGAGACAGCGTGCGAGAGAGAGAGACAGTGTGTGTGTGTGAGACAGTGTGTGTGAGAGAGTGACAGTGTGCGTGAGAAAGAGACAGCGTGCGTGAGAGAGAGACAGTGTGTGCGAGAGAGAGAGACAGTGTGCGTGAGAGACAGCGTGCGGGAGAGAGAGAGACAGTGTGCGAGAGAGAGAGACAGCGTGTGTGAGAGAGAGACCGTGTGCATGAGAGAGAGAGACAGCGTGTGTGAGAGAGAGACAGCGTGCGTGAGAGAGACAGTGTGCGTGAGAAAGAGACAGCGTGCGTGAGAGAGAGACAGTGTGCGAGAGAGAGAGACAGTGTGTGTGAGAGAGAGAGACAGTGTGTGTGAGAGAGAGACAGTGTGTGTGAGAGAGAAACAGTGTGTGTGAGAGAGAGAGACAGTGTGCGAGAGAGAGAGACAGTGTGTGTGAGAGAGAGAGAGACAGCGGGTGTGAGAGAGAGTGTGTGAGAGACAGTGTGCGAGAGAGAGAGACAGCGTGTGTGAGAGCGAGACAGTGTGTGTGAGAGAGCGAGACAGTGTGTGTGAGAGAGAGACTGTGTGAGAGAGACAGCGTGTGAGAGAGAGTGTGTGAGAGACAGTGTGCGAGAGAGAGAGACAGCGTGTGTGAGAGCGAGACAGTGTGTGTGAGAGAGCGAGACAGTGTGTGTGAGAGAGACAGTGCGTGTGAGAGAGAGAGAGAGTGTGTGTGAGAGAGAGACAGTGTGTGAGAGACAGCGTATGAGAGAGACTGTGTGCGAGAGAGGGAGACAGCGTGTGTGAGAGCGAGACAGTGTGTGTGAGAGAGAGAGACAGTGCGTGTGAGAGAGAGAGACAGTGTGCGAGAGAGAGAGACAGTGTGCGTGAGAGACAGCGTGCATGAGAGAGAGCCAGCGTGCGGGAGAGAGAGAGACAGTGTGTGAGAGAGAGAGACAGCGTGTGTGAGAGAGAGACCGTGTGCATGAGAGAGAGAGACAGTGTGTGTGAGAGAGAGAGATAGTGTGTGTGAGAGAGAGACCGTGTGCATGAGAGAGAGAGACAGTGTGTGTGAGAGAGAGACAGCGTGTGAGAGAGAGACAGTGTGTGTGAGAGAGAGATCGTGTGCATGAGAGAGAGAGACAGCGTGTGAGAGAGAGAGACAGCGTGTGTGAGAGAGAGATCGTGTGCATGAGAGAGAGAGACAGCGTGTGAGAGAGAGAGACAGCGTGCATGAGAGAGAGCCAGCGTGCGGGAGAGAGAGAGACAGTGTGTGAGAGAGAGAGACAGCGTGTGTGAGAGAGAGACCGTGTGCATGAGAGAGAGAGACAGTGTGTGTGAGAGAGAGAGATAGTGTGTGTGAGAGAGAGACAGTGTGTGTGAGAGAGAGAGACAGTGTGTGTGAGAGAGAGACAGCGTGTGAGAGAGAGACAGTGTGTGTGAGAGAGAAACAGTGTGTGTGAGAGAGACAGTGTGCGAGAGAGAGACAGTGTGTGTGAGAGACAGTGTGTGAGAGAGAGACCGTGTGCATGAGAGAGAGAGACAGCGTGTGAGAGAGAGAGACAGCATGTGTGAGAGAGAGAGATAGTGTGTGTGAGAGAGAGACAGTGTGTGTGAGAGAGACAGTGTGTGTGAGAGAGAGACAGCGTGTGAGAGAGAGACAGCGTGTGTGAGAGAGAAATAGTGTGTGTGAGAGAGAGAGACAGTGTGCGAGGGAGAGAGTGTGTGTGAGAGAGAGAGACAGTGCGTGTGAGAGAGAGAGACAGTGTGCAAGAGAGAGAGACAGTGTGTGAGAGAGACAGTGTGCGAGAGAGAGAGACAGCGTGTGTGAGAGCGAGACAGTGTGTGTGAGAGAGCGAGACAGTGTGTGTGAGAGAGACAGTGTGTGTGAGAGAGAGAGACAGTGCGTGTGAGAGAGAGAGACAGTGTGTGTGAGAGAGAGACAACGTGTGTGAGAGAGAGACAGTGTGCGTGAGAGAGAGACAGCGTGCGTGAGAGAGAGACAGCGTGTGAGAGAGAGAGACAGTGTGTGTGAGAGAGAGAGACAGTGTGCGAGAGAGACAGTGTGTGTGAGAGAGAGACAGCGTGCATGAGAGAGAGACAGTGTGTGTGAGAGAGAGAGACAGCGTGCGAGAGACAGAGACAGTGTGTGTGAGAGACAGTGTGTGTGAGAGAGAGAGACAGTGTGCGTGAGAGAGAGAGACAGTGTGCGTGAGAGAGACAGCGTGCGAGAGAGACAGCATGCGAGAGAGAGAGACAGCGTGCGAGAGAGAGAGACAGTGTGCGAGAGAGAGAGACAGTGTGCGTGAGAGAGAGACAGTGTGCGTGAGAGAGAGACAGCGTGCGAGAGAGAGAGACAGTGTGCGAGAGACAGAGACAGTGTGTGTGAGAGAGAGACAGTGTGCGTGAGAGAGAGACAGTGTGCGAGAGAGAGAGAGACAGCGTGCAAGAGACAGAGACAGTGTGTGTGAGAGAGAGAGACAGCGTGCAGGAGAGAGAGCTTTAGATTCCTGGGACACTGGCTTTGGCATACCTGTACAAACCAGACAGGTTGCTCCTAAACAGAGCTGGGACTGACTTCCTTGTGGAGCGTTTTGCTAGTGCTGTTTTGAGGGGCTTTAAACTAACTCAACAGGGGGTGGGAAGGAAGAGGAAATATGAGAAAGGAATACCAAGGTACATAACATACTGGGAGAGAGAGATAGCACTCGGATAGAGAATAGTAAGTTAATATGTGGAGAAAGGGATAAAGTAATGATGTGTAAATCGGGTTATTGTGTATGTATGTGACTGTAGTTAATAAGACTGCAGAGTTACCAGCACAGATTGTCAAGTGGAAATATGATGTTGTGGCAAAGACCTGGTTAAAGGAGGGGCAGGACTGGGTGTTAAATATTCCTGGCAACAAGGTGTTCAGGAAAGGTAGGAAATGTGGAGGGGGTATTGTTTGCTAAGGAGAGCATTGCAGTGTTGGGAAAATAGGATGTCCCCGAGGACCCGGGACACAATCAGTTTGTCTGGAGCTGAGGAACTAAAAGGGTTCAATGATATTGCTGGGTGTTGTCTAGAAACCACTAACTAGTGAGAAAGATATAACGGAACAAACCTGCAGGGTAATTCCAGAGAGATGCAATCATTATAGAGTTTTGGATAAGTACATGGAACTTAGTAAGGATACAGGGTTCTAGGTAAGCCTAGTAGGTAGGGACATGTTTGGCATAACTTGTGGGCCAAAGGGCCTGTTTGTGCTGTAGTTTTTCCATGTTTCTATCCTTCCTTAGATATGGGGCCCAAAACTGCTCACAATATTCCAAATGGGGTCTGACCAGGGAAAAGCCTGGGAACTACAGGCCAGTGAGCCTCACATCTGTGGTGGGTAAATTGTTGGAAGGTATTTTGAGAGACAGGATCTCCAGCCATCGGTGGTAGTGGAGGGGATCTCGCTGGGGTCTTTTAAGAGACTTCTGGATGAGTACATGGGATTTAATGGGATTGAGAGTTATAGATAGGCCTAGGAGGTATGGATATGATCAGCGCAACTTGTGGGCCAAAGGGCCTGATTGTGCTGCAGTGTTCTATGGGCCAAATGCGGGCAATTGGGATTAGCTTAGGGGTTTTGAAAAAAAGAGCAGCATGGACAAGTGGGGCCGAAGGGCCTGTTTCCAAGCTGTAAACCTCTGACTCTGAGATCAGAGTCTTCTCCAGCCACAGAAGCCCATCCCTGTTCTTGTATTCTCGCCCTCTCGACATGAATGCTAACATTGCATTTGCCTTCCTAACTGCCGACTGAACCTGCACATTAACCTTAAGAGAATCTTGAACAAGGACTCCTGAGGGTCTTTGTGTTTCTAATTTCCTGAGCATTTCCCCATTTAGAAAATAGTCTATGCCTCCATTCCTCCTTCCAAAGTGCACAGCCTCACACTTTTCCACATTGTATTCCATCTGCCCCTTCTTTGCCCACTCTCCCAACCTGAACAAGTCCTTCTGCAGCCCCTCACTTCCTCAATACTACCTGTCCCTCTACATATCTTTGTATCAGCTGCAAACACAGCAACAGTGTCCTCAGTACCTTCCTCCAAATGGTTAATGTATATGGTGAGAAGTTGTGTTCCCAGCACTGACCCCTGAGGCACACCACTATCACCGGCTGCCATCCTGAAAAAGACCCCTTTATCCCCACTCTCTGCCTTCTGCCAGTCAGCCAATCATAGAACATAGAACATTACAGTGCAGAACAGGCCCTTCGGCCCACGATGTTGCGCCGACCAGTTACAAAAACAATGACCCTCTAGCCTAAACCAATCCCCTTTCATCCATAAACCTATCCACAGATCTTTTAAACGCCCCCAAACTAGGTGCATTTACAACTGCAGCTGGCAGGGCATTCCAGTCCCTCACCACCCTCTGGGTAAAGAACCTACCCCTGACATCAGTCCTATAACTACCCCCCCTTAATTTAAAGCCATGGCCCCTCGTGCTAGCTTTCTCCATCCTAGGAAAAAGGCTATCACTATCTACCCTGTCTAAACCTCTAATCATCTTATATGTTTCAATGAGATCCCCTCTTAGCTGCCTTCTTTCCAGCGAAAACAACCCCAAATCTCTCAATCTCTCCTCATAGGATCTCCCCTCCATACCAGGCAACATCCTGGTAAACCTCCTCTGCACCCTCTCCAAAGCCTCTACATCCTTCCTGTAATGTGGGGACCAGAACTGCACACAAAACTCCAAGTGCGGCCGCACTAGAGATGTGTACAGTTGCATCATGATGCTGCGACTCCTAAATTCAATCCCCCTACCAATAAACGCCAAAACTCCGTACGCCTTCTTAACAACCTTATCTACTTGATTCCCAACTTTCAGGGATCTATGTACACATACACCTAGATCCCTCTGCTCCTCCACACTATTCAAAGTCCTCCCGTTAGCCCTATACTCAACACATCTGTTATTCCTACCGAAATGAATTACCTCACACTTCTCCACATTAAACTCCAAAATCCTCTGTCCATGCCAGGATCTTACCCTTAACACCTGGGCCCTTAACTTATTTAACAGCCTCCTGTGCAGCACCTCGTCAAAGGCCTTCTGGAAATCTAAATAAACCACACCCATTGGTTCTCCTTTATCCAACTTCCTTGTCACCTCCTCAAAGAACTCTGACAGATTTGTCAGACATGACCTCTCCTTGACAAAGCTGTGCTGTCTCAGACCTACTTTCTCATGCACTTGCAAGTACTCCGTGATCTTATCTTTAATAAGGGACTCTAAGATCTTGCCAATGACCGAAGTCAGGCTAACCGGCCTATAGTTTCCTGCCTGCTGTCTCCCTCCCTTCTTAAACAGCCGTGTTACATTACAGGCCTAACCACAAAGCAGACTGGGAGAGGAGGGAATCGGAGATGGAAAAGCAACCTGCCTTTGACCGACGCTTCAGGATGAATTCCACTGAGGCCAGGTTAGAAAGTTCCAGCAATGTGAGTATTAGTGCGATACATCTCCTCGGCTCAGCCCAGTGCTTCCCTAGTTATTAAGGCCTCGGGCCTAGTCTGTCTCTCCACCTCTGGGCTCACAGACGGGCTCTGCAATTTAGCACTTTCTAATGGGCATTTCTATTAACCACTGTTCTTTTATTAATTATAAATGGTTTGCTTTGGCACTGAATTTCAGAACAAAAGCAAGTTTAATGCAGTGCCAAACCTTCTTTCAAAATTGCCCTTGGGTCTCTCGAGTGAGAAAACAGACTGTGGCCCACATGGAAAAGGGTTGAAGAAGCCTACGTAAATTAATCAAATTGGCATCAAGTGTTTGCTTATGACAGCGTTGAGGTATCAGGACATCCTTATTTACTGTGTGGGATCATCATTACCACCACCATCCCCCCTCTCCCCACCTCCCTTACATACCTTCCTCTTCCTTCATCTTCCTGAGATCGTCCTCTGCGACCAGTGAGACTCTCTTGGGTTTCTCTGCGACTTGCTGTTTCACATCAATCTCAAAGTATTTCTGTCTGTCACGGAACGACCGCTGCTCTGGGCTGTCCAATCCACTGGGAGACGGCACCTTAGAGAACAGGGCAGAATGATTCACATTTCACTCAATGATGGCAGCTAGAACAACACAGCTGTCTATGTCTCTCAACAGCTCTGACAAAGCATCATCCAGACTGAAACATTGGCTCTATTCTCACTCCACAAATGCTGTCAGACCCGCTGAGATTTTCCAGCATTGTCTGTTTCTGTCCCTCAACATTGCCGGTTGCAGATTATACCCTGTACAGCCAGGCTTTGTGACATCCTGAAAAGTCAGCCTCCTCCCCAGTCGTGCAATCAAAACTCTCCGACTTTCACTGACACAGAGAGAGCACGAACCCTCCAATGTTGATGGATAGTTCACAGACCAATCTAGGCAGTCTCAATATTGTCAGGCAGCTAGTGCAAATGGGGATAATTAAACACTATTAACTTCAGCAAGGCGTTTGATAAGGTCCCCCATGCAAGACTTTTTGAGAAGGTGAGAGGGCATGGGATCCAAGGGCCTTTGGCCTTGTGGATCCAGAACTGGCTTGCCTGCAGAAGGCAGAGAGTGGTTGTGGATGGGTCTTTTTCGGAATGGAGGTCAGTCACCAGTGGGGTGCCCCAGGGATCTGTTCTGGGACCCTTGCTGTTTGTCATTTTCATAAATGACCTGGATGAGGAAGTGGAGGGATGGGTAAGTAAGTTCGCTGATGACACAAAGGTCGGTGGTGTTGTGGATGGTCTGGAAGGATGTCAAAAGTTGCAGCAGGACATAGATAGGATGCAGGAATGGGCGGAGAAGTGGCAGATGGACTTCAACGCGGATAAATGTGTAGTCGTCCATTTCGGCAGAACCAACGGGATGAACGAGTACACTATCAAGGGCAGGAGTCTTAGTAGCATTGAAGAACAGAAGGATCTCGGGGTCCGGGTCCACAGGACTCTTAAATCGGCCTCGCAGGTGGAGGAGGTGGTCAAGAAGGCGTATGGTGTACTGGCCTTCATTAATCGAGGGATTAAGTTTAGGAGTCGGGAGGTAATGCTGCAACTTTACAGGACCCTTGTCAGGCCTCATTTGGAGTACTGTGCGCACTTCTGGTCGCCTCACTATAGGAAAGACATAGAAGCTATTGAAAGGGTGCAGAGGAGATTTACAAGGATGTTGCCTGGACTGGGAGGCATGCCTTATGAAGATAGGTTGAGGGAGCTGGGACTCTTTTCCCTAGAGAGGCGAAGGTTGAGAGGCGACCTGATAGAAGTTTATAAAATGTTGAGAGGAATAGATAGGGTGGACTCTCAGAGGCTATTTCCCCGGGTTGAAATGGTCGCTACGAGAGGACACAGATTTAAGGTGCGGGGAGGGAAGTACAGAGGTGATGTTAGGGGTAAGTTTTTCACTCAGAGGGTGGTGAGTGAATGGAATCGGCTGCCGTCGTCGGTGGTGGAGGCGAACTCGCTGGGGTCTTTTAAAAGACTTCTGGATAAGTATATGGGGTTTAATGGGATTGGGGGTTATAGATAGGTCTATAGATTGGTGGGGTTGATGTGATCGGCGCAACTCGAGGGCCGAAGGGCCTGTTTGTGCTGTAATGTTCTATGTTCTATTCCTGACATTGGGTTAAGATTTACAAGGTGGGGTTTCAAGACAGTTGTGATTTGGATGGAAAATAACATAGAACCCTACAGTACAGAAAGGGGCTATTCGGTCCATAGAGACTGCACCGACCACAATCCCACACAGGGCCTCCCCCCATATCCCTACATATTTAGAACATAGAACATTCCAGCGCAGTACAGGCCCTTCGGCCCTCGATGTTGCGCCGACCAGTGGAACCAATCTAATGACCCTCTAACCTAAACTATTCCAATGTTATCCATATAAAGAGGCTAAAAGAGGACATGAGATGACTTTGGCTGATAGGATTAAGGAGAACCCTAAGGCGTTTTACAGGTATGTCAAGAACAGAAGGTTGGTTCGGGCAAGATTAGGGCCAGTTACAGACAGTCGAGGGAAGTTGTGTGTGGAACCGGAGGAGATTGGAGAGGCGTTGAACCAATATTTCTCTTCGGTGTTCACGCAAGGGGGCATGAATGTAGCTGAGGAGGACACTGGGGTGCAGGGGTGTAAAATAGATAGTATTGCAGTTGATACGGGGAATGTGCTGGATATTTTAGAGGGTTTGAAAATAGATAAGTCCCCTGGTCCGGATGGGATTTACCCTAGGATTCTTTGGGAGGCAAGAGGGGTGATTGCGAAGCCTCTGGCTCTGATCTTCAGATCGTCGTTGGTCTCTGGTATAGTACCGGAAGATTGGAGGACAGCAAATGTTGTCCCATTGTTTAAGAAGGGGAGAAGGGACTTCCCTGGGAATTATAGACTGGTGAGTCTTACTTCTGTGGTGGGTAAGGTTTTGGAAATGATTATTAGAGACAGGATTTATAGTTATTTGGAGAGTAATGAGTTGATTAGAGACAGTCAGCATGGTTTTGTAGCGGGTAGGTCGTGCCTTACTAACCTTATCGAGTTCTTTGAAAAAGTGACCAAAGAGGTGGATAGGGGCAAGGCAGTTGATGTGGTGTATATGGATTTTAGCAAGGCGTTTGATAAGGTTCACCATGGTAGGCTTCTGCAGAAAATGCAGATGTATGGGATTGGGGGTGATCTAGGTAATTGGATCAGGAATTGGCTAGCAGATAGGAGACAGAGGGTGGTGGTTGATGGTAAATATTCGTCATGGAGTTCGGTTACGAGTGGTGTGCCTCAGGGATCTGTTTTGGGGCCACTGCTGTTTGTAATTTTTATTAATGATCTGGATGAGGGTATAGTTGGGTGGATTAGTAAGTTTGCTGATGACACCAAAGTCGGAGGTGTGGTAGATTGTGAGGAAGGGTGTCATAGTTTGCAGAGCTAACTAGAAAGGTTGCAGAGCTGGGCTGTGAGGTGGCGGATGGAGTTTAATGTGGAGAAGTGTGAGGTAATTCATTTCGGTAGGAATAACAGATGTGTTGAATATAGGGCTAACGGGAGGACTTTGAATAGTGTGGAGGAGCAGAGGGATCTAGGTGTATGTGTACATAGATCCCTGAAAGTTGGGAATCAAGTAGATAAGGTTGTTAAGAAGGCATACGGTGTCTTGGCGTTTATTGGTAGGGGGATTGAATTTAGGAGTCGCAGCGTCATGATGCAACTGTACACAACTCTGGTGCGGCCACACTTGGAGTTTTGTGTGCAGTTCTGGTCCCCACATTACAGGAAGGATGTAGAGGCTTTGGAGAGGGTGCAGAGGAGGTTTACCATGTTGCCTGGTATGGAGGGGAGATCCTATGAGGAGAGACTGAGAGATTTGGGGTTGTTTTCACTGGAAAGAAGGCGGCTAAGAGGGGATCTCATTGAAACATATAAGATGATTAGAGGTTTAGACAGGGTAGTGATAGCCTTTTTCCTAGGATGGAGAAAGCTAGCACGAGGGGGCACGACTTTAAATTAAGGGGGTGTAGTTATAGGACTGATGTCAGGGGTAGGTTCTTTACCCAGAGGGTGGTGAGGGACTGGAATGCCCTGCCAGCTGCAGTTGTAAATGTGCCTAGTTTGGGGGCGTTTAAGAGATCCGTGGATAGGTTTATGGACGAAAAGGGATTAGTTTAGGCTAGTGGGTCATTGTTTTGTAACTGGTCGGCGCAACATCGTGGGCCGAAGGGCCTGTTCTGCGCTGTAATGTTCTATGTTCTATATGCCTATCCACTGACCATTTGAATGCCCTTAAAGTTGGCGAGTCCACAACTGCTGCAGGCAGGGCATTCCACGCCCTTACTACCCTCTGAGTAAAGAACTACCTCTGACATCCGTCCTATAATTACCACCCCTTAATTTAAAGCTATTTATTCACTAATCCCTCTAACCTACACATCTCAGGACACTAAGGGGCAATTTTTAGCATGACCAAACAACCTAACCCGCACATTGATGGACTGTGGGAAGAGAATGTGTAAACTCCACATAGTGACCCGAGCCGGGAATCGAACCCAGGTCCCTGGAGCTGTGAAGCAGCAGTGCTAACCACTGTGCTACCGTGTCACCCTAAGAGTTGTGATTTGGACAGAAAATATCAGTACGGTTGTTTTATCTCTTTACCCTTGTGATCGGAGAGTGACAGGCACTCATTTCCATAATTGTTCTTTAGGTGCTGCTGAGCTGCCTTCTTGAGCAGCTGCAGTCCACAGGCATGTCACCCTGTAATCTCTTTAAGTTTGCAAGTCCGTGCCAAATTTAGAGTGAAACAAGCCACTATTGTCACTGTGAGGTGTAGGTACACCCACAGTGCTGTTAGGGAGGGAGTTCCAGGATTCTGACCCAGTGACAGTGAAGGAACGGCCGATATATTTCCAAATCAGGATAGTGAGTGACCCGGAGGGGAATCTCCAGGTGGGGGGTGTTCCCAGGTATCTGCTGCTCCTGTCCTTCTGGTGTACTGGCCTTCATTAATCGAGGGATTGAGTTTAGGAGTCGGGAGGTAATGCTGCAACTTTACAGGACCCTTGTCAGGCCTCATTTGGAGTACTGTGCGCAGTTCTGGTCGCCTCACTATAGGAAAGACGTAGAAGCTATTGAAAGGGTGCAGAGGAGATTTACAAGTATGTTGCCTGGACTGGGAGGCATGCCTTATGAAGTTAGGTTGAGGGAGCTGGGACTCTTTTCCCTGGAGAGACGAAGGTTGAGAGGCGACCTGATAGAAGTTTATAAAATGTTGAGAGGAATAGATAGGGTGGACTCTCAGAGGCTATTTCCCCGGGTTGAAATGGTCGCTACGAGAGGACACAGATTTAAGGTGCGGGGAGGGAAGTACAGAGGTGATGTTAGGGGTAAGTTTTTCACTCAGAGGGTAGTGAGTGAATGGAATCGGCTGCCGTCATCGGTGGTGGAGGCGAACTCGCTGGGGTCTTTTAAAAGACTTCTGGATGAGTATATGGGGTTTAATGGGATTGGGGGTTATAGATAGGTCTATAGATTGGTGGGGTTGATGTGATCGGTGCAACTCGAGGGCCGAAGGGCCTGTTTGTGCTGTAATGTTCTATGTTCTATATTCTAGATGGAAGTGGTGGTGGGTTTGGAAGGTGCTGCCTAAGGAGTCTTGGTGAGTTGCTGCATCAATCATCTTCATCACTTCCTCGAAAAACCTGACCAAGTTCGTGAGACACGACCTCCCCTTCACAAAACCATGTTGCCTCTCACTAATACATCCACTTATTTCCAAGTGGGAATAAATCCTGTCTTGAAGAATCCTCTCCAATAATTTCCCTCCCACTGATGTAAGGCTCACCGGCCTGTATTTACCTGGATTATTCTTGCGACCCTTCTTAAACAAAGGAATGACATTGGCTATTCTCTAATCCTCTGGGACCTCCTCGGTAGCCAGTGAGGATACAAAGATTTCTCTCAGAGACCCAGCAATTTCCTCCCTCCCCTCTTCCAGATACCAGTGAGTCATGCTGTATTACAGGAGCTCCATGCAATGCATTTCACACATTCTGATATGTGAATACTGGTGTGCCTCGGCACAGACACACTTACCGTATTTGGTGACACTACTTGCTCTTCCAGTTTTTGGAATGGATTTGGACTGTTCCTGCTCTCTGCTGGAACTGAAGCAACGACTGGTCTGACCCTGGACAAGGGCTGAATGACACCTGGCCTGGTCTGCAGATCAGAGAGAAAGGGAGAGGCGGGAAGGGGGAGGGAGAGGGCAGAGGGGGAAGGAGAGGGGGAGGGAGGGGGAGAGGGGAGGGAGGGGGAGAGGGGGGGGAGGGGGAGGGGAGGGGGAGAGGGGGAGGGGGAGAGGGAGAGGGGGAGGGGGAGAGGGGGAGGGGGAGGGGGAGGGAGAGGGAGAGGGGGAAGGAGAGGGGGAGGGAGGGGGGAGAGGGGAGAGGGGGAGGGGGAGGGGAGGGGGAGAGGGAGAGGGGGAGAGGGGGAGGGGGAGGGGGAGGGGGGAGGGGGAGAGCGGGAGGGGAGGGAGAGGGGGACGGGGAGGGAGAGGCGGGGAGGGAGGGGGGAGGGGGAGGGAGAGGGGGAGGGGGAGGGGGAGGGAGAGCGGGAGGGGGAGGGAGAGGGGGACGGGGAGGGAGAGGCGGGGAGGGAGGGGGAAGGAGAGGGGGAAGGAGAGGTGGGGAGGGAGAGGGGGGAGGGGGAGGGAGAGGGGTGGAGGGGGAGGGGGAGGGAGAGGGGGAGGGAGAGGGGGAGGAGAGGGGGAGGGGGAGGGGAGGGGGAGGGGGAGGGAGAGGGGGAGGGAGAGGGAAGGGGGGAGGGAGAGGGGGAGGGAGAGGGAGAGGGGGAAGGAGAGGGGGAGGGAGGGGAGAGGGAGAGGGGGAAGGGGAGGGAGAGGCGGGGAGGGAGAGGGAGAGGGAGAGGGAGAGGGGGAGGGGGAGGGAGAGGGGGAGGGGGAGGGGGACGGGGAGGGAGAGGCGGGGAGGGGAGGGGGAGGGAGAGGGGGAAGGAGAGGTGGGGAGGGAGAGGGGGAGGGGTAGGGAGAGGGGGAGGGGGAGGGAGAGCGGTGGGAGGGAGAGGGGGAGGGGGAGGGGGAGGAGAGGGGGAGGGAGAGGGAGAGGGGAGGGAGAGGGAGAGGGGGAGGGAGAGGGGGAGGGGGAGGGAGAGGGGGGAGGAGAGGGGGAGGGAGAGGGGGAGGGGGAGGGGGAGGAGAAGGAGAGGGAGAGGGGCGTTAGGGGGGGATGGAGAGGGGGAGGGAGAGGGGACGGGGAGGGAGAGGCGGGGAGGGAGTGGGGGAGGGAGAGAGGGGAAGGAGAGGTGGGGAGGGAGAGGGGGAGGGGGAGGGAGAGGGGGAGGGGGAGGGGGAGGGAGAGGGGGAGGGGGAGGGGGAGGGAGAGGGGGAGGGGGGGACGGGGATGGGAGAGGCGGGAGGGAGGGGGAGGGGGAGGGAGAGGGAGAAGGAGAGGCGGGGAGGAGAGGGGAGGGGGAGGGGGAGGGAGAGGGGGAGGGAGAGGGAGAGGGGGAGGGGGAGGGGAGGGACGGAGAGGGAGAGGGGGGAGGGGGAGGGAGGACGGGGAGGAGAGGCGGGGAGGGAGGGGGAGGGAGAAGGAGAGGCGGGGAGGGAGAGGGGGAGGGGGAGGGAGAGGGGGGAGGGGAGAGGGGGAAGGAGAGGGGGAGGGAGAGGGGGAGGAGAGGGGGAGGGAGAGGGGGAGGGGGAGGGAGAGGGGGAGGGGAGGGAGGGACGGGGAGGGGGAGGGAGGGACGGGAGGGAGAGGCGGGGAGAGAGGGGGAGGGGGAGGGAGAGGCGGGGGAGGGAGAGGGGGAGGGGGAGGGAGAGGGGGAGGGGGAGGGAGAGGCGGGGAGGGAGAGGCGGGAGGAGGGGGAGGGAGGGGGAGGGGGAGGGGGAAGGAGAGGCGGGGAGGGAGAGGGGGAGGGGGAGGGAGAGGGAGGGGGAGGGGGAGGGAGGGGGAGGGAGAGGGGGAGGGGAGGGAGAGTGGGAGGGGGAGGGAGAAGGGGAGGGAGAGGGGGAGGGGGAGGGGGAGGGAGGGAGGGGGAGGGAGAGGGAGAGGGGGAGGGAGGGAGGGGGAGGGGGAGGGAGGGACGGGGAGGGAGAGGCGGGGAGGGAGGGAGAGGGGAGGGAGAGGGGGGAGGGGAGGGGAGGGGGAGGGGGAGGGAGAGGGGGAGGGGGAGGGAGAGGGGTGAGGGGGAGGGGGAGGGAGAGGCGGGGAGGGAGGGACGGGGAGGGAGAGGCGGGAGGGAGGGACGGGAGGGAGAGGGAGGGGCAGGGGGAGGGAGAGGGGGAAGGAGAGGGGGAGGGAGAGGGGGAGGGAGGGACGGGGAGGGAGAGGCGGGGAGGGAGGGGGAGGGAGAGGGGGAAGGAGAGGCGGGGAGGGAGCAGGGGAGGGCGAGGGGGAGGGGGAGGGGGAGACGGGGCGGGAGGGGAGGGGGAGACAGGGCGGAGGGGGAGGGGAGTCGGGGCGGGGGGTGGAGACGGGGCGGGAGTGGGAGACGGGGCAGGGGGTGGTTCAGGTGGGAGGGGAAGGATGAGGAAGTCAGAGTAAGGCATGGGGGAGAGATTGAGGAAATAATGCACGAGGAGAGAGACAGAAGAGAATTAAAACAAACGAGAATGCTGATCATTTTCCTGAGCACACGCGACTGACACTGTTACATAGAAACTAGGAGGAGGAGGCCATTCGGCCCTTCCACCCATTCATTTTCATCATCGAATTCTATATCCTGATCCCTTTCCCCGTCCCCTATCCTTGATCCTTTTAGCCTCAGGAGCGAAATCTAATTTCTTCTTGAAATCAGACAATGTTTTAGCCTCAGCTACTTTCTGTGGGAGTGAATTCCACACATTCCCCACCCTCTGGGTGAAGAAATTTCTCCCCACCTCAGTTCTAAAAGATTTACCCCTTATCCTCAAACTCTCCCACATCGGGAACATTCTTTCTGAATCTACCCGGTCTAACCCTGTTAGAATTTTATACGTTTCTATCAGATCCCCTCTCACTCTGAATTCCAGTGAATATAATCCTAACCCACTCAGTCTCTCCTCAAGGCAGCCTCGAGGAGACGTTCATAGAACGTGTCTGCGATAGCCAGCCAGCAATGCCTGTGTCCCAGGAGTGAATGAAAACAAAGAATAAAAAGAACTCTTCAGCAACCTGTTTCTCATCTAAAGATTCAATAGCAAACCATAACAAGCGCACTCCCTGCGCTGGCGGGGGGTTAGACATAAGAACATAAGAACTTAAGAACTGGGAGCAGGAGTAGGCCATCTGGCCCTTCGAGCCTGCCCCGCCATTCAATAAGATCATGGCTGATCTGTCGTGACTCAGCTCCACCTTCCCGCCCTCTCCCCATAACCCTTAATCCCTTCTCTTATCAAAAACCCATCCAACCCGTTTCTTAAAAATATTTAGCGAGGCAGCCTCCACCACTTCAACGGGCAGAGAATTCCAGAGATTCACCACCCTTTGAGTGAAGAAGTTCCTCCTCAACTCTGTTCTAACCACCCCCCCTTTATCTTGAGGCTGTGCCCCCTAGTCCTACTGTCTTTTTTGAGCGGGAAGAGTCTCTCCACCTCTATCCTATCCATCCCATTCATCATCTTAAACGTCTCAATGAGATCTCCCCTCATTCTTCTAAACTCGAACGAGTACAAGCCTAGTTTATTCAGCCTCTCCTCATAGCTCAACCCCCTCAACTCCGGTATCAGCCTAGTAAACCTCCTCTGCACTCCCTCCAGGGCCAAAACATCCTTGCGCAGGTGGCGGCGCCCAAAACTGCACACAGTACTCCAGCTGCGGCCTCACCAATGCCCTATACAGCTGCAGCAAGACCTCCCTACTTTTAATATTCAATCCCCTCGCTATGAAGGCCAGCATCCTATTCGCCTTCCTGACCACCTGCTGCACAGCAAGCTGGGGTTTTTGCGACTCATGCACAAGGACCCCAGAGGTCCCTCTGCACCGTCGCCTGCTGCAGTTTTTCGCCCCGTAAGTAATAGTCCTTCCTACCATTCCTCCTACCAAAGTGGACCACCTCACACTTGCCAACATTAAATTCCATTTGCCATTTCCTGGCCCATTCGCCCAGCCTATCTAGATCCTTCTGCAGACTCTCCACACCCTCCGCACAATTTGCCTTTCCCCCAATCTTGGTGTCATCAGCAAATTTCGACACCCTGCACTCGGTTCCCTCCTCCAGATCATCTATATAATGGTAAATAGCTGAGGCCCCAGCACCGACCCCTGTGGCACCCCACTAGTCACCAGCCGCCAATCTGAATAGCATCCATTGACCCCCACTCTCTGCCTCCTATTTGACAACCAATCCTCTATCCACGCTAACACCCTACCCCCAACTCCATGTCACCTGACCTTCTGCAATAACCTCTTGTGAGGTTACCTTGTCAAACGCCTTCTGAAAATCCAGAAAGACCACATCCACCGGCTCTCCTCTATCACTGCCCTAGACACATCCTCATAGAACTCCAGTAAATTTGTTGCAGGGAGGGTGGTGGGGGCAGGCAGGGAGGGCGGAGAGCGCGGGGAGAAGGGTGGGCCCGAGGAAGGCGGACAGGCGGGTGCAGGCGCGGGAAGGTCGGGGCGGGCTCGAGGAAGGCGGCAGGCGTGGGGCATTGGGGGGTGGGAGGCATTGGGAGGGCAGGTGGGCACGCAGAGGGCAGGGTGCACGGGGAGGGCGGGGTGCAAGGGGAGGCGGGGGGCAGGGCAGGAATGCGGGGGCCGTGGGGGATGACTGTGGGCACGGGGGGGGGGACAAAGGTGCAGGGAGGGCGGGGGGGCGGGGAGGGCAGGGGGCATTGGGAGGGTGGGGGGCGTGTGAAGTGTGTGAGAAAGCTAGAAACGCTGGAAGAGAGGAATTGCTTTCCAGTTCTGAAAAATGGAAGAGTTTACAAAGTATGCACTGGTCCACTGAGTCTGGGGAATTGATAATGGAAAATTAGGAAATGGCAGATGAAATGAACCTTTATTTAACATCAGTCGTCACAATAGGAGGTACAACAACATCCCAGAAACAGCAGCACGTTAGAATGGGAATGTGGGGAGGAACATAGAGTGTGTGGGCAGACAAGGGCCAGGATCCTGATGGACTTCAAGGGATAAATAGGATCGGGTCACAAGGACTTTAAACTAGGAAGCTGGGGAGAAGGAAGGGTATAAACTAGGGGAATGGTTCATAGGAGGCAAAGCAGCAGGTTAGCATGTGGGGAGAAGGGTTCAACTACATGGAAAATTACAAAAAAATTAAAAGGGAAGAGAACTCAGGTGATGTTAGGATTTAAAACGAATGTATAAAAACTTGCACGAGGGCATTTAATTTGAATGCTCAAAGCATTTAAAACAAGGTAAATAAGTTGATGGCACAAATCATTGTAAATGAGTATGATTTGGTGGCCATCACAGAGACACGGTTTCAGGATGGTCATGACTGGGAGTTAAACATCCAGGAGAATCAGACTGTTCGGAGGGAGCAACAGGAAGGTAAGGGAGGTGGTGTAGCTCTGATATTTAAGGATGATATCAGGGTGGTAGTGAGAGATGATATAGGTTCTATGGAGAAAAGGGTTGAATCCATTTGGGTGGAAATTACAAATATGAGAAAAAGTCACTGAAAGGCGTAGTCTAAAGGCCACCAAATAACATCATGCTGGGGCAATAACTAAACAAAGAAATAAATGCTGCATGTAAAACTGGTACAGCAATTATCATGGGGGATTTTAATCTACATATCAATTGGTCAAACCAGGTTGGTCAAGGCAGTCTTGAGGAGATATTCGTAGAACGTGTCTGCGATAGCTTCCTTGAACAGAATGTAATGGAACAAGGGAACAAGCTATCATAGATCTGGTCCTGTGTAATGAGACAGGAATAATTAATGATCTTACAGTTAGGGATCCTCTTGGAAGAAGCAATCGCAGTATGGTAGAATTTAAAATACAGATGAAGCATGAGAAGGTAAAATCCAATCCCAGTGTCTTGTGCTTAAACAAAGGAAACTACAGTGGGATGAGGGAGGAGTTGGCTAAGGTAGACAAAGCAAAAACTTTATGGTGGGACAATTGAGGAACGGGGGAGGACTTTGCAAAGCAATTTTCAGTGCTCAGCAAAAGTATCTACCAGTGAGAAGGAACAAAGTAGAAAAGGGATAATCAGCCATGGATATCTGAGGAAGTAAAGAAGGATATCAAATTGAAAGAAAATGCACACAAAGTGGCAAAGATTAGTGGGAAACGAGAGGATTGGGAAATCTTTAAAGATCAACAGAAAGCCATGAATAAAGTTATAAAGAAAAGCAGGATGGATTGTGAGAGTAAATAAACTCAGAATAAATAAACAAATAACAAAAGTTGCTATAAATATATAAAATGAAAAAAGTGTGGCTAAAGTAAATATTGGTCCTCTGGAGGGTGAGAAGGGGAATGTAATAACTGGACATGAGAAAATGGCTGAGGCATTGAACAGGTATTTTGTGTCAGTCTTCACAGTGGAAGACACAAATAACATGGCAAAACTTGATGACAGGAAGGCGATGGCAAGTGAGAACCAAGAAACTATTATCATGAAAGAGGTAGTGTTGGGCAAGTTAATGGGGGCTAAAGGTAGACAAGTCTCCTGGCCCTGATGGAATGCATCCCAGGGCATTAAAAGAGATGGCAGGGGAAATAGGAAATGCACTAGTGGTAATTTACTAAAATTCGCTGGACTCTGGGGTGTTTCTCGCAGACTGGAAAACAGCCACTGTTTAAAAAGAGATAGACAAAAGGTAACTATAGGCCAGTTAGCTTAACTTCTGTAGTAGGGAAAATGCTTGAATCTATCATCAAGGAAGAAATAGCAAGACACCTGGATATAAACTGCCCCACTGGTAAGACGCAGCATGGGTTCATGAAGGGCAGGTCATATTTGACTAATTTGGTGGAATTCTTTGAGAACATTACACGTGCAGTGGAGAATGGGGAACCTGTGGATGTGGTGTATTTGGATTTCCAGAAGGCATTTGACGAGGTGCCACACCAAAGACTGCTGCATAAGAAAAAGGTGCACAGTGTTACAGGTAATGTATTAGCATGGATAGAGGATTGGTTAACTAACAGAAAGCAAAGCATGGGGGTAAATGGGTGTTTTTCTGGTTGGCGATCAGTGACTAATGGTGTGCCTCAGGGATCAGTGTTGGGACTGCAATTGTTTACAATTTACACAGATGATTTGGAGTTGGGGACCAAGTGTAGTGTGTCAAAATTCACAGATGACACTAAGATAACTGGCAGTGCAAAGTGTGCAGAGGACACTGAAAGTCTACAAAGGGATATGGATAGTCTAAGAGAGTGGGTGAGGGTCTGGTAGATGGAGTACAATGTTGGTAAATGTGAGGTCATCCATTTTGGTCGGAATAACAGCAAAATGGACGCAGCGTCATGATGCAACTGTACACAACACTGGTGCGGCCGCACTTGGAGTTTTGTGTGCAGTTCTGGTCCCCACATTACAAGAAGGATGTGGAGGCTTTGGAGAGGGTGCAGAGGAGGTTTACCAGGATGTTGCCTGGTATGGAGGGGAGATCCTATGAGGAGAGACTGAGAGACTTGGGGTTGTTTTCGCTGGAAAGAAGGCGGCTAAGAGGGGACCTCATTGAAACATATAAGATGATTAGAGGTTTAGACAGGGTAGATAGTAATAGCCTTTTTCCTAGGATGGAGAAAGCTAGCACGAGGGGGCACGACTTTAAATTAAGGGGGGGTAGTTATAGGACAGATGTCAGGGGTAGGTTCTTTACCCAGAGGGTGGTGAGGGACTGGTATGCCCTGCCAGCTGCAGTTGTAAATGCACCTAGTTTGGGGGCGTTTAAGAGATCCGTGGATAGGTTTATGGACGAAAAGGGATTGGTTTAGGCTAGTGGGTCATTGTTTTGTAACTGGTCGGCGCAACATCGTGGGCCGAAGGGCCTGTTCTGCGCTGTAATGTTTTATGTTCTATTCAAATGGTAAAAAATTGCAGCATGCTGCTGTGCAGAGGGACCTGGGTGTCCTTGTGCAGGAATCTCAAGGAGTTGGTTGCCAGATGCAGCAGGTAATTAAGAAGGCAAATGGAATTTTGAGAGAGGAATTGCGAGAGGGATGGAGTTTACAAACAGTGAGGTTATGTTGCAGCTGTATAAGGTGCTGGTGAGGCCACACCTGGAGTACTGTGGACAGTTTTGATCTCCTTACTTGAGAAAGGATATACTGGCACTGGAGGGGGTGCAGAGGAGATTCACTAGGTTGATTCCGAAGTTGAGAGGGTTGGCTGATGAGGAGAGACTGAGTAGACTGGGGCTATACTCATTGGAATTCAGAAGAATGAGGGGAGATCTTATAGAAAGATATAAGATTTTGAAGGGAATGGATAAAATAGAAGCAGGGAAGTTGTTTCCACTGGGGGGTGAAACTAGAACTAGGGGGCATGGCCTCAAAATAAGGGGGAGCAGATTTAGGACTGAGTTGAGGAGGAACTTCTTCACACAAAGGGTTGTGAATCTGTGGAATTCCCTGCCCAGTGAAGCAGTTGAGGCTCCCTCACTGAATGTTTTTAAGGCAAGGATAGATAAATTTTTGAACAGTAAAGGAATTAAGGGTTATGGTGAGCGGGCGGGTAAGTGGAGCTGAGTCCACAAAAAGATCAGCCATGATCTTATTGAATGGTGGAGCAGGCTCGAGGGGCCGAATGGCCCACTCCTGCTGCTAGATCTTATGTTCTTATGACAGACCTGCCATCCCAGGAATCAGCCTGGTAAACCTTCACTGTGCTCCCTCTATAGCAAGGACATCCTCCCTCAGATAAGGAGACCAAAACTGTACACAATACTCCAGGTGTGGCCTCACCAACACCCTATAGAATTGCAGCAAAACATCCCTATCCCTATACTCAAATCCTCTCACTGTGAAGGCCAAGGTTAGGTGCATTGACCTGAACAGGTGCCAAGAGTGAGTCGACTAAGGGAATTTCACTGTAACTTCATTGCAGTGTTAATGTAAGCCTTACTTGTGACTAATAAAAACTTAACATACCATTTGCCTTCTTTACTGCCTGCTGTACCTGTGCGCTTATTTTTAGTGACTGATGCAAAAGGACTCCAAGGTCTCACTGAATGTCCACCTCTCTCAATTTATATCCATTCAAATAATAATCTGCCTTCCTATTATTGCTCCCAAAGTGGATAACCTCACATTTATCCACATTATACCCACACACTCAGCCTGTCCAAATCACACTGTGTGTATCCTCCTCACAGCTCACCCTCCCACCCAACTTTGTATCAAATTTGGAGATAATACATTCAGTTCCCTCTGCCAAATCATTAATATATAATGTGAACAGTTGGGGTCCGAGCACAGATCTCTGTGGAACCCCACTAATCACTGCCTACCAATCACAAAATGACCCATTTATGCCAACTCTTTGCTTCCTATCTGCTAACCAGCTTTCTATCCATCTCAAGCGCTTTAACTTTATATAGTTGTCTGTTATGTGAGAACTTGTTGAAAGCCTTCTGAAAGTCTAAATAAACCACATCCACTGATTCTCCTTAGTCAATTCTACCAGCTTCCACATCCTGGTGGTGTGGTGACCAGAACTGCACACAATGCTCCAAATGCAGCCTAACCAAGGGTTTATAAAGCTACAACATGATTTCCCAACTCCTGTACTCAGTGCCCCGGCTGATGAAGGAAGAATGCCGTATAACTTCTTAATCACCTTGGCCACTTTTTGCCACTTTTAGGGAACTGTGGATCTGTACGCCCAGATCCCTCTGTATGTTAATGTTCCGAAGGGTTCTGCCATTTATAGTATAATTCACACAATGTGATTGACTTTCAACCACCCACTGAAATGGCCCAGCAAACCACTCAGTTCAAGGGCAATTAAGGATGAGCAGCAGATGTTGGGCTTGCCAGCGATATCCCATGACAGGGATGTTTTAAATATGAGCAATGCCAGTATTTTGTGCCCATCCCTATCAGCCGTAGGGGTGATGATGAGCTGCCTGTAGCTGCCCTGCAGACATGATGTAGCTCTTTTTAAAGGATCCCTTCACATCCACTGACAGATTTTATGATTTCTTAGACAGTGTGAATGTTGTGTAGGAACATAGAAAATTGGCCCTTCAAACCTGCCCTGTACTCAAATCCTCTTGGTGTGAAGGCCAACGTACCATTTGCCTTCTTTACCGCCTGCTGTACCTGCACGCTTACCTTCAGTGACTGGTACACAAGGACACCCAGGTCCCTCTGCACACTCCCCTCTCCTAATTTACAGTCATTGTTCTTATTATTGCTACCAAAGTGGATAACCTTACATTTAACCTACTTATACTGCACGTGCCAATCATCTGCCTACTCACTCAAATTTCACTGAAGCATCTCTGTATCCTCCTCACAGCTCACCCTCCCACCCAACTTTATGTCAACTGTAAATTTGGAGACATATTGTATCAGAGGACCGTGTGATCCTTCTATCATGCTCTCTGTATTCACCCTTTTAAACAATCCACTGTAAAATAAGACATGGGACTTACCGGGTGGGAGGTGGGAGAGCTACAAAACTCTCGTGAGTCGCTGTTACTGGGAACAGGAGGTTCACTGGAACTGCCCTGGAAAACACAACAGAAAATAAAACAACTTCAACAAGGCAGGCACCAAGCAGATATACCAAAACACATACAGTACGCAACACACTCACAATGCAGCTTACACACACAGCCCATACAGACACACACAATACAACATACACACACAGCCCACAACACACACACAATGCAGCATACAATACAGCACACACAGACACACACAACATACACACACAGCACACAACACACACACAATGCAGCATACAATACAGCACACACAGACACACACAACATACACACACAGCACACAACACACACACAATGCAGCATACAATACAGCACACACAGACACACACAACATACACACACAGCACACAACACACACACAATGCAGCATACAATACAGCACACACAGACACACACAACATACACACACAGCACACAACACACACACAATGCAGCATACAATACAGCACACACAGACACACACAACATACACACACAGCACACAACACACACACAATGCAGCATACAATACAGCATACACAGACACACACAATACAACATACACACACAGCACACAACACACACACAATGCAGCATACAATACAGCACACACAGACACACACAACACACACACAATGCAGCATACAATACAGCACACACAGACACACACAACATACACACACAGCACACAACACACAAATGCAGCATACAATACAGCACACACAGACACACAAAACATACACACACAGCACACAACACACACAATGCAGCATACAATACAGCATACACAGACACACACAATGCAACATACATACACAGCACACAACACACACACAATGCAGCACACACATGCAGACTGTTATACATTGCACATAGTGCAGCACACATATATAGACTTACACAATGCAGCACACACACACATACCGAGTGTTACATACTGCACACACAATGCAACACACACACATACATTCTGCAACACAACACACTGACAATGTTGAGTAAGAGGGAGTGTAATATGCTTCAAATTTGGGTTTCGGGAACATGTGGGCATAATTTTATGTTAACAATGTTGCCGAGCTGGAATCGCAGATACCAAAGTATGAGGTTATGGCTCAAAAGAAGACAGAACTCATACTAAGAAAAGAAGGAGCAGGAATTTCTAATTAATTCATTTGTATGATGAGGGTGTCACTGGCTAGACCAGAATTTATTGCCCATCTCTAATTGCCCCTCAAGATGTTGCTGAACTGTTTTCTTGAAATGTTGCCATCCCTGAGGTGTAGGTACACCCACAGTGCTGTTAGGGAGGGAGTTCCAGAATTCTGACCCAGCGACAGTGAAGGAACGGCCGATATATTTCCAAATCAGGATAGTGAGTGACTCGGAGGGGAATCTCCAGGTGGGGGGTGTTTCCAGGTATCTGCTGCTCCTGTCCTTCTGGATGGAAGTGGTGGTGGGTTTGGAAGGTGCTGCCTAAGGAGCCTTGGTGAGTTGCTGCAGTGCATCTTGTAGATGGTACACACGGCTGTCACTGTGTGTTGGTGGTGGAGGGAATGGATGTTTGTGGATGGGGTGCTGATCAAGTGGGGCTGCTTTATCCTGGATGGTGTTGAGCTTCTGGAATGTTGGAGCTGCACCCATCCAGGCAAGTGGGGAGTATTCCATCACACTGCTGGCTTGTACCTTGTAGACGGTGGAAAGGTTTTGGGGAGTCAGGAGGTGAGTTCCTCACTGCAGGATTCCCAGTCTCTGATTTGCTCTTGTAGCCACTGTGTTTATTTGGTGAGTCCAGTTGAGTTTCTGGTCAGTGGTAACCCAGGGATGTTGATAGTGGGGGATTCAGTGATGGTGATGCCATTGGATGTTAAGGGAAGATGGTTAGATTCTCCGTTGTTGGTGATGGTCACTGCCTGGTATTTGTGTGGTACTAATGTTATTTGCCACTTGTCAGCCCAAGCTGTTGTGCAGGTCTTGCTGCATTTGAACATGGATTGCTTCAGTACCTGAGTCGCTGCGAATGGTGCTGAACATTGTGCAATCATCGGCAAACATCCCCACTTCAGGAGGAACTTCTTCACCCAAAGGGTTGTGAATCTGTGGAATTCCCTGCCCAGTGAAGCAGTTGAGGCTCCCTCATTGAATGTTTTTAAGGCAAGGATAGATAAATTTTTGAACAGTAAAGGAATTAAGGGTTATGGTGAGCGGGCGGGTAAGTGGAGCTGAGTCCACAAAAAGATCAGCCATGATCTTATTGAATGGCGGAGCAGGCTCGAGGGGCCGAATGGCCCACTCCTGCTCCTAGCTCTTATGTTCTTACTTTTGACCTTATGACAGAGGGAAGGTAATTGATGAAGCAGCTGAAGATTGTTGGGTGCATGACATTACCTTGAGAGACTCCTGCAGAGATGACATGGAGCTGAGATAATTGACCTCCAACCTTTGGAACCATTGCTGAAATGGGTTTGGACACCAAGAAGACAACATGCTACGATATCTTTTCCGGAGCCTTCAACAAGTCATTGATGAAGACGAACATCTCTCCAAGGCCATCCCCACACCCCCACTTCTTGCCTTCAAACAACCGCACAACCTCAAACAGACCATTGTTCGCAGCAAACTACCCAGCCTTCAGGAGAACAGTGACCACAATACCACACAACCCTGCCACAGCAATCTCTGTAAGACATGCCGGATCATCGACATGGATACCATCATCTCACGTGAGAATACCATCCACCAGGTACATGGTAAATACTCTTGCAACTCGGCCAACATTGTCTACCTGATACGCTGCAGGAAAGGATGTCCCGAAGCATGGTGCATTGGGGAGACCATGCAGATGCTACGACAACGGATGAATGAACATCGCTCGACAATCACCAGACAAGACTGTTCCCTTCCTGTTGGCGAACACTTCAGTGGTCACGGACATTCAGCCTCTAACCTTCGGGTAAACATTCTCCAAGGCAGCCTTCACGACACACGAGTCGCTGAGCAGAGACCGATACCCAAGTTCCACACACATGAACATAGAACATAGAACATTTACAGCACAAACAGGCCCTTCGGCCCTCGAGTTACGCCGATCACATCAACCCCACCAATCTATAGACCTATCTATAACCCCCAATCCCATTAAACCCCATATACTCATCCAGAAGTCTTTTAAAAGACCCCAGCGAGTTCGCCTCCACCACCGATGACGGCAGCCGATTCCATTCACTCACCACCCTCTGAGTGAAAAACTTACCCCTAACATCACCTCTGGACTTCCCTCCCCGCACCTAAAATCTGTGTCCACTCGTAGCGACCATTTCAACCCGGGGAAATAGCCTCTGAGAGTCCACCCTATCTATTCCTCTCAACATTTTATAAACTTCTATCAGGTCGCCTCTCAACCTTCGCCTCTCTAGGGAAAAGAGTCCCAGCTCCCTCAACCTATCTTCATAAGGCATGCCTCCCAGTCCAGGCAACATCCTTGTAAATCTCCTCTGCACCCTTTCAATAGCTTCTACGTCTTTCCGATAGTGAGGCGACCAGAACTGTGCACAGTACTCCAAATGAGGCCTGACGAGGGTCCTGTAAAGTTGCAGCATTACCTCCCGACTCCTAAACTCAATCCCTCGATTAATGAAGGCCAGTACACCATACGCCTTCTTGACCACCTCCTCCACCTGCGAGGCCGATTTAAGAGTCCTGTGAACCCGGACCCCGAGATCCTTCTGCTCTTCAACGCTACTAAGACTCCTGCCCTTAATAGTGTACTCGTTCATCCCGTTGGTTCTGCCGAAATGGACGACTACACATTTATCCGCGTTGAAGTCCATCTGCCACTTCTCCGCCCATTCCTGCATCCTATCTATATCCTGCTGCAACTTTTGACATCCTTCCAGACCATCCACAACACCGCCGACCTTTGTGTCATCAGCGAACTTGCTAACCCATCCCTCCACTTTCTCATCCAGGTCATTTATGAAAATGACAATCAGTAAGGGTCCCAGAACAGATCCCTGGGGCACCCCACTGGTGACTGACCTCCATTCCGACAAAGACCCATCCACAACCACTCTCTGCCTTCTGCAGGCAAGCCAGTTCTGGATCCACAAGGCCAAAGGCCCTTGGATCCCATGCCCTCTCACCTTCTCAAGAAGTCTTGCACGGGGGACCTTATCAAAAGCCTTGCTGAAGTCCATGTACACTACGTCCACGGCACTTCCTTCGTCAATGTGTTCAGTCACATTATCGAAGAACTCAACTAGGCTTGTAAGGCACGACCTGCCCTTGACAAATCCATGCTGACTATTCCTGATCATATCAAACCTCTCCAAATGCTCGTAAATCTTGTCCCTCAGAAGCCTCTCCATCAGCTTACCAACCACTGAGGTCAGACTCACCGGGCGGTAATTTCCCGGGCTATCTCTGTTCCCTTTCTTGAAAAGAAGACGGTCTCAACCATCTTGTTACACTCCTGGCAGTAATGCTGTGTATTGAGTTAGTGAAGAGTATCTCTTGGCCGTTATACTGTCTACTGTATTGAGTTAGTGAAGAGTATCTCCTGTCCGTTATACTGTGTACTGTATTGAGTTAGTGAAGACTCTCTCCTGTCCGTTATACTTTGCACTGTATTGAGTTAGTGAAGAGTATCTCCTGTCCGTTATACTGTGTACTGTATTGAGTTAGTGAAGAGTATCTCCTGTCCGTTATACTGTGTACTGTATTGAGTTAGTGAAGAGTATCTCCTGTCCGTTATACTGTGTACTGTATTGAGTGAGTGAAGACTCTCTCCTGTCCGTTATACTTTGTACTGTATTGAGTTAGTGAAGAGTATCTCCTGTCCGTTATACTGTGTACTGTATTGAGTTAGTGAAGAGTATCTCCTGTCCGTTATACTGTGTACTGTATTGAGTTAGTGAAGACTCTCTCCTGTCCGTTATACTGTGTACTGTATTGAGTTAGTGAAGACTCTCTCCTGTCCGTTATACTGTGTACTGTATTGAGTTAGTGAAGAGTATCTCCTGTCCGTTATACTGTGTACTGTATTGAGTTAGTGAAGAGTATCTCCTGTCCGTTATACTGTGTACTGTATTGAGTTAGTGAAGACTCTCTCCTGTCCGTTATACTGTGTACTGTATTGAGTTAGTGAAGAGTATCTCCTGTCCGTTATACTGTGTACTGTATTGAGTTAGTGAAGAGTATCTCCTGTCATTTATACTGTGTACTGTATTGAGTTAGTGAAGAGTATCTCCTGTCCATTATACTGTGTACTGTATTGAGTTAGTGAAGAGTATCTCCCGTCCATTATACTGTGTACTGTATTGAGTTAGTGAAGAGTATCTCCTGTCCGTTATACTGTGTACTGTATTGAGTTAGTGAAGAGTATCTCCTGTCATTTATACTGTGTACTGTATTGAGTTAGTGAAGAGTATCTCCTGTCCATTATACTGTGTACTGTATTGAGTTAGTGAAGAGTATCTCCCGTCCATTATACTGTGTACTGTATTGAGTTAGTGAAGAGTATCTCCCGTCCATTATACTGTGTACTGTATTGAGTTAGTGAAGAGTATCTCCTGTCCGTTATACTGTGTACTGTATTGAGTTAGTGAAGACTCTCTCCTGTCCGTTATACTGTGTACTGTAGTGAGTTAGTGAAGAGTATCTCCTGTCCGTTATACTGTGTTTTGTATTGAGTTAGTGAAGACTCTCTCCTGTCCGTTATACTGTGTACTGTATTGAGTTAGTGAAGAGTATCTCCTGTCCATTATACTGTGTACTGTATTGAGTTAGTGAAGAGTATCCCCTGTCCGTTATACTGTGTACTGTATTGAGTTAGTGAAGAGTCTCTCCTGTCCGTTATACTGTGTACTGTATTGAGTTAGTGAAGACTCTCTCCTGTCCGTTATACTGTGTACTGTATTGAGTTAGTGAAGACTCTCTCCTGTCCGTTATACTGTGTACTGTATTGAGTTAGTGAAGAGTATCTCCTGTCCGTTATACTGTGTACTGTATTGAGTTAGTGAAGAGTATCCCCTGTCCGTTATACTGTGTACTGTATTGAGTTAGTGAAGACTCTCTCCTGTCCGTTATACTGTGTACTGTATTGAGTTAGTGAAGAGTATCCCCTGTCCGTTATACTGTGTACTGTATTGAGTTAGTGAAGAGTCTCTCCTGTCCGTTATACTGTGTACTGTATTGAGTTAGTGAAGACTCTCTCCTGTCCGTTATACTGTGTACTGTATTGAGTTAGTGAAGAGTATCTCCTGTCCGTTATACTGTGTACTGTATTGAGTTAGTGAAGACTCTCTCCTGTCCGTTATACTGTGTACTGTATTGAGTTAGTGAAGAGTATCTCCTGTCCGTTATACTGTGTACTGTATTGAGTTAATGAAGAGTATCTCCTGTCCGTTATACTGTGTACTGTATTGAGTTAGTGAAGAGTATCTCCTGTCCGTTATACTGTGTACTGTATTGAGTTAGTGAAGAGTATCTCCTGTCCGTTATACTGTGTACTGTACTGAGTTAGTGAAGACTCTCTCCTGTCCGTTATACTGTGTACTGTATTGAGTTAGTGAAGAGTATCTCCTGTCCGTTATACTGTGTACTGTATTGAGTTAGTGAAGACTCTCTCCTGTCCGTTATACTGTGTACTGTATTGAGTTAGTGAAGACTCTCTCCTGTCCGTTATACTGTGTACTGTATTGAGTTAGTGAAGACTCTCTCCTGTCCATTATACTGTGTACTGTATTGAGTTAGTGAAGAGTATCTCCCGTCCATTATACTGTGTACTGTATTGAGTTAGTGAAGAGTATCTCCTGTCCGTTATACTGTGTACTGTATTGAGTTAGTGAAGACTCTCTCCTGTCCGTTATACTGTGTACTGTAGTGAGTTAGTGAAGAGTATCTCCTGTCCGTTATACTGTGTACTGTAGTGAGTTAGTGAAGAGTATCTCCTGTCCGTTATACTGTGTACTGTATTGAGTTAGTGAAGAGTATCTCCTGTCCATTATACTGTGTACTGTATTGAGTTAGTGAAGAGTATCTCCTGTCCGTTATACTGTGTACTGTATTGAGTTAGTGAAGAGTATCTCCTGTCCGTTATACTGTGTACTGTATTGAGTTAGTGAAGACTCTCTCCTGTCCGTTATACTGTGTACTGTATTGAGTGAGTGAAGAGTATCTCCTGTCCGTTATACTGTGTACTGTATTGAGTTAGTGAAGACTTTCTCCTGTCCGTTATACTGTGTACTGTATTGAGTTAGTGAAGACTCTCTCCTGTCCGTTATACTGTGTACTGTATTGAGTGAGTGAAGAGTATCTCCTGTCCGTTATACTGTGTACTGTATTGAGTTAGTGAAGAGTATCTCCTGTCCGTTATACTGTGTACTGTATTGAGTTAGTGAAGAGTATCCCCTGTCCGTTATACTGTGTACTGTATTGAGTGAGTGAAGAGTATCTCCTGTCCGTTATACTGTGTACTGTATTGAGTTAGTGAAGACTTTCTCCTGTCCGTTATACTGTGTACTGTATTGAGTTAGTGAAGACTCTCTCCTGTCTGTTATACTGTGTACTGTATTGAGTGAGTGAAGAGTATCTCCTGTCCGTTATACTGTGTACTGTATTGAGTTAGTGAAGAGTATCTCCTGTCCGTTATACTGTGTACTGTATTGAGTTAGTGAAGAGTATCCCCTGTCCGTTATACTGTGTACTGTAGTGAGTTAGTGAAGAGTATCTCCTGTCCGTTATACTGTGTACTGTATTGAGTTAGTGAAGAGTATCTCCTGTCCGTTATACTGTGTACTGTATTGAGTTAGTGAAGACTCTCTCCTGTCCGTTATACTGTGTACTGTATTGAGTTAGTGAAGAGTATCTCCTGTCCGTTATACTGTGTACTGTATTGAGTTAGTGAAGAGTATCTCCTGTCCGTTATACTGTCTACTGTATTGAGTTAGTGAAGACTATCTCCTGTCTGTTATACTGTGTACTGTATTGAGTTAGTGAAGAGTATCTCCTGTCCGTTATACTGTGTACTGTATTGAGTTAGTGAAGACTCTCTCCTGTCCGTTATACTGTGTACTGTATTGAGTTAGTGAAGACTCTCTCCTGTCATTTATACTGTGTACTGTATTGAGTTAGTGAAGAGTATCTCCTGTCCATTATACTGTGTACTGTATTGAGTTAGTGAAGACTCTCTCCTGTCCGTTATACTGTGTACTGTATTGAGTTAGTGAAGAGTATCTCCTGTCCGTTATACTGTGTACTGTATTGAGTTAGTGAAGAGTATCTCCTGTCCGTTATACTGTGTACTGTATTGAGTTAGTGAAGAGTATCCCGTCTGTTATACTGTGTACTGTATTGAGTTAGTGAAGACTCTCTCCTGTCCGTTATACTGTGTACTGTATTGAGTTAGTGAAGACTCTCTCCTGTCATTTATACTGTGTACTGTATTGAGTTAGTGAAGAGTATCTCCTGTCCATTATACTGTGTACTGTATTGAGTTAGTGAAGAGTATCTCCTGTCCGTTATACTGTGTACTGTATTGAGTTAGTGAAGAGTATCTCCTGTCCGTTATACTGTGTACTGTATTGAGTTAGTGAAGAGTATCTCCTGTCCGTTATACTGTGTACTGTATTGAGTTAGTGAAGAGTATCCCCTGTCTGTTATACTGTGTACTGTATTGAGTTAGTGAAGACTCTCTCCTGTCCGTTATACTGTGTACTGTATTGAGTTAGTGAAGAGTATCTCCTGTCCGTTATACTGTGTTTTGTATTGAGTTAGTGAAGAGTATCTCCTGTCCGTTATACTGTGTACTGTATTGAGTTAGTGAAGAGTATCTCCTGTCCGTTATACTGTGTACTGTATTGAGTTAGTGAAGAGTATCTCCTGTCCGTTATACTGTGTACTGTATTGAGTTAGTGAAGAGTATCCCCTGTCCGTTATACTGCTTACTGTATTGAGTTAGTGAAGAGTATCTCCTGTCCGTTATACTGTGTACTGTATTGAGTTAGTGAAGACTCTCTCCTGTCCGTTATACTGTGTACTGTATTGAGTTAGTGAAGAGTATCCCCTGTCCGTTATACTGCTTACTGTATTGAGTTAGTGAAGAGTATCTCCTGTCCGTTATACTGTGTACTGTATTGAGTTAGTGAAGAGTATCTCCAGTCCGTTATACTGTGTTTTGTATTGAGTTAGTGAAGAGTATCTCCTGTCCGTTATACTGTGTACTGTATTGAGTTAGTGAAGAGTATCCCCTGTCCGTTATACTGCTTACTGTATTGAGTTAGTGAAGAGTATCTCCTGTCCGTTATACTGTGTACTGTATTGAGTTAGTGAAGACTCTCCTGTCCGTAATACTGTGTACTGTATTGAGTTAGTGAAGACTCTCTCCTGTCCGTTATACTGTGTACTGTATTGAGTTAGTGAAGACTCTCTCCTGTCCGTTATACTGTGTACTGTATTGAGTTAGTGAAGAGTATCCCCTGTCCGTTATACTGTGTACTGTATTGAGTTAGTGAAGAGTATCTCCTGTCCGTTATACTGTGTACTGTATTGAGTTAGTGAAGACTCTCTCCTGTCCGTTATACTGTGTACTGTATTGAGTTAGTGAAGAGTCTCTCCTGTCCGTTATACTGTGTACTGTATTGAGTTAGTGAAGACTCTCTCCTGTCCGTTATACTGTGTACTGTATTGAGTTAGTGAAGAGTATCTCCTGTCCGTTACACTGTGTACTGTATTGAGTTAGTGAAGACTCTCTCCTGTCCGTTATACTGTGTACTGTATTGAGTTAGTGAAGACTCTCTCCTGTCCGTTATACTGTGTACTGTATTGAGTTAGTGAAGAGTATCTCCTGTCCGTTACAACTGTGTTTTGTATTGAGTTAGTGAAGACTCTCTCCTGTCCGTTATACTGTGTACTGTATTGAGTTAGTGAAGACTCTCTCCTGTCCGTTATACTGTGTACTGTAGTGAGTTAGTGAAGAGTATCTCCTGTCCGTTATACTGTGTACTGTATTGAGTTAGTGAAGAGTATCTCCTGTCCATTATACTGTGTACTGTATTGAGTTAGTGAAGAGTATCCCCTGTCCGTTATACTGTGTACTGTATTGAGTTAGTGAAGACTCTCTCCTGTCCGTTATACTGTGTACTGTATTGAGTTAGTGAAGAGTATCTCCTGTCCGTTATACTGTGTACTGTATTGAGTTAGTGAAGAGTATCTCCTGTCCGTTATACTGTGTACTGTATTGAGTTAGTGAAGAGTATCCCCTGTCCGTTATACTGTGTACTGTATTGAGTTAGTGAAGACTCTCTCCTGTCCGTTATACTGTGTACTGTATTGAGTTAGTGAAGAGTATCTCCTGTCCGTTATACTGTGTACTGTATTGAGTTAGTGAAGAGTATCTCCTGTCCGTTATACTGTGTACTGTATTGAGTTAGTGAAGAGTATCCCCTGTCCGTTATACTGTGTACTGTATTGAGTTAGTGAAGAGTATCTCCTGTCCGTTATACTGTGTACTGTATTGAGTTAGTGAAGAGTATCTCCTGTCCGTTATACTGTGTACTGTATTGAGTTAGTGAAGAGTATCTCCTGTCCGTTATACTGTGTCCTGTATTGAGTTAGTGAAGACTCTCTCCTGTCCGTTATACTGTGTACTGTATTGAGTTAGTGAAGAGTATCTCCTGTCCGTTATACTGTGTACTGTATTGAGTTAGTGAAGAGTATCTCCTGTCCGTTATACTGTGTCCTGTATTGAGTTAGTGAAGACTCTCTCCTGTCCGTTATACTGTGTACTGTATTGAGTTAGTGAAGAGTATCTCCTGTCCGTTATACTGTGTACTGTATTGAGTTAGTGAAGAGTATCTCCTGTCCGTTATACTGTGTACTGTATTGAGTTAGTGAAGACTCTCTCCTGTCCGTTATACTGTGTACTGTATTGAGTTAGTGAAGAGTATCTCCTGTCCGTTATACTGTGTACTGTATTGAGTTAGTGAAGAGTATCTCCTGTCCGTTATACTGTGTACTGTATTGAGTTAGTGAAGAGTATCTCCTGTCCGTTACAACTGTGTTTTGTATTGAGTTAGTGAAGACTCTCTCCTGTCCGTTATACTGTGTACTGTATTGAGTTAGTGAAGAGTATCCCCTGTCCGTTATACTGTGTACTGTATTGAGTTAGTGAAGACTCTCTCCTGTCCGTTATACTGTGTACTGTATTGAGTTAGTGAAGACTCTCTCCTGTCCGTTATACTGTGTACTGTATTGAGTTAGTGAAGACTCTCTCCTGTCCGTTATACTGTGTACTGTATTGAGTTAGTGAAGACTCTCTCCTGTCCGTTATACTGTGTACTGTATTGAGTTAGTGAAGACTCTCTCCTGTCCGTTATACTGTGTACTGTATTGAGTTAGTGAAGACTCTCTCCTGTCCGTTATACTGTGTACTGTATTGAGTTAGTGAAGAGTATCTCCTGTCCGTTATACTGTGTATTGTATTGAGTTAGTGAAGACTCTCTCCTGTCCGTTATACTGTGTACTGTATTGAGTTAGTGAAGAGTATCTCCTGTCCATTATACTGTGTACTGTATTGAGTTAGTGAAGAGTATCTCCTGTCCGTTATACTGTGTACTGTATTGAGTTAGTGAAGACTCTCTCCTGTCCGTTATACTGTGTACTGTATTGAGTTAGTGAAGACTCTCTCCTGTCCGTTATACTGTGTACTGTATTGAGTTAGTGAAGAGTATCTCCTGTCCGTTATACTGTGTACTGTATTGAGTTAGTGAAGACTCTCTCCTGTCCGTTATACTGTGTACTGTATTGAGTTAGTGAAGAGTATCTCCTGTCCGTTATACTGTGTACTGTATTGAGTTAGTGAAGAGTATCTCCTGTCCGTTATACTGTGTACTGTATTGAGTTAGTGAAGACTCTCTCCTGTCCGTTATACTGTGTACTGTATTGAGTTAGTGAAGAGTATCTCCTGTCCGTTATACTGTGTACTGTATTGAGTTAGTGAAGACTCTCTCCTGTCCGTTATACTGTGTACTGTATTGAGTTAGTGAAGACTCTCTCCTGTCCGTTATACTGTGTACTGTATTGAGTTAGTGAAGACTCTCTCCTGTCCGTTATACTGTGTACTGTATTGAGTTAGTGAAGACTCTCTCCTGTCCGTTATACTGTGTACTGTATTGAGTTAGTGAAGACTCTCCCCTGTCCGTTATACTGTGTACTGTATTGAGTTAGTGAAGACTCTCTCCTGTCCGTTATACTGTGTACTGTATTGAGTTAGTGAAGAGTATCTCCTGTCCGTTATACTGTGTACTGTATTGAGTTAGTGAAGACTCTCTCCTGTCCGTTATACTGTGTACTGTATTGAGTTAGTGAAGAGTATCCCCTGTCCGTTATACTGTGTACTGTAGTGAGTTAGTGAAGAGTATCTCCTGTCCGTTATACTGTGTACTGTATTGAGTTAGTGAAGAGTATCTCCTGTCCGTTATACTGTGTACTGTATTGAGTTAGTGAAGAGTATCTCCTGTCCGTTATACTGTGTACTGTATTGAGTTAGTGAAGACTCTCTCCTGTCCGTTATACTGTGTACTGTATTGAGTTAGTGAAGAGTATCTCCTGTCCGTTACACTGTGTACTGTATTGAGTTAGTGAAGACTCTCTCCTGTCCGTTATACTGTGTACTGTATTGAGTTAGTGAAGAGTATCTCCTGTCCGTTATACTGTGTACTGTATTGAGTTAGTGAAGACTCTCTCCTGTCCGTTATACTGTGTACTGTATTGAGTTAGTGAAGACTCTCTCCTGTCCGTTATACTGTGTACTGTATTGAGTTAGTGAAGAGTATCTCCTGTCCGTTATACTGTGTACTGTATTGAGTTAGTGAAGACTCTCTCCTGTCCGTTATACTGTGTACTGTATTGAGTTAGTGAAGACTCTCTCCTGTCCGTTATACTGTGTACTGTATTGAGTTAGTGAAGAGTATCTCCTGTCCGTTATACTGTGTACTGTATTGAGTTAGTGAAGAGTATCTCCTGTCCGTTATACTGTGTACTGTATTGAGTTAGTGAAGACTCTCTCCTGTCCGTTATACTGTGTACTGTATTGAGTTAGTGAAGACTCTCTCCTGTCCGTTATACTGTGTACTGTATTGAGTTAGTGAAGACTCTCTCCTGTCCGTTATACTGTGTACTGTATTGAGTTAGTGAAGACTCTCTCCTGTCCGTTATACTGTGTACTGTATTGAGTTAGTGAAGACTCTCTCCTGTCCGTTATACTGTGTACTGTATTGAGTTAGTGAAGACTCTCTCCTGTCCGTTATACTGTGTACTGTATTGAGTTAGTGAAGACCCTCTCCTGTCCGTTATACTGTGTACTGTATTGAGTTAGTGAAGACTCTCTCCTGTCATTTATACTGTGTACTGTATTGAGTTAGTGAAGAGTATCTCCTGTCCATTATACTGTGTACTGTATTGAGTTAGTGAAGAGTATCTCCCGTCCATTATACTGTGTACTGTATTGAGTTAGTGAAGAGTATCTCCTGTCCGTTATACTGTGTACTGTATTGAGTTAGTGAAGACTCTCTCCTGTCCGTTATACTGTGTACTGTATTGAGTTAGTGAAGAGTATCTCCTGTCCATTATACTGTGTACTGTATTGAGTTAGTGAAGACTCTCTCCTGTCCGTTATACTGTGTACTGTAGTGAGTTAGTGAAGAGTATCTCCTGTCCGTTATACTGTGTACTGTATTGAGTTAGTGAAGAGTATCTCCTGTCCATTATACTGTGTACTGTATTGAGTTAGTGAAGAGTATCCCCTGTCCGTTATACTGTGTACTGTATTGAGTTAGTGAAGACTCTCTCCTGTCCGTTATACTGTGTACTGTATTGAGTTAGTGAAGAGTATCTCCTGTCCGTTATACTGTGTACTGTATTGAGTTAGTGAAGAGTATCTCCTGTCCGTTATACTGTGTACTGTATTGAGTTAGTGAAGAGTATCCCCTGTCCGTTATACTGTGTACTGTATTGAGTTAGTGAAGACTCTCTCCTGTCCGTTATACTGTGTACTGTATTGAGTTAGTGAAGAGTATCTCCTGTCCGTTATACTGTGTTTTGTATTGAGTTAGTGAAGAGTATCTCCTGTCCGTTATACTGTGTACTGTATTGAGTTAGTGAAGAGTATCTCCTGTCCGTTATACTGTGTACTGTATTGAGTGAGTGAAGACTCTCTCCTGTCCGTTATACTGTGTACTGTATTGAGTTAGTGAAGACTCTCTCCTGTCCGTTATACTGTGTACTGTATTGAGTTAGTGAAGAGTATCTCCTGTCCGTTATACTGTGTACTGTATTGAGTTAGTGAAGACTCTCTCCTGTCCGTTATACTGTGTACTGTATTGAGTTAGTGAAGAGTATCCCCTGTCCGTTATACTGCTTACTGTATTGAGTTAGTGAAGAGTATCTCCTGTCCGTTATACTGTGTACTGTATTGAGTTAGTGAAGAGTATCTCCTGTCCGTTATACTGTGTTTTGTATTGAGTTAGTGAAGAGTATCTCCTGTCCGTTATACTGTGTACTGTATTGAGTTAGTGAAGAGTATCCCCTGTCCGTTATACTGCTTACTGTATTGAGTTAGTGAAGAGTATCTCCTGTCCGTTATACTGTGTACTGTATTGAATTAGTGAAGACTCTCCTGTCCGTAATACTGTGTACTGTATTGAGTTAGTGAAGAGTATCTCCTGTCCGTTATACTGTGTACTGTATTGAGTTAGTGAAGAGTATCCCCTGTCCGTTATACTGTGTACTGTATTGAGTTAGTGAAGACTCTCTCCTGTCCGTTATACTGTGTACTGTATTGAGTTAGTGAAGACTCTCTCCTGTCCGTTATACTGTGTACTGTATTGAGTTAGTGAAGAGTATCCCCTGTCCGTTATACTGTGTACTGTATTGAGTTAGTGAAGAGTCTCTCCTGTCCGTTATACTGTGTACTGTATTGAGTTAGTGAAGAGTATCTCCTGTCCGTTATACTGTGTACTGTATTGAGTTAGTGAAGACTCTCCTGTCCGTAATACTGTGTACTGTATTGAGTTAGTGAAGAGTATCCCCTGTCCGTTATACTGTGTACTGTATTGAGTTAGTGAAGACTCTCTCCTGTCCGTTATACTGTGTACTGTATTGAGTTAGTGAAGAGTATCTCCTGTCCGTTATACTGTGTACTGTATTGAGTTAGTGAAGACTCTCTCCTGTCCGTTATACTGTGTACTGTATTGAGTTAGTGAAGAGTATCTCCTGTCCGTTACACTGTGTACTGTATTGAGTTAGTGAAGAGTATCTCCTGTCCGTTATACTGTGTACTGTATTGAGTTAGTGAAGAGTATCTCCTGTCCGTTATACTGTGTACTGTATTGAGTTAGTGAAGAGTATCTCCTGTCCGTTACACTGTGTACTGTATTGAGTTAGTGAAGAGTATCTCCTGTCCGTTATACTGTGTACTGTATTGAGTTAGTGAAGAGTATCTCCTGTCCGTTATACTGTGTACTGTATTGAGTTAGTGAAGACTCTCTCCTGTCCGTTATACTGTGTACTGTATTGAGTTAGTGAAGGCTCTCTCCTGTCCGTTATACTGTGTACTGTATTGAGTTAGTGAAGGCTCTCTCCTGTCCGTTATACTGTGTACTGTATTGAGTTAGTGAAGAGTATCTCCTGTCCGTTACAACTGTGTTTTGTATTGAGTTAGTGAAGACTCTCTCCTGTCCGTTATACTGTGTACTGTATTGAGTTAGTGAAGACTCTCTCCTGTCCGTTATACTGTCTACTGTATTGAGTTAGTGAAGAGTATCTCCTGTCCGTTATACTGTGTACTGTATTGAGTTAGTGAAGACTCTCTCCTGTCCGTTATACTGTCTACTGTATTGAGTTAGTGAAGAGTATCTCCTGTCCGTTATACTGTGTACTGTATTGAGTTAGTGAAGAGTATCTCCTGTCCATTATACTGTGTACTGTATTGAGTTAGTGAAGAGTATCCCCTGTCCGTTATACTGTGTACTGTATTGAGTTAGTGAAGACTCTCTCCTGTCCGTTATACTGTGTACTGTATTGAGTTAGTGAAGAGTATCTCCTGTCCGTTATACTGTGTACTGTATTGAGTTAGTGAAGACTCTCTCCTGTCCGTTATACTGTGTACTGTATTGAGTTAGTGAAGAGTATCTCCTGTCCGTTATACTGTGTACTGTATTGAGTTAGTGAAGAGTATCTCCTGTCCGTTATACTGTGTACTGTATTGAGTTAGTGAAGAGTATCTCCTGTCCGTTATACTGTGTACTGTATTGAGTTAGTGAAGAGTATCTCCTGTCCGTTATACTGTGTACTGTATTGAGTTAGTGAAGACTCTCTCCTGTCCGTTATACTGTGTACTGTATTGAGTTAGTGAAGAGTATCTCCTGTCCGTTATACTGTGTACTGTATTGAGTTAGTGAAGAGTATCTCCTGTCCGTTATACTGTGTACTGTATTGAGTTAGTGAAGAGTATCTCCTGTCCGTTATACTGTGTACTGTATTGAGTTAGTGAAGAGTATCTCCTGTCCGTTACACTGTGTACTGTATTGAGTTAGTGAAGAGTATCTCCTGTCCATTATACTGTGTACTGTATTGAGTTAGTGAAGAGTATCTCCTGTCCGTTATACTGTGTACTGTATTGAGTTAGTGAAGAGTATCCCCTGTCCGTTATACTGTGTACTGTATTGAGTTAGTGAAGAGTATCTCCTGTCCGTTACACTGTGCACTGTATTGAGTTAGTGAAGACTCTCTCCTGTCCGTTATACTGTGTACTGTATTGAGTTAGTGAAGAGTATCTCCTGTCCGTTATACTGTGTACTGTATTGAGTTAGTGAAGAGTATCCCCTGTCCGTTATACTGTGTACTGTATTGAGTTAGTGAAGAGTATCTCCTGTCCGTTATACTGTGTACTGTATTGAGTTAGTGAAGAGTATCTCCTGTCCGTTATACTGTGTACTGTATTGAGTTAGTGAAGACTCTCTACTGTCCGTTATACTGTGTACTGTATTGAGTTAGTGAAGAGTATCTCCTGTCCGTTACAACTGTGTTTTGTATTGAGTTAGTGAAGACTCTCTCCTGTCCGTTATACTGTGTACTGTATTGAGTTAGTGAAGAGTATCTCCTGTCCGTTATACTGTGTACTGTATTGAGTTAGTGAAGAGTATCCCCTGTCCGTTATACTGTGTACTGTATTGAGTTAGTGAAGACTCTCTCCTGTCCGTTATACTGTGTACTGTATTGAGTTAGTGAAGAGTATCTCCTGTCCGTTATACTGTGTACTGTATTGAGTTAGTGAAGACTCTCTCCTGTCCGTTATACTGTGTACTGTATTGAGTTAGTGAAGAGTATCTCCTGTCCGTTATACTGTGTACTGTATTGAGTTAGTGAAGACTCTCTCCTGTCCGTTATACTGTGTACTGTATTGAGTTAGTGAAGACTCTCTCCTGTCCGTTATACTGTGTACTGTATTGAGTTAGTGAAGAGTATCTCCTGTCCGTTATACTGTGTACTGTATTGAGTTAGTGAAGAGTATCTCCTGTCCGTTATACTGTGTACTGTATTGAGTTAGTGAAGAGTATCTCCTGTCCGTTACAACTGTGTTTTGTATTGAGTTAGTGAAGACTCTCTCCTGTCCGTTATACTGTGTACTGTATTGAGTTAGTGAAGAGTATCCCCTGTCCGTTATACTGTGTACTGTATTGAGTTAGTGAAGACTCTCTCCTGTCCGTTATACTGTGTACTGTATTGAGTTAGTGAAGACTCTCTCCTGTCCGTTATACTGTGTACTGTATTGAGTTAGTGAACATAGAACATTACAGCGCAGAACAGGCCCTTCGGCCCACGATGTTGCGCCGACCAGTTACAAAACAATGACCCACTAGTCTAAACCAATCCCTTTTCATCCATAAACCTATCCACAGATCTTTTAAACGCCCCCAAACTAGGTGCATTTACAACTGCAGCTGGCAGGGCATTCCAGTCCCTCACCACCCTCTGGGTAAAGAACCTACCCCTGACATCTGTCCTATAACTACCCCCCCTTAATTTAAAATCGTGCCCCCTCGTGTTAGCTTTCTCCATCCTAGGAAAAAGGCTATCACTATCTACCCTGTCTAAACCTCTAATCATCTTATATGTTTCAATGAGATCCCCTCTTAGCCGCCTTCTTTCCAGCGAAAACAACCCCAAATCACTCAATCTCTCCTCATAGGATCTCCCCTCCATACCAGGCAACATCCTGGTAAACCTCCTCTGCACCCTCTCCAAAGCCTCTACATCCTTCTTGTAATGTGGGGACCAGAACTGCACACAAAACTCCAAGTGCGGCCGCACCAGAGATGTGTACAGTTGCATCATGACGCTACGACTCCTAAATTCAATCCCCCTACCAATAAACGCCAAAACTCCGTATGCCTTCTTAACAACTTTATCTACTTGATTCCCAACTTTCAGGGATCTATGTACACATACACCTAGATCCCTCTGCTCCTCCACACTATTCAAAGTCCTCCCGTTAGCCCTATACTCAACACATCTGTTATTCAGAAGACTCTCTCCTGTCCGTTATACTGTGTACTGTATTGAGTTAGTGAAGAGTATCCCCTGTCCGTTATACTGTGTACTGTATTGAGTTAGTGAAGACCCTCTCCTGTCCGTTATACTGTGTACTGTATTGAGTTAGTGAAGACTCTCTCCTGTCCGTTATACTGTGTACTGTATTGAGTTAGTGAAGACTCTCTCCTGTCCGTTATACTGTGTACTGTATTGAGTTAGTGAAGAGTATCTCCTGTCCGTTATACTGTGTACTGCATTGAGTTAGTGAAGAGTATCTCCTGTCCGTTATACTGTGTACTGTATTGAGTTAGTGAAGACTCTCTCCTGTCCGTTATACTGTGTACTGTATTGAGTTAGTGAAGACTCTCTCCTGTCCGTTATACTGTGTACTGTATTGAGTTAGTGAAGACTCTCTCCTGTCCGTTATACTGTGTACTGTATTGAGTTAGTGAAGACTCTCTCCTGTCCGTTATACTGTGTACTGTATTGAGTTAGTGAAGACTCTCTCCTGTCCGTTATACTGTGTACTGTATTGAGTTAGTGAAGAGTATCTCCTGTCCGTTATACTGTGTACTGTATTGAGTTAGTGAAGAGTATCTCCTGTCCGTTATACTGTGTACTGTATTGAGTTAGTGAAGAGTATCTCCTGTCCGTTATACTGTGTACTGTATTGAGTTAGTGAAGAGTATCTCCTGTCCGTTATACTGTGTACTGTATTGAGTTAGTGAAGACTCTCTCCTGTCCATTATACTGTGTACTGTATTGAGTTAGTGAAGAGTATCTCCTGTCCGTTATACTGTGTACTGCATTGAGTTAGTGAAGAGTATCTCCTGTCCGTTATACTGTGTACTGTATTGAGTTAGTGAAGACTCTCTCCTGTCCGTTATACTGTGTACTGTATTGAGTTAGTGAAGAGTATCTCCTGTCCGTTATACTGTGTACTGTATTGAGTTAGTGAAGAGTATCTCCTGTCCGTTATACTGTGTACTGTATTGAGTTAGTGAAGACTCTCTCCTGTCCGTTATACTGTGTACTGTATTGAGTTAGTGAAGAGTATCTCCTGTCCGTTATACTGTGTTTTGTATTGAGTTAGTGAAGAGTATCTCCTGTCCGTTATACTGTGTACTGTATTGAGTTAGTGAAGAGTATCTCCTGTCCATTATACTGTGTACTGTATTGAGTTAGTGAAGAGTATCTCCTGTCTGTTATACTGTGTACTGTATTGAGTTAGTGAAGAGTATCTCCTGTCCGTTATACTGTGTACTGTATTGAGTTAGTGAAGACTCTCTCCTGTCCGTTATACTGTGTACTGTATTGAGTTAGTGAAGAGTATCTCCTGTCCGTTATACTGTGTTTTGTATTGAGTCGGTGAACAGATTTCTGCCTGTTTTTTTCTTTGTTTAATGAACAATTATTTTATCTAAAACTATCACACCGACATCTGGGACATGCTTCACATTTCTCGTCACGTTAGATCAAATTACAAAAATACAGCTGAGGGCAAGTCGTTTCTGTTCCATGATCTGGAATATTCTGCCGTTTACCATCAGCTGTGTTCTTCACACTTTAAGCTCTGGAACTGTCCCTCTACATCGCTCCTGTTCCTCGGCAGCTTGGAACCTTCCCACTGTGTCAGCTGTCGGTGATCTGCCCTAAACACCCTTAATGTTGCTCAGTGTCATATTGATGCTCCATATTTGAAATGTCCTATATACCCAGCACCCTCTGTCATCCACACAAACAAAATATTATCTAGAATTGGATCCAGAGTGCAGCAACCAGACCATTCCATCCAATTACTCTGTGCCGGTGTTAATTCCCACACAAACAATGATTCCTTCCTATCCTGCTCTCCACATCGCTCTGTTCCTTCTCTGCTGTGTATGCAACAAACCTCCCAGAAACGCATCAATATTCTGCTTCATCCAGCCTGTGATAGGGAGTTTCACACTCTATGTGAAGAAATGCTTCCTAAATACTTGCCTTGACTTGTCAGAGACTATCAAATACTGACACCTCTCGTTGTGGATTCACCCATGTGAAAATCATCTCTCCTCGCATCCTATCAAACCTCACATCCTGAGTATTGCTGAAAAAATACATTTGGTCAAAGCTTTTCAGTTTGCACTCATCAGGATAATCACAAAAATATCAATGTCAGGTGAAACTTTATGCCGTAGACAGTTTTGATTCGTTGTCAAATGGACTCTGATTGGTAGAGGTGTTGTCATGGAGAATGCACCAGTTAATGATGACAGACATTTAACTGCCAAGCACTGTATGAAAATTTATACCAGGCTGCTTAACTCTGATTGGCAAGGGATTGTCCTGAGGAATGCATCAGTGACTGGCTGTCAGTTATCTTGTTTCGCTGAAACAGATGCAATATAAGAACATAAGAACATAAGAATATAAGAAATAGGAGCAGGAGTAGGCCATCTGGCCCTTCGAGCCTGCCCCGCCATTCAATAAGATCATGGCTGATCTGTCGTGACTCAGTTCCACCTTCCCGCCCTCTCCCCATAACCCTTAATCCCTTCTCTTATCAAAAACCCATCAACCCGTTTCTTAAAAATATTTAGCGAGGCAGCCTCCACCACTTCAACGGGCAGAGAATTCCAGAGATTCACCACCCTTTGAGTGAAGAAGTTCCTCCTCAACTCCGTTCTAAACCGCCCCCCCTTTATCTTGAGGCTGTGCCCCCTAGTCCTACTGTCTTTTTTGAGCGGGAAGAGTCTCTCCACCTCTAAATTAAGGGCTTTAAATTAAGGGGTGGTAGTTATAGGACGGATATCAGGGGTAGGTTCTTTACCCAGAGGGTGGTGAGGGACTGGAATGCCCTGCCTGCTGCAGTTGTAAATGCGCCTAGTTTGGGGGCGTTTAAGAGATCCGTGGATAGGTTTATGGACGAAAAGGGATTGGTTTAGGTTAGTGGGTCATTGTTTTGTAACTGGTCGGTGCAACATCGTGGGCCGAAGGGCCTGTTCTGCGCTGTAATGTTCTATGTTCTACCCTATCCATCCCATTCATCATCTTATACGTCTCAATGAGATCTCCCCTCATTCTTCTAAACTCTATCGAGTACAAGCCTAGTTTATTCAGCCTCTCCTCATAGCTCAATCCCCTCAACTCCGGTATCAGCCTAGTAAACCTCCTCTGCACTCCCTCCAGGGCCAAAATATCCTTGCGCAGGTGCGGCGCCCAAAACTGCACACAGTACTCCAGCTGCGGCCTCACCAATGCCCTATACAGCTGCAGCAAGACCTCCCTACTTTTATATTCAATCCCCCTCGCTATGAAGGCCAGCATCCCATTCGCCTTCCTGACCACCTGCTGCACCTGCAAGCTGGGTTTTTGCGACTCATGCACAAGGACCCCGAGGTCCCTCTGCACCGTCGCCTGCTGCAGTTTTTCGCCCCGTAAGTAATATGTGTACACGTTCTTTCTGTCTGCAAGGAACAGCGTCCTGTGTATTGTGTGGCTTCCAGTGCAGCAAACGTGCGCACTGCAAACCCAAATAACAATTGGATATTGGTTTTGTCAGTGTAATTCCGAACACACTGAGGATTATTTAGCAAATATTTTTCAGTCTAATCACAGCTAATGTCAGACATTGCGTTTTGAGTTTTTCAAGCAAAGACCCTTGTTATTTTAGACAGTGGCTGGGACATGTTGTTGATGCCAGTCTTTGAGACATACAGCCCAGCATCACACTGAGACTGGGATACATTTATCACATTATTCAGTGTGTGATTGACTGTACATGGTTTTGCTGTGATGGCAGCATTGAGTTAGTGTTGCTGCTGTACAGTAGCAGTGTGAAACAACTGGCTTCAGCTGTTCCTCAAAACCTGATGCTGAAATAGGCACAGAGACAGGGTAACAGCTGCCCTGCTCACTGCATTTGAGGCTGTGTGTTGTACAAACTCACCAATGAAAATAAGGCCAGCAGCTTTGGCCCTGTGAAGGACCCAGGCCACCTCAGAGTAGCCTGGAAGGGTAAGCTGTCTTTTAGGGAAGAATGTTTAGCTCTAACCAGTGAGAGGGGGGGGGCGCCTGGTGATGATTGGGGAGGGGGGGTGGGGGGTAAGGTGCAGCAGGAGGAGGACGGGTTTGATGGTGATGGGGGAGGAGGGTCTGGTGGTGACCCGGGGAGGGGTGGGGGTTTGATGGTGATGGGGGAGGGAGTGGGGAAAGTTGGCGATGGAGGAGGAGAATGGGGTCCAGTGATGATGGGGGAGGGTCTGGTGATGATGGGGGGAGGGGAGAAGGGTCTCATGATGTTGGGGGGGGTAGAGAGGGGTCTGGTGGTGACGGGGGGGGGTGTGGTGGGGGAGGGGAGGCGGTCTGGTGGTGATGGTGGGAGGTGGTGTTTGCTCTCAGACTGGGTGCTGGGGTTGGGGGTATTGGGTATGGGGGAAGAGGGATTTGAAATGTTAGTTCTGTCAAGCTGCAAATTTGAAGCATGGTGCACTAATCACAATGGTACATGCAGGGTACAGCCTACCCCTGCCCCTCGAAACAGGACCCACCCACACCCAAACAGACAAACCCATAGGTAGAACCACACACCCACATGGACACACATGCCTACGCACACCCACACCCACACATACATGCATGCCTGCACACACCCACATGGACATGCAGTCCACACACATGCAAGTACCCACATGGATACACGCACCCATACACAAATACATGAGGGCACGTGTACACACACACACTCACACACCCGCACATACATGAATAAGGAGTGCACAGGCAGATGGACAGACCAAAGCCCCCTTCTCCCTCCTCCATCCCACTGCATCAAGTTAGTGAAACATGTCAGCTGGAAGCCCAAAGCATGCACAGCACCGCCTTGCCAAGGACACAGGCGAGTAGGCACATGTTCACACCATGCTACGTGCCAGTGGGTGCTTGCCTGGACACTGTGGCTTGTGTAGCCTCGTGCGCCATTCACAGGCACTCTTTCTGCCGGGGAATCCCTGGACTTCCCCCGGCACTTCCTGTTTGCCACCACAAAGGGGTTCTGGTAGAAGGGAATGGGCTGCAGCTCAATCAGAGTCTCCTGCTCCTGCGCCCGCTGGCTGGGTTCTGGGAGCAGCACATGCCCAGCATTCTCTTCCATCGCATGGTGCTCGTGGTTGGATTTTGCAACTGGCTGCTTATTAACACAAGACCCAGGGTTGTGGGTGGCCACCCTCGAAGGCATAGCCCCTGATCTCCCACAGGGGACTGCCTCCTGTTCCGAATCCTGCTCAGTTTGTGCAAGGTATCTGCTCTGAGCCTCCATTGCAGCTGATCCAGCAAACCCCTTAATGAGGGCAAATGGCAGAAAGACAGAAGGGACAGAAAGAGAAAAAGAGGGGATTCAGAGGACTGGAAGTGAGAGAGAGAAATCGGTCTGAATCAGAAAACAATCACCATGAATATAGAATAGAATATAGAACATTACAGCACAGTACAGGCCCTTCGGCCCTCGATGTTGCGCTGAGCTGTAAAACCAATCTAAAGCCCATCTAACCTACACTATTCCATACATTCGACCCATCAAGTCTGCTCTGCCATTCAGTGAGGTCACAGCTGATCTCATAATCCTTACTCTGAGACTATGCCCTCTGGACACCCCTATTCAAAAACGCAGGGAGGCAAAAAGTGGTCAACTATAGACCAAATAGCCTAACGTCTATTGTTGGAAAAGTGTTGGAATCAATTATTAAGGAAATAATAGCAGCACTTTTGGAATATCATAATTTAATCAAGCAGAGTCAACATGGTTTCATGGAAGGGAAATGGTGACTAATTTATTTGAGTTTTTTGAGGAAATCTCAAACAACATCCTCAGCACCCAGACAGTCAAATATACAGCCTCAAATAGTGCTGGCTGGAGGAGGCTGCAAATTATTCCAGGTTTCACCCCCATCCCTGACAAAAATCAGCATCTTCAACTGGTTCCAAACTTCAGGCTCCGGGACAGTCCCCACTGGGACAGTGAGCGCACTCAGTGAGGTCCCCACTGGGACAGTGAGCGCACTCAGTGCGGTCTGCGCTGGGACAGTGAGCGCACTCAGTGCAGTCAGCGCTGGGACAGTGAGCGCACTCAGTGAGGTCCGCGCTGGGACAGTGAGCGCACTCAGTGCGGTCCGCGCTGGGACAGTGAGCGCGCTCAGTGCGGTCCGCGTTGGGACAGTGAGCGCACTCAGTGCGGTCCGCGCTGGGACAGTGAGCGCACTCAGTGAGGTCCGCGCTGGGACAGTGAGCGCACTCAGTGAGGTCCGCGCTGGGACAGTGAGCGCGCTCAGTGCAGTCAGCGCTGGGACAGTGAGCGCACTCAGTGAGGTCCGCGCTGGGACAGTGAGCGCGCTCAGTGCAGTCAGCGCTGGGACAGTGAGCGCACTCAGTGAGGTCCGCGCTGGGACAGTGAGCGCACTCAGTGAGGTCCGCGCTGGGACAGTGAGCGCGCTCAGTGCAGTCAGCGCTGGGACAGTGAGCGCACTCAGTGAGGTCAGCGCTGGGACAGTGAGCGCACTCAGTGAGGTCCGCGCTGGGACAGTGAGCGCACTCAGTGAGGTCCGCGCTGGGACAGTGAGCGCACTCAGTGCGGTCTGCGCTGGGACAGTGAGCGCACTCAGTGAGGTCCGCGCTGGGACAGTGAGCGCGCTCAGTGCAGTCAGCGCTGGGACAGTGAGCGCACTCAGTGAGGTCCGCGCTGGGACAGTGAGCGCACTCAGTGCGGTCTGCGCTGGGACAGTGAGCGCACTCAGTGAGGTCCGCGCTGGGACAGTGAGCGCGCTCAGTGCAGTCAGCGCTGGGACAGTGAGCACACTCAGTGAGGTCCGCGCTGGGACAGTGAGCGCACTCAGTGAGGTCCGCGCTGGGACAGTGAGCGCGCTCAGTGCAGTCAGCGCTGGGACAGTGAGCGCACTCAGTGAGGTCCGCGCTGGGACAGTGAGCGCACTCAGTGAGGTCCGCGCTGGGACAGTGAGCGCGCTCAGTGCAGTCAGCGCTGGGACAGTGAGCGCACTCAGTGAGGTCCGCGCTGGGACAGTGAGCGCACTCAGTGAGGTCCGCGCTGGGACAGTGAGCGCGCTCAGTGCGGTCTGCGCTGGGACAGTGAGCGCGCTCAGTGCAGTCTGCGCTGGGACAGTGAGCGCGCTCAGTGCGGTCTGCGCTGGGACAGTGAGCGCGCTCAGTGCAGTCTGCGCTGGGACAGTGAGCGCGCTCAGTGCGGTCCGCGCTGGGACAGTGAGCGCGCTCAGTGCAATCAGCGCTGGGACAGTGAGCGCACTCAGTGAGGTCCGCGCTGGGACAGTGAGCGCGCTCAGTGCAGTCTGCGCTGGGACAGTGAGCGCGCTCAGTGCAGTCTGCGCTGGGACAGTGAGCGCGCTCAGTGCGGTCTGCGCTGGGACAGTGAGCGCGCTCAGTGCAGTCTGCGCTGGGACAGTGAGCGCGCTCAGTGCGGTCTGCGTTGGGACAGTGAGCGCGCTCAGTGCAGTCAGCGCTGGGACAGTGAGCGCACTCAGTGAGGTCCGCGCTGGGACAGTGAGCGCGCTCAGTGCAGTCTGCGCTGGGACAGTGAGCGCGCTCAGTGCAGTCTGCGCTGGGACAGTGAGCGGGCTCAGTGCAGTCTGCGCTGGGACAGTGAGCGCGCTCAGTGCAGTCTGCGCTGGGACAGTGAGCGCGCTCAGTGCAGTCTGCGCTGGGACAGTGAGCGCGCTCAGTGCAGTCTGCGCTGGGACAGTGAGCGCGCTCAGTGCAGTCTGCGCTGGGACAGTGAGCGCGCTCAGTGCAGTCAGCGCTGGGACAGTGAGCGCGCTCAGTGCAGTCAGCGCTGGGACAGTGAGCGCGCTCAGTGCAGTCTGCTCTGGGACAGTGAGCGCGCTCAGTGCAGTCTGCGCTGGGACAGTGAGCGCGCTCAGTGCAGTCTGCTCTGGGACAGTGAGCGCGCTCAGTGCAGTCTGCTCTGGGACAGTGAGCGCGCTCAGTGCAATCTGCGCTGGGACAGTGAGCGCGCTCAGTGCAGTCTGCGCTGGGACAGTGAGCGCGCTCAGTGCAGTCTGCGCTGGGACAGTGAGCGCGCTCAGTGCAGTCTGCTCTGGGACAGTGAGCGCGCTCAGTGCAGTCTGCGCTGGGACAGTGAGCGCGCTCAGTGCAGTCTGCTCTGGGACAGTGAGCGCGCTCAGTGCAGTCTGCGCTGGGACAGTGAGCGCGCTCAGTGCAGTCTGCGCTGGGACAGTGAGTGCGCTCAGTGCAGTCTGCGCTGGGACAGTGAGCGCGCTCAGTGCAGTCCCCCCTGGGACAGTGAGCGCGCTCAGTGCAGTCCCCACTGGGACAGTGAGCGCGCTCAGTGCGGTCTGCGTTGGGACAGTGAGCGCGCTCAGTGCAGTCCCCACTGGGACAGTGAGTGCGCTCAGTGCGGTCTGCTCTGGGACAGTGAGCGCGCTCAGTGCAGTCTGCGCTGGGACAGTGAGCGCGCTCAGTGCGGTCCCCACTGGGACAGTGAGCGCGCTCAGTGCGGTCCCCACTGGGACAGTGAGCGCGCTCAGTGCGGTCTGCGTTGGGACAGTGAGCGCGCTCAGTGCGGTCTCCGCTGGGACAGTGAGCGCGCTCAGTGCGGTCTCCGCTGGGACAGTGAGCGCGCTCAGTGCAGTCTGCATTGGGACAGTGAGCGCGCTCAGTGCGGTCTCCGCTGGGACAGTGAGCGCGCTCAGTGCAGTCTGCGCTGGGACAGTGAGCGCGCTCAGTGCGGTCTCCGCTGGGACAGTGAGCGCGCTCAGTGCAGTCTGCGCTGGGACAGTGAGTGCGCTCAGTGCGGTCCCCACTGGGACAGTGAGCGCGCTCAGTGCGGTCTGCGCTGGGACAGCGAGCGCGCTCAGTGCAGTCTGCTCTGGGACAGTGAGCGCGCTCAGTGCGGTCCGCGCTGGGACAGTGAGCGCGCTCAGTGCAGTCTGCGCTGGGACAGTGAGTGCGCTCAGTGCGGTCCCCACTGGGACAGTGAGCGCGCTCAGTGCAGTCTGCTCTGGGACAGTGAGCATGCTCAGTGCAGTCTGCACTGGGACAGTGAGCGCGCTCAGTGCGGTCTGCGTTGGGACAGTGAGTGCGCTCAGTGCAGTCAGCGCTGGGACAGTGAGCGCGCTCAGTGCAGTCAGCGCTGGGACAGTGAGCGCGCTCAGTGCAGTCAGCGCTGGGACAGTGAGCGCGCTCAGTGCAGTCTGCGCTGGGACAGTGAGCGCGCTCAGTGCAGTCAGCGCTGGGACAGTGAGCGCGCTCAGTGCAGTCAGCGCTGGGACAGTGAGCGCGCTCAGTGCAGTCAGCGCTGGGACAGTGAGCGTGCTCAGTGCAGTCTCCGCTGGGACAGTGAGCGCGCTCAGTGCAGTCTGTGCTGGGACAGTGAGCGCGCTCAGTGCAGTCTGCTCTGGGACAGTGAGCGCGCTCAGTGCAGTCTGCGCTGGGACAGTGAGCGCGCTCAGTCCGGTCTCCGCTGGGACAGTGAGCGCGCTCAGTGCAGTCTGTGCTGGGACAGTGAGCGCGCTCAGTGCGGTCTGCGCTGGGACAGTGAGTGCGCTCAGTGCAGTCTGCGCTGGGACAGTGAGCGCGCTCAGTGCAGTCTGCGCTGGGACAGTGAGCGCGCTCAGTGCAGTCTGCGCTGGGACAGTGAGCGCGCTCAGTGCGGTCTCCGTTGGGACAGTGAGCGCGCTCAGTGCGGTCCCCACTGGGACAGTGAGCGCGCTCAGTGCTGTCCCCACTGGGACAGTGAGCATGCTCAGTGCGGTCCCCACTGGGACAGTGAGCGCGCTCAGTGCAGTCTGCGCTGGGACAGTGAGCGCGCTCAGTGCAGTCTGCTCTGGGACAGTGAGCGCGCTCAGTGCAGTCTGCTCTGGGACAGTGAGCGCGCTCAGTGCAGCCAGCGCTGGGACAGTGAGCGCGCTCAGTGCAGTCTGCTCTGGGACAGTGAGCGCGCTCTGTGCAGTCTGCGCTGGGACAGTGAGCGCGCTCAGTGCGGTCTGCGTTGGGACAGTGAGCGCGCTCAGTGCGGTCTGCGTTGGGACAGTGAGCGCGCTCAGTGCGGTCTGCGCTGGGACAGTGAGCGCGCTCAGTGCAGTCTGCGCTGGGACAGTGAGCGCGCTCAGTGCAGTCTGCGCTGGGACAGTGAGCGCGCTCAGTGCAGTCTGCGCTGGGACAGTGAGTGCGCTCAGTGCGGTCCCCACTGGGACAGTGAGTGCGCTCAGTGCGGTCCCCACTGGGACAGTGAGCGCGCTCAGTGCAGTCTCCGCTGGGACAGTGAGCGCGCTCAGTGCAGTCTGCGCTGGGACAGTGAGCGCGCTCAGTGCGGTCTGCGTTGGGACAGTGAGCGCGCTCAGTGCGGTGTGCGTTGGGACAGTGAGCGCGCTCAGTGCGGTCTGCGTTGGGACAGTGAGCTCGCTCAGTGCGGTCTGCGTTGGGACAGTGAGCGCGCTCAGTGCGGTCTGCGTTGGGACAGTGAGCGCGCTCAGTGCGGTCTGCGCTGGGACAGTGAGCGCGCTCAGTGCGGTCTGCGTTGGGACAGTGAGCGCGCTCAGTGCGGTTTGCGTTGGGACAGTGAGCGCGCTCAGTGCGGTCTGCGTTGGGACAGTGAGCGCGCTCAGTGCGGTCTGCGTTGGGACAGTGAGCGCGCTCAGTGCAGTCTGCGCTGGGACAGTGAGCGCGCTCAGTGCAGTCTGCGCTGGGACAGTGAGCGCGCTCAGTGCAGTCTGCGCTGGGACAGTGAGCGCGCTCAGTGCAGTCTGCGCTGGGACAGTGAGCGCGCTCAGTGCAGTCTGCGCTGGGACAGTGAGCGCGCTCAGTGCGGTCCCTGCTGGGACAGTGAGCGCGCTCAGTGCAGTCTGCGCTGAGACAGTGAGCGCGCTCAGTGCGGTCCCTGCTGGGACAGTGAGCGCGCTCAGTGCAGTCTGCGCTGGGACAATGAGCGCGCTCAGTGCAGTCTGCACTGGGACAGTGAGCGCGCTCAGTGCAGTCTGCGCTGGGACAATGAGCGCGCTCAGTGCAGTCTGCGCTGGGACAATGAGCGCGCTCAGTGCAGTCTGCGCTGGGATCGTGAGCGCGCTCAGTGCAGTCCGCGCTGGGACAGCGAGCGCGCTCAGTGCGGTCCCAGCTGGGACAGTGAGCGCGCTCAGTGCGGTCCCTGCTGGGACAGTGAGCGCGCTCAGTGCAGTCTCTGCTGGGACAGTGAGCGCGCTCAGTGCGGTCCCTGCTGGGACAGTGAGCGCGCTCAGTGCGGTCCCTGCTGGGACAGTGAGCGTGCTCAGTGCGGTCTCCGCTGGGACAGTGAGCATGCTCAGTGCGGTCTCCGCTGGGACAGTGAGCATGCTCAGTGCGGTCTCCGCTGGGACAGTGAGCGCGCTCAGTGCAGTCTGCGCTGGGACAGTGAGCGCGCTCAGTGCGGTCTGCGTTGGGACAGTGAGCGCGCTCAGTGCGGTCTGCGCTGGGATCGTGAGCGCGCTCAGTGCGGTCCCTGCTGGGACAGTGAGCGCGCTCAGTGCAGTCTGCGTTGGGACAGTGAGCGCGCTCAGTGCGGTCCCTGCTGGGACAGTGAGCGCGCTCAGTGCAGTCTCCGCTGGGACAGTGAGCGCGCTCAGTGCGGTCCCTGCTGGGACAGTGAGCGCGCTCAGTGCAGTCTGCGTTGGGACAGTGAGCGCGCTCAGTGCGGTCCCTGCTGGGACAGTGAGCGCGCTCAGTGCAGTCTCCGCTGGGACAGTGAGCGCGCTCAGTGCGGTCCCTGCTGGGACAGTGAGCGCGCTCAGTGCAGTCTGCGCTGGGACAGTGAGCGCGCTCAGTGCAGTCTGCGCTGGGACAGTGAGCGCGCTCAGTGAAGGTCTGCTGGGATTGTGTGGGGACTGTACCAGTAAGTGGAATTTGCAGTGCACAGACGGACAGGATCATCAGTCTGCCCGAGTGGCAGCACAGAGAATAGCCAGTGTTACATTTAAGCAGCAGTGGAGCCAGGCTCAGCTTTCTGATGGAAGACAGCTTCATAGAGTCACAGAGGTTTACAGCATGCAAACACGCCCCTCAGCCCAACTTCATCATGTCGCCTTAAATGGAGAAAAAAGCTCCAGTCTATCCAGCCTCTCCTTATAACTCAATCCATCAAGTCCCAGTAGCATCCTAGTAAATCTCTTCTGCATTCTTTCTAGTTTAATAATATCCTTTTTATAAATAATATCCTTTCTTGGACAAATAAACTGGAAGGAGGCATTCTTAGGGAAAAATACCGAAGGAAGGTGGCAGATATTCAAGGAATGTTTGTCTGGAGCTCTGCATGACAATGTTCCGATGAGTTAAGGGGGTTTTGGTAGGTCGTGGGAACCGTGGTGCACGAAGGCTGTGTTGAACCTAGTCAGGAGGAAAAGGAAGGTGTATAAGAGGTTCATGGAACTAGGAGAGGTTAAGGATCTTGAGGAATATAAGGACTGTAGAAAGGAGCTTAAAAGGGAAATTAGGAGAGCCAGAAGGGGTCATGAGAAGGCCTTGGCGGGTAAGATTAAGGAGAATCCCAAGGCCTTCTATAAATATGTGAAAGGTAAAAGGGTGAGAAGAGAAGGGATAGGACCTATAAAAGGTGAAGGGGGGGAAGGTCTGTGTGGAACCAGAAGAAATGGCAGAGTACTTCACCTCAGTATTAACAGTGGAAGCTGATTTGGGAGATTTTGCTACGGATTTGCAGCAGATGGAAAAGATTGAGTATGTGAATATTAAGGAGGAGGACGTGTTAGAACTTTTGAATTCTATCAAGGTAGATAAGTCGCCTGGACCAGATGGGATGTACCCCAGGATACTGTGGGAGGCGAGGGAAGAGATTGCAGAGCCCCTGGCGATGATCTTTGCGTCGTCAATGGAGACGGGAGAGGTTCCGGAGGATTGGAGGATTGCGGATGTAGTCCCTATTTTCAAGAAAGGGAACAGAGATAGCCCGGGAAATTACCGATCGGTGAGTCTCACCTCAGTGGTTGGTAAGCTGATGGAGAGGCTTCTGAGGGACAAGATTTACGAACATTTGGAGAGGTTTGACAGGATCAGGAATAGTCAGCATGGATTTGTCAAGGGCAGGTCGTGCCTTACAAGCCTAGTTGAGTTCTTCGATAATGTGACTGAACACATTGACGAAGGAAGTGCCGTGGACGTAGTGTACATGGACTTCAGCAAGGCGTTTGATAAGGTCCCCCATGCAAGACTTCTTGAGAAGGTGAGAGGGCATGGGATCCAAGGGCCTTTGGCCTTGTGGATCCAGAACTGGCTTGCCTGCAGAAGGCAGAGAGTGGTTGTGGATGGGGTTTTTTCTGAATGGAGGTCAGTCACCAGTGGAGTGCCTCAAGGATCTGTTCTGGGACCCTTGTTGTTTGTCATTTTCATAAATGACCTGGATGAGGAAGTGGAGGGATGGGTTAGCAAGTTCGCTGATGACACGAAGGTCGGTGGTGTTGTGGATGGTCTGGAAGGATGGCAAAAGTTGCAGCAGGACATAGATAGGATGCAGGAATGGGCGGAGAAGTGGCAGATGGACTTCAACGCGGATAAATGTGTAGTCATCCATTTTGGCAGAACCAACGGGATGAACGAGTACACTATCAAGGGCAGGAGTCTTAGTAGCGTTGAAGAGCAGAAGGATCTCGGGGTCCGGGTCCACAGGACTCTTAAATCGGCCTCGCAGGTGGAGGAGGTGGTCAAGAAGGCGTATGGTGTACTGGCCTTCATTAATCGAGGGATTGAGTTTAGGAGTCGGGAGGTAATGCTGCAACTTTACAGGACCCTTGTCAGGCCTCATTTGGAGTACTGTGCGCAGTTCTGGTCGCCTCACTGTAGGAAAGACGTAGAAGCTATTGAACTTGCAGCGTGGGTCAGTACCTGGGACTTTGATGTTGTGGCCATTTCAGAGACGTGGATAGAGCAGGGTCAGGAATGGTTGCTGCAGGTTCCGGGGTACAAATGCTTTAGTCGGAGTAGAGAAGGAGGTAGAAGGGGGGTGGGGTAGCATTGCTAGTTAAGGACTGTATCACAGTGTCGGAGTGGAAGTTTGATGAGGACTTGTCAGTTGAGGTAGTATGGGCGGAGATTAGAAATAGGAGAGGAGAGGTCACCCTGTTGGGAGTCTTTTATAGACCTCCTAAAAGTTCTAGAGAGGCTGAGGAAAGGATTGCGGAGACGATCCTGGTTAGGAGTGAAAGTAATAGGGTAATTGTTATGGGGGACTTTAACTTTACGAATATTGATTGGAATTGCTATAGCTCTAGCTCGTTAGAGGGGTCAGTTTTTGTTCAAAGTGTGCAGGAAGGTTTTTTGACTCAGTGTGTAGATAGGCCAACTAGAGGTGAGGCTATATTGGATTTGGTGCTGGGTAATGAGCCAGACCAGGTGCTAGACTTGGAAGTTGGTGTACAGTTTGGGGATAGTGACCACAATTCGGTTACGTTCACCTTAGTGATGGAAAGGGATAGGCATGAACCTCGGGTCAGTAGTTTCAGCTGGGGGAAGGGTAATTATGAGGCTATTAGGAGAGAATTAGGAAGCATAGGTTGGACTAGGAGATTACAGGGACTGGGAACGTCCGAAATGTGGAATTTTTTCAAGGAACAGCTACTGCGGGTCTGTGATAGGTATGTCCCTGTCAGGCAAGGAGGATTTGGTAGGGCTAGGGAACCGTGGTGCACTAAAAAAGTTGATTCGTTGGTTAGGAAGAAAAAGGAGGCTTATGTTCGGATGAGGCTTGAGGGCTCAGGTAGTGCACTAGAAAACTTTAGATTGGCTAGGAGGGAGTTGAAGAGTGAGTTTTTGAGAAAGTGACCAAAGAGGTGGATAGGGGTAAGGCAGTTGATGTGGTGTATATGGATTTTAGCAAGGCGTTTGATAAGGTTCACCATGGTAGGCTTCTGCAGAAAATGCAGATGTATGGGATTGGGGGTGATCTAGGTAATTGGATCAGGAATTGGCTAGCAGATAGGAGACAGAGAGTGGTGGTTGATGGTAAATATTCGTCATGGAGTTCGGTTACGAGTGGTGTGCCTCAGGGATCTGTTTTGGGGCCACTGTTGTTTGTAATCTTTATTAATGATCTGGATGAGGGTATAGTTGGGTGGATTAGTAAGTTTGCTGATGACACCAAAGTCGGAGGTGTGGTAGGTTGTGAGGAAGGGTGTCATAGTTTGCAGGATGACTTAGAAAGGTTGCAGAGCTGGGCTGAGAGGTGGCGAATGGAGTTTAATGTGGAGAAGTGTGAGGTAATTCATTTCGGTAGGAATAACAGATGTGTTGAGTATAGGGCTAACGGGAGGACTTTGAATAGTGTGGAGGAGCAGAGGGATCTAGGTGTATGTGTACATAGATCCCTGAAAGTTGGGAATCAAGTGGATAAGGTTGTTAAGAAGGCATACGGAGTTTTGGCGTTTATTGGTAGGGGGATTGAATTTAGGAGTCGCAGCGTCATGATGCAACTGTACACATCTCTGGTGCGGCCGCACTTGGAGTACTGTGTGCAGTTCTGGTCCCCACATTACAGGAAGGATGTGGAGGCTTTGGAGAGGGTGCAGAGGAGGTTTACCAGGATGTTGCCTGGTATGGAGGGGAGATCCTATGAGGAGAGATTGAGAGATTTGGGGTTGTTTTCGCTGGAAAGAAGGCGGCTAAGAGGGGATCTCATTGAAACATATAAGATGATTAGAGGTTTAGACAGGGTAGATAGTGATAGTCTTTTTCCTAGGATGGAGAAAGCTAGCACGAGGGGGCACGATTTTAAATTAAGGGGGGGTAGTTATAGGACTGATGTCAGGGGTAGGTTCTTTACCCAGAGGGTGGTGAGGGACTGGAATGCCCTGCCTGCTGCAGTTGTAAATGCACCTAGTTTGGGGGCGTTTAAAAGATCTGTGGATAGGTTTATGGATGAAAAGGGATTGGTTTAGGCTAGTGGGTCATTGTTTTGTAACTGGTCGGCGCAACATCGTGGGCCGAAGGGCCTGTTCTGCGCTGTAATGTTCTATGTTCTATGAGTTAAGAAGGGCTAAAAGAGGACATGAGAAGACTTTGGCTGATAGGATTAAGGAGAATCCTAAGGCGTTTTACAGGTATGTCAAGAATAGAAGGTTGGTCAGGGCAAGATTAGGGCCAGTTACAGACAGCAGAGGGAAGTTGTGCGTGGAACCGGAGGAGATTGGAGAAGCATTGAACCAATATTTCTCTTCGGTGTTCACACAGGGGGACATGAATATAGCTGAGGAGGACACTGGTTGCAGGGGAGTAAAATAGACAGTATTACGGTTGATAAGGGGAATGTGCTGGATATTCTTGAGGGGTTGAAAATAGATAAGTTCCCTGGTCCGGATGGGATCTACCCTAGGATTCTCTGGGAGGCTAGAGAGGTGATTGCAGAGCCTCTGGCTCTGATCTTCAGGTCGTCATTGGTCTCTGGTGTAGTCCCGGAGGATTGGAGGACAGCAAATGTTGTCCCATTGTTTAAGAAGGGGAACAGAGACTTTGCCGGGAATTATAGACCGGTGAGTCTTACTTCTGTTGTGGGCAAGGTTTTAGAAAAAATTATTACGGATAGGATTTATAGTTATTTGGAGTGTAATGAATTGATTAGAAATAGTCAGCATGGTTTTGTAGCGGGTAGGTCGTGCCTTACTAACCTTATTGAGTTTTTTGATAAGGTGACCAAAGAGGTGGATGGGGGCAAGGCAGTTGATGTGGTATATATGGATTTTAGCAAGGCGTTTGATAAGGTTCACCATGGTAGGCTTCTGCAGAAAATGCAGATGTATGGGATTGGGGGTGATCTAGGTAATTGGATCAGGAATTGGCTAGCAGATAGGAGACAGAGAGTGGTGGTTGATGGTAAATATTCATCATGGAGTTCGGTTACGAGTGGTGTGCCTCAGGGATCTGTTTTGGGGCCACTGCTGTTTGTAATTTTTATTAATGATCTGGATGAGGGTATAGTTGGGTGGATTAGTAAGTTTGCTGATGACACCAAAGTCGGAGGTGGGGTAGATAGTGAGGAGGGGTGTCATAGTTTGCAGGGAGACTTAGATAGGTTGCAGAGCTGAGCCGAGAGGTGGCGGATGGAGTTTAATGCGGAGAAGTGTGAGGTAATTCACTTCGATAGGAGCAACAGATGTGCCGAGTATAGGGCTAACAGGAGGACTTTGAATAGTGTGGATGAACAGAGGGATCTAGGTGTATGTGTACATAGATCCCTGAAAGTTGGGAATCAAGTAGATAAGGTTGTTAAGAAGGCATACGGTGTCTTGGCGTTTATTGGTAGGGGGATTGAATTTAGGAGTTGCAGCGTCATGATGCAACTGTACACATCTCTGGTACGGCTGCACTTGGAGTACTGTGTGCAGTTCTGGTCCCCACATTACAGGAAGGATGTGGAAGCTTTGGAGAGGGTGCAGAGGAGGTTTACCAGGATGTTGCCTGGTATGGAGGGGAGGTCCTATGAGGAGAGACTGAGGGATTTGGGGTTGTTTTCGCTGGAAAGAAGGCAGCTAAGAGGGGATCTCATTGAAACATATGAGATGATTAGAGGTTTAGATAGGGTGGACAGTGATAGCCTTTTTCCTCGGATGGAGAAAGCTAGCACGAGGGGGCATGGCTTTAAATTAAGGGGGGGTAGCTACAGGACGGATGTCAGGGGTAGGTTCTTTACCCAGAGGGTGGTGAGGGATTGGAATGCCCTGCCAGCTGCAGTTGTAAATGCACCTAGTTTGGGGGCGTTTAAAAGATCTGTGGATAGGTTTATGGATGAAAAGGGATTGGTTTAGGCTAGTGGGTCATTGTTTTTGTAACTGGTCGGCGCAACATCGTGGGTCGAAGGGCCTGTTCTGCGCTGTAATGTTCTATGTTCTATGGGGTCCGGGTTCACAGGACTCTTAAATCGGCCTCGCAGGTGGAGGAGGTGGTCAAGAAGGCGTATGGTGTTCTGGCCTTCATTAATCGAGGGATTGAGTTTAGGAGTCGGGAGGTAATGCTGCAACTTTATAAGACCCTTGTCAGGCCTCATTTAGAGTATTGTGCGCAGTTCTGGTCGCCTCACTATAGGAAAGATGTAGAAGCTATTGAAAGGGTGCAGAGGAGATTTACAAGGATGTTGCCTGGACTGGGAGGCATGCCTTATGAAGATAGGTTGAGGGAGCTGGGACTCTTTTCCCTGGAGAGACGAAGTTGAGAGGCGACCTGATAGAAGTTTACAAAATGTTGAGAGGAATAGATAGGGTGGACTCTCAGAGGCTATTTCCCCGGGTTGAAATAGTTGCTACGAGAGGACACAGATTTAAGGTGCGGGGAGGGAAGTTCAGAAGTGATGTTAGGGGTAAGTTTTTCACTCAGAGGGTAGTGAGTGAAATGGAATCGGCTGCCGTCATCGGTGGTGGAGGCGAACTCGCTGGGGTCTTTTAAAAAACTTCTGGATGAGTATATGGGGTTTAATGAGATTGAGGGTTATAGATAGGTCTGTAGGTTGGTAGGTTGTTGAGGTGATTGGCGCAATTCGTGGGCCGAAGGGCCTCTGTGTGCTGTAGTGTTCTATGTTCTATAATAGGGTGAGCAGAATTGTACACAGTATTCCAAGTTGTGGCCTTACCAATGTCTTGTACAACTTCAACAAGACGTCCACAACTCCTGTATTCAATGTTCTGACCAATGAGACCAAGCATGCCGAATGCCTTCTTCACCACTCTGTCCACCTGTGACTCCACTTTCAAGGAGCTATGAACCTGTACCCCTAGATCTCTTTGTTCTGTAACTCTCCCCAACACCTACCATTAACTGAGTAAGTCCTGCCCTGGTTCAATCTCCCAAAAATGCATCACCTCACATTTATCTAATTAAACTCCATCTGCCATTCGTCAGCCCACTGGCCCAATTGATCAAGATCCCATTGCAATTGGAGATAACTTTCTTCACTGTTCACTATGTCACCAATCTTTGTGTCATCTACAAACTTACTAACCATGTCTCCTATATTCTCATCCAAATCATTAATATAAATGATAAATAACAGTGGGCCCAGCACTGATCCCTGAGGCACACCGCTGGTCACAGGCCTCCAATTTGAAAAACAACTCTCTACAACCACCCTGAAGCCAATTTTGTATCCATTTAGATACCTCACCCTGGATCCTGTGAGATTTAATTTTATGCAACAACCTACCATGCGGTACCTTGTCCAAAGGCCTTGCTAAAGTCCATGTAGACAACATCAACTGCACTGACCTCATCTACCTTCTTGGTTACCCCTTCAAAAAACTCATTAAATTTATGAGACATGATTTTCCACTCACAAAGCCATGCTGACTGTCCCTAATCAGTCCTTGTGTCTCTAAATGCCTATAGATCCTGTCTCTCAAAATATCTTCCAACAATTTTCCCAGCACAGATGTGAGGCTCACTGGCCTGTAGTTCCCAGGCTTTTCCCTGCAGCCCTTTTTAAAACAAAGGCACAACATTTTGCCACTCTCCAATCTTCAGGCACCTCACCCGTGACTATCGATGATTCAAATATCTCGACTAGGGGACCCGCAATTTCCTCCCTCGCCTCCCACAATGTCCTGGGATACATTTCATCAGGTCCCGGGAATTTATCTACCTTGATGCACTTTAAGACTTCCAGCACCTCCTTCTCTGTAATATGTACACTCCTCAAGACATCACTATTTATTTCCCCAAGTTTCCTAACATCCATGCTTTTCTCAACAGTAAAAACTGATATTTATTTAGGATCTCACCCATCTCTTGTGGATCCACACATAGATGATCTTGTTGATCATTAAGGGCCCTACTCTCTCCCTTGTTACTCTTTTACCCTTTATGTATTTGTAGAATCTCTTTGGATTCTCTCTGCCTTATCTAGAATATAGAACATAGAAAAACCACAGCACAAAAGGCCCTTCAGCCCACAAGTTGCACTGATCATATCTCTACCTACTAGGCTTACCTGTAACCTTCAATCCTATTAAGTCCCATGTACTCATCCAGAAGTCTCTTAAAAGACCCTATTGAATTTGCCTCCACCACCGACGGCAGCCAATTCCCTTTGACTGTCTGCCAAAACAATCCATCTCCGAAAACAATCTCATGTCCCCTTTTTGCCCTCCTGATTTCTCTCTGAACTCTACTCCTACACCCCCTATACTCTCCAAGGGATTCACTTGATCCCAGCTGCCTATGCATGTCATGTGGCCTCTTTATTCTTCTTGATCAGGGTCTCAATATCCCGATTCACCCAGGGTTCCCAACCTCTACCAGCCTTGCCCTTCACTCTAAGAGGAATATGCCCTGAATCCTGGTGAATACACTTTTGAAAGCCTCCCACTTCCCTGACGTCCCTTTTCCTTCCCACAGACTCCCCCAATTAACTTTTGAAAGTTCTGCCTGATACCATCAAAATTGGCCTTTCCTCAAAGGTTGTATTAGGGTATGGCACTGTACTGAGCTGCCACTGTACCAGAGTATGGCATTTTACTGAGGTGTGACTGTACCAGGGTATGGCACTGTACTGCGGTGTGACTGTACCAGGGTTATGGCCACTGTACTGAGCTGCCACTGTACCAGAGTATGGCATTTTACTGAGGTGTGACTGTACCAGGGTATGGCACTGTACTGAGGTGTGACTGTACCAGAGTATGGCACTGTACTGAGGTGTGACTGTACCAGAGTATGGCACTATACTGAGGTGTGACTGTACCAGGGGTATGGCACTGTACTGAGGTGTGACTGTACTAGGCTATGGCACTGTACTGAGATGTGACTGTACCAGGGTATGGCACTGTACTGAGATGTGACTGTACCAGGGTATGGCACTGTACTGAGGTGTGACTGTACTAGGCTATGGCACTGTACTGAGGTGTGACTGTACCAGGGTATGGCACTGTACTGAGGTGTGACTGTACCAGGCATGGCACTATACTGAGGTGTGACTGTACCAGGGTATGGCACTGTACTGAGGTGTGATTGTACCAGGGTATGGCACTGTACTGAGCTGCCACTGTACCAGAGTATGGCATTTTACTGAGGTGTGACTGTACCAGAATATGGCACTGTACTGAGGTGTGACTGTATCAGGGGCTGTGGTTGTACTGAGGTGTGACTGTACCAGAGTGTGGCACTGAGGTGCAACAGTACCAGAGTATGGCACTGTACAGAAGTGCGACTCTACCAGAGAATGGCACTGTACTGAGGTGTGACTGTACCAGGGTACGGCACTGTACTGAGGTGTGACTGTACCAGGGTATGGCACTGTACTGAGGTGTGACTGTACCAGGGTATGGCACTATACTGAGGTGTGACTGTACCAGGGTATGGCACTGTACTGAGGTGTGACTGTAACCAGGGTACGGCACTGTACTGAGGTGTGACTGTAACCAGGGGTATGGCACTGTACTGAGGTGTGACTGTACCAGGGTACGGCACTGTACTGAGGTGTGACTGTACCAGGGTAATGGCACTGTAGAGGTATGACTGTACCAGGTATGGCACTGTACTGAGGTGTGATTGTACCAGGGTATGGCACTGTACTGAGGTGTGACTGTACCAGGGTATGGCACTGTACTGAGGTGTGACTGTACCAGGGTATGGCACTGTACTGAGGTGTGACTGTACCAGGGTATGGCACTATACTGAGGTGTGACTGTACCAGGGTACGGCACTGTACTGAGGTGTGACTGTACCAGGATATGGCACTGTACTGAGGTGTGATTGTACCAGGGTATGGCACTGTACTGAGGTGTGATTGTACCAGGGTATGACACTGTACTGAGGTGTGACTGTACCAGGGTATGGCACTGTACTGAGGTGTGACTGTACCAGGGTATGGCACTATACTGAGGGGTGACTGTACCATGGTATGGCACTGTACTGAGGTGTGACTGTACCAGGGTATGGCACTGTACTGAGGTGTGACTGTACCAGGGTATGGCACTGTACTGAGATGTGACTGTACCAGAGTATGGCACTGTACTGAGGTGTGACTGTACCAGGGTATGGCACTATACTGAGGTGTGACTGTACCAGGATATGGCACTGTACTGAGGTGTGACTGTACCAGGGTATGGCACTGTACTGAGGTGTGACTGTACCAGGGTATGGCACTGTACTGAGATGTTACTGTACCAGGGTATGGCACTGTACTGAGATGTGACTGTACAAGTGTATGGCACTGTACTGAGGTGTGACTGTACCAGGGTATGGCACTATACTGAGGTGTGACTGTACCAGGGTATGGCACTGTACTGAGGTTTGATTGTACCAGGGTATGGCACTGTACTGAGGTGTGACTGTACCAGGGTATGGCACTGTACTGAGGTGTGACTGTACCAGGGTATGGCACTGTACTGAGGTGTGACTGTACCAGAGTATGGCACTATACTGAGGTGTGACTGTACCAGGGTATGGCACTGTACTGAGGTGTGACTGTACTAGGCTATGGCACTGTACTGAGGTGTGACTGTACCAGGGTATGGCACTGTACTGAGGTGTGACTGTACCAGGGTATGGCACTGTACTGAGGTGTGACTGTACTAGGCTATGGCACTGTACTGAGGTGTGACTGTACCAGGGTATGGCACTGTACTGAGATGTGACTGTACCAGGGTATGGCACTGTACTGAGGTGTGACTGTACCAGGGTATGGCACTGTACTGAGGTGTGACTGTACCAGAGTATGGCACTATACTGAGGTGTGACTGTACCAGGGTATGGCACTGTACTGAGATGTTACTGTACCAGGGTATGGCACTGTACTGAGATGTGACTGTACCAGGGTATGGCACTGTACTGAGGTGTGTCTGTACCAGGGTATGGCACTGTACTGAGGTGTGACTGTACCAGGGTATGGCACTGTACTGAGATGTGACGGTACCAGGGTATGGCACTGTACTGAGATGTGACTGTACCAGGGTATGGCACTGTACTGAGATGTGACTGTACCAGGGTATGGCACTGTACTGAGGTGTGACTGTACCAGGGTATGGCACTATACTGAGGTGTGACTGTACCAGGGTATGGCACTGTACTGAGGTGTGACTGTACCAGGGTATGGCACTGTACTGAGATGTGACTGTACCAGGGTATGGCACTGTACTGAGGTGTGACTGTACCAGGGTATGGCACTGTACTGAGATGTGACTGTACCAGGGTATGGCACTGTACTGAGGTGTGACTGTACCAGGGTACGGCACTGTACTGAGGTGTGACTGTACCAGGGTATGGCACTGTACTGAGGTGTGACTGTCCCAGGGTATGGCACTGTACTGAGGTGTGACTGTACCAGGGTATGGCACTGTACTGCGGTGTGACTGTACCAGGATATGGCACTGTACTGAGGTGTGACTGTACCAGGGTATGGCACTGTACTGAGGTGTGACTGTACCAGGTATGACACTGTACTGAGGTGTGATTGTACCAGGGTATGGCACTGTACCGAGGTGTGACTGTACCAGGTATGGCACTGTACTGAGGTGTGATTGTACCAGGGTATGGCACTGTACTGAGGTGTGATTGTACCAGGGTATGGCACTGTACTGAGGTGTGACTGTACCAGGGTATGGCACTGTACTGAGGTGTGACTGTACCAGGGTATGGCACTGTACTGAGGTGTGACTGTACTAGGGTACGGCACTGTACTGAGGTGTGACTGTACCAGGGTATGGCACTGTACTGAGGTGTGACTGTCCCAGGGTATGGCACTGTACTGAGGTGTGACTGTACCAGGGTATGGCACTGTACTGCGGTGTGACTGTACCAGGATATGGCACTGTACTGAGGTGTGACTGTACCAGGGTATGGCACTGTACTGAGGTGTGACTGTACCAGGTATGGCACTGTACTGAGGTGTGATTGTACCAGGGTATGGCACTGTACCGAGGTGTGACTGTACCAGGTATGGCACTGTACTGAGGTGTGATTGTACCAGGGTATGGCACTGTACTGAGGTGTGATTGTACCAGGGTATGGCACTGTACTGAGATGTGACTGTACCAGGGTATGGCACTGTACTGAGGTGTGTCTGTACCAGGGTATGGCACTGTACTGAGGTGTGACTGTACCAGGGTATGGCACTGTACTGAGATGTGACGGTACCAGGGTATGGCACTGTACTGAGATGTGACTGTACCAGGGTATGGCACTGTACTGAGATGTGACTGTACCAGGGTATGGCACTGTACTGAGGTGTGACTGTACCAGGGTATGGCACTATACTGAGGTGTGACTGTACCAGGGTATGGCACTGTACTGAGGTGTGACTGTACCAGGGTATGGCACTGTACTGAGATGTGACTGTACCAGGGTATGGCACTGTACTGAGGTGTGACTGTACCAGGGTATGGCACTGTACTGAGATGTGACTGTACCAGGGTATGGCACTGTACTGAGGTGTGACTGTACCAGGGTACGGCACTGTACTGAGGTGTGACTGTACCAGGGTATGGCACTGTACTGAGGTGTGACTGTCCCAGGGTATGGCACTGTACTGAGGTGTGACTGTACCAGGGTATGGCACTGTACTGCGGTGTGACTGTACCAGGATATGGCACTGTACTGAGGTGTGACTGTACCAGGGTATGGCACTGTACTGAGGTGTGACTGTACCAGGTATGACACTGTACTGAGGTGTGATTGTACCAGGGTATGGCACTGTACCGAGGTGTGACTGTACCAGGTATGGCACTGTACTGAGGTGTGATTGTACCAGGGTATGGCACTGTACTGAGGTGTGATTGTACCAGGGTATGGCACTGTACTGAGGTGTGACTGTACCAGGGTATGGCACTGTACTGAGGTGTGACTGTACCAGGGTATGGCACTGTACTGAGTGTGGACTGTACTAGGGTACGGCACTGTACTGAGGTGTGACTGTACCAGGGTATGGCACTGTACTGAGGTGTGACTGTCCCAGGGTATGGCACTGTACTGAGGTGTGACTGTACCAGGGTATGGCACTGTACTGCGGTGTGACTGTACCAGGATATGGCACTGTACTGAGGTGTGACTGTACCAGGGTATGGCACTGTACTGAGGTGTGACTGTACCAGGTATGGCACTGTACTGAGGTGTGATTGTACCAGGGTATGGCACTGTACCGAGGTGTGACTGTACCAGGTATGGCACTGTACTGAGGTGTGATTGTACCAGGGTATGGCACTGTACTGAGGTGTGATTGTACCAGGGTATGGCACTGTACTGAGGTGTGACTGTACCAGGGTATGGCACTGTACTGAGGTGTGACTGTACCAGGGTATGGCACTGTACTGAGTTGTGACTGTACCAGAGTATGGCACTGTACTGAGTTGTGACACACAGAGAAAACAGCAGAGAAACTATTTGCCGACTGAGGAACTCACTGAAAACACATCTCTACGTATCTGCTAAACATCTCACTAAGTATACAGGTCTGGCAATGAAGCCTCTTCAACACCATCCGTCATCTGTCCCAGGCACACACAGATTTCCTCTCATCAGCAGTTACATGGACTGATCCAGTCCCACAAGCTTCCCTTACTGTTCTCAGCCCAACATGCACTGACACTATACTCACACTGCCCCATGGTGTGACACACAAACTCACCGCAAGGCTGCAGCTGCTTTGGTGATCTTTTTGCAGTTTTTGATAGATTAAAGACTCACTCCCACATTGCTGAGGAGAAGCAGACAGAGTGTGAACCCTGCAGCCCGACACAAAGCTGTGAGGCTGGGCTGCGATCTCCTGGCTCCCTGATTGGGAATGAGCAGCTGCAGGGTGAGGCCTTCACACCAACCTCAGCCCCATGACTATAATAGGCCGGATTTCACAGCCAACACAGTGAGCACGTGACTGCCAAGCTATTCCAAAACTCAGCATTCCTCATGCAATTCCAATCCTTCCAAATCCATTCTTCCACACAAACCACTCCTCTTCGCCCATCTCCTTCAGCGCACAGCAAGGAACAGGCCACTCAGCACAACTAGTCTGTGTTAGTGTTAGTGAGCCACATGTCTCCATCTCCCTCATCCGAGCTTTCCTGGGCACCTATGTGACTAGATTCCTTTCCAAAAGATCAAAGTTATTTATCTCAAACACTTCAAGTGCTGGTGAGTGATCCATTTTCCAACTCCTTATTTCCCTCCGGGGTTTATTTATCCTATTGGCCCTTGTTCTTCAGTTTTGCTTTCACTGATCACTGATCCTCTGTACTGTGGCCCTTTTTTGATTTTCATCTTTGGTTTCCCTGTCTTTCACTTTTCCCCTTACAGCCTTTTGTTTCTGTCCCCACTTTACGCCCCTCTGTCTTCCTGCATCAGTTCCCATCCCCCTGCCACATTCGTTTAAACCCTCCCCAACAGCACCAGTGAACATTCCCCCTCAGGGCATTGGTTCCAGTGCTAGCCGGGTGCAGACTGTCTGCTTTGTACATAAGAACATAAGAAATAGGAGCAGGAGTAGGCCATCTCGCCCTTCGAGCCTGCCCCGCCATTCAATAAGATCATGGCTGATCTGAAGTGGATCAGTTCCACATTCCTGACCTCTCCCCATAACCCTTAATTCCGTTGTCTGTCAAAAAGAAGATTGAAGAAATTGGGGCTTTTTTCCCTTGAAAGACATCAACTGAGGGGGGATCTAATAGAGGTATATAAGATTATGAAGGGTATAGATAGAGTAAACAGAGGTAAGCTATTTCCTATGTTAGAGACACACAGTACGAGGGGCCATGGGCATAAGGTGAGAGGGGAGAGGTATAACACAGATATTAGAGGGACGTTTTTCACATAGAGGGTAGTGGGGGTATGGAATGCTCTTGCCAAGTAAGGTGGTGGAGGCAGGCACGCTGGAGTTGTTTAAGAGTAACTTAGACAGGCACATGACTGGGTTGGAGATGGGTGGGATATAGGAGATTGTTTTAATAAGGGTCTTTAGCATTAGGATGTCCCTGGTAATGTAAAGGATGTGGGATGATAATTTTTTTTCTCTTTTCGTTCACAGGTTTTAAGTCGATCCGCCTTGTTGTCCAACGAGGGGCACACACGCGATGGGTCGTACTGGGGGTGTTCTTGTTTGTTCGAGATTGGCCTAGTGCTTCATGTCGTTAGTGGTGTGCCTAAACTGGACCAGATACTGGGCAAGACGACAGCTGATTGCTGTGCAGACACATGGATTTGGGCTGGTGTCTGTGGGAGTTTGTGCATTCTCCCCGTGCTTGTGGGAGACAGAGGAACAGAAATGTAGGCAGATTTTGGCAAAGTGTAAAAGTAACAGGATTTGTTGAGATTTTAACTTCCCCGATATTGACTGGGACTCAGTGCTGGGGGGTGTGGATGGGGCAGAGATTGTAAGGAGCATCCAGGAGGGCTTCCTGAAACAGTATGAAGATAGTCCAACAAGGGAAAGGGCCATACTGGACCTGGTACTGGGGAATGAGGCCCAGCCAGGTGGTCGATGTTTCAGGAGGGGAGCAGCTCGGAAACAGTGACCACAATTTTTATAAATTACCTGGATGAGGAAGTGGAGGGATGGGTTAGCAAGTTCGCTGATGACACAAAGGTCGGCGGTGTTGTGGATGGTCTGGAAGGATGTCAAAAGTTGCAGCAGGACATAGATAGGATGCAGGAATGGGCGGAGAAGTGGCAGATGGACTTCAACACGGATAAATGTGTAGTGGTTCATTTTGGCAGGACCAATGGGATGAAGGAGGACCATGTCAAGGGTAGGAGTCTTAGCTGTGTTGAGATCAAAAAGACCTTAGGGTCCGGGTCCACAGGACTCTTAAATCGGCCTTGGCAGGTGGAGGATGTGGTCAGAAGGCGTATGGTGTACTGGCCTTCTTTAATCGAGGGGATTGAATTTAGGAATCGGGTGGTAATGCTGCAACTTTACAGGACCCTTGTCAGACCCCACTTGAGTACTGTGTGCAGTTCTGGTCGCCTCACTGCAGGAAGGATGTGGAAGCTATTGAAAGGGTGCAGAGGAGATTTACAAGGATGTTGCCTGGATTGGGAGGCAGCCTTATGAGGATAGTTGAGAGAGCTCGAATCTTTTCTTCTTGGAGAGACGAAGGATAAGAGGTGACCTGATAGAGGTGTATAAGATGTTGAGAGGAATAGATAGGGTGGATTCTCAGAGGCTATTTCTTTGATCTTTTGTAGATGTTTGCAGTCTTGGGCAGAGCAGGAGCCCATACCAAGCTGTGATACAACCAAGAAGAATGCTTTCTATGGGGCATCTGTAAATGTTGGTGAGAGTCAGAGCTGACATGCCAAATTTCCCTTAGTCTTCTGAGAAAGTAGGGGTGTTGGTGGGCTTTCTTAACTGTAGTCTTGGCATGGCGGGGGACCAGGACAGGTTGTTGGTGATCTGGACACCTAAAAACCTGAAGCTCTCGACCCCTTTCTACTTCATCCCCATTGATGTAGACAGGGGCATGTCCACCTTTACACTTCCTGAGGTTGATGACAATCCCCTTTGTTTTGTTGACATTGAGGGAGGGATTATTGTTGCCGCACCAGTTCACCAGATTCTCTCATTCCTGTTCTCTGTCTTGTTGTTTGAGATCCAACCCATTATGGTGATGTCATCAGCAAAACTTGAGAATCGAATTGCGAGGGGAATTTGTCCGCACCATCATAGGTGTATAAGGAGTAATAGTAGGGGGCTGAGAACACAGCCTTGTGGGGCACCGGTGTTCAGGATGATTGTGGAGGAGGTGTTTGTTGCCTATCCTTACTGATTGAGTTAGGAAGTTCAAGGATCCAGTCACAGAGGAAGGTTCCGAGGCCCAGGCCACGGAGTTTGGAGATGAGTTTCCTGGGAATAATGGTGTTGACTATTGGCTGAGCTGTAATCAATAAGTAGGATTCTGACATAGGGTCATAGAGGTTTACAGCATGGAAAAGTGGGGGTCAATGGATGCTATTCGGATTGGCAGTTGGGGACTAGTGGGGTGCCCCAGGGGTCGGTGCTGGGGCCTCAGCTTTTTACCATTTATATAGATGATCTGGAGGAGGGAACCGGAGTGTAGGGTGTCGAAATTTGCTGATGACACCAAGATTGGGGAACGGCAAATTGTGCGGAGGGTGTGGAGAGTCTGCAGAAGGATCTAGATAGGCTGGGCGAATGGGCCAGGAAATGGACAAATGGAATTTAATGTTGGCAAGTGTGAGGTGGTCCCACTTTAGTAGGAAGAATGGTAGGAAGGACTATTACTTACGGGGCGAAAAACTGCAGCAGGCGACGGTGCAGAGGGACCTCGGGGTCCTTGTGCATGAGTCGCAAAAACCCAGCTTGCAGGTGCAGCAGGTGATCAGGAAGGCGAATGGGATGCTGGCCTTCATAGCGAGGGGGATTGAATATAAAAGTAGGGAGGTCTTGCTGCAGCTGTATAGGGCATTGGTGAGGCCGCAGCTGGCAGTACTGTGTGCAGTTTTGGGCGCCGCACCTGCGCAAAGATATTTTGGCCTTGGAGGGAGTGCAGAGGAGAGTTTACTAGGCTGATACCGGAGTTGAGGGGGTTGAGCTATGAGGAGAGGCTGAATAAACTAGGCTTGTACTCGTTAGAGTTTAGAAGAATGAGGGAAGATCTCATTGAGACGTATAAAGTGATGAATGGGATGGATAGGATAGAGGTGAGAGACTCTTCCCACTCAAAAAAGACAGTAGGACTAGGGGGCACAGCCTCAAGATAAAGGGGGGGCTGTTTAGAACGGAGTTGAGGAGGAACTTCTTCACTCAAAGGGTGGTGAATCTCTGGAATTCTCTGCCCGTTGAAGTGGTGGAGGCTGCCTCGCTAAATATTTTTAAGACGCGGGTTGATGGGTTCTTGATAAGAGAGGGGATTAAGGGTTATGGGGAGAGGGCGGGAAAGTGGAACTGAGCCACGACAGATCAGCCATGATCTTATTGAATGGTGGGGCAGGCTCGAAGGGCCAGATGGCCTACTCCTGCTCCTATTTCTTATGTTCTTATGTAAACAGGCCCTTCAGCCCAACATGTCCATGCTGCCCATTCTTTTTTGAACCCCTAAGCTAATCCCAATTTCCCACATTTGGCCCGTATCCCTCTATACCCATTGTACCCATGTAACTGTCCAAATGCTTTTTAAAAGATAAAATTGTACCCACCTCTACTACTGCCTCTGGACGCTTGTTCCAGATACTCACCACCCTCTGTGTGAAATAATTGCCCCTCTGGACCCTTTTGTATCTCTCCCCTCTCACCTTAAACCTATGCCCTCTAGTTTTAGACTCCCCTACCTTTGGGAAAAGATATTGACTATCTAGCTGATCTGTGTCCCTCATTATTTTATAGATCTCTATAAGATCACCCCTCAGCCCCCTACGCTCCAGAGAAAAAAGTCCCAGTCTATCCAGCCTCTCCTTATAACTCAATCCATCAAGTCCCGGTAGCATCCTAGTAAATCTTTTCTGCACTCTTTCTAGTTTAATAATATCCTTTCTATAATAGGGTGACCAGAATTGCACACAGTATTCCAAGTGTGGCCTTCCCAATGTCTTGTACAACTTCAACAAGACGTCCCAACTCCTGTATTCAATGTTCTGACCAATGAAACCAAGCATGCTGAATGCCTTCTTCACCACTCTGTCCACCTGTGACTCCACTTTCAAGGAGCTATGAACCTGTATCCCTAGATCTTTGTTCTGTAACTCTCCCCAACGCCCTACCATTAACTGAGTGAGTCCTGCCCTGGTTCAATCTACCAAAATGCATCACCTCACATTTATCTAAATTAAACTCCATCTGCCATTCGTCAGCCCACTGGCCCAATTGATCAAGATCCCATCGCAATTGGAGATAACTTTCTTCACTGTCCACTATGCCACCAACCTGCAAACTTACTAACCATGCCCCTATATTCTCATCCAAATTATTAATATAGCAACAGTGGACCCAGCACTGATCCCTGAGGTACACCGCTGGACACAGGCCTCCAGTTCGAAAAACAACTCTCTACAACCACCCTCTGGCTTCTGTCAAGAAGCCAATTTTGTCTCCATTTAGATACCTCACCCTGGATCCTGTGAGATTTAACTTTATGCAACAACCTACCATGCGGTACCTTATCAAAAGCCTTGCTAAAGTCCATGTAGACAACATCAACTGCACTGACCTCATCTACCTTCTTGGTTACCCCCTTCAAAAAAAAATCAATGTCTCCCTCTCTCAAACTCTGAAGAGTCAGGTGCCCGCGAAATTATATCTCGGTTTCTCTCTCCTCAGATTTTGCCAGACCTGCTGAGTTTTTCCAGAATTTGGTGTTTTATTTTATAGTTATGGATCTAGTTTGGGATTCACCCTCAAATAGAAACACTCTCTCCACACCTGGCTTCTGTCTGACACTCACAAAGACCTCTCTGTTGTAAGAATAAAGTTCCAACCTATACAATCTTGTTTGACATCAATAATCAGTTTTAAATCTTTGAGGTACTTGCTCTGGTGCTTCTCAATATAGATACCAGAAGAGTATGCGACCAGATGGGCCCCCAACTTTCAATACAACGTCACTGCTATTGAATTCTCCACTTTCATTGCTTTGCTAATGGTTACAGCTGCTTTAACAATGTGTTTACCTGTATCTCTTTCTTTTTTGACCTCTGTCACTTCATTACTTTCGAATCTGATGCTTTTATTCTTCCTGCCAAACTTCATCTCTGATATCTATCTCAACATTCACTTGTCATGTGACTGCCAAAGTCTGCACGTTGGTAAAATTGTCTTTATTCTGCTTTGTTCTGTCAGTATTCTCTGTACCCTCCGCCCAAACTCGCAGCTCCCATTTGGAAATGTAATACTGCAAGTTCTGAACAATAGTGTCAGCACTGAGCCTGGCAGCAATCCCGTTCTGTTACAGTCCCATTGCGGCAACCATCTTTTACCCATATCCTGCTTTACTCCATTTTACCAAATTTGTTATCTGTCTGACAGGCAGCGAGTGTGACAGACTGCACCGCCTGACAGGCAGCGAGTGTGACAGACTGCACCGCCTGACAGGCAGCGTGTGTGACAGACTGCACCGCCTGACAGGCAGCGAGTGTGACAGACTGCACCGCCTGACAGGCAGCGAGTGTGACAGACTGCACCGCCTGACAGGCAGCGAGTGTGACAGACTGCACCGCCTGACAGGCAGCGAGTGTGACAGACTGCACCGCCTGACAGGCAGCGAGTGTGACAGACTGCACCGCCTGACAGGCAGCGAGTGTGACAGACTGCACCGCCTGACAGGCAGCGAGTGTGACAGACTGCACCGTCTGACAGGCAGCGAGTGTGACAGACTGCACCGTCTGACAGGCAGCGAGTGCGACAGACTGCACCGCCTGACAGGCAGCGAGTGTGACAGACTGCACTGCCTGACAGGCAGCGAGTGTGACAGACTGCACCGTCTGACAGGCAGCGAGTGTAACAGACTGCACCGTCTGACAGGCAGCGTGTGTGACAGACTGCACCGCCTGACAGGCAGCGAGTGTGACAGACTGCACCGCCTGACAGGCAGCGAGTGTGACAGACTGCACCGCCTGACAGGCAGCGAGTGTGACAGACTGCACCGCCTGACAGGCAGCGAGTGTGACAGACTGCACAGCCTGACAGGCAGCGAGTGTGACAGACTGCACCGCCTGACAGGCAGCGAGTGTGACAGACTGCACCGCCTGACAGGCAGCGAGTGTGACAGACTGCACCGTCTGACAGGCAGCGAGTGTGACAGACTGCACCGTCTGACAGGCGAGTGCGACAGACTGCACCGCCTGACAGGCAGCGAGTGTGACAGACTGCACTGCCTGACAGGCAGCGAGTGTGACAGACTGCACCGTCTGACAGGCAGCGAGTGTAACAGACTGCACCGCCTGACAGGCAGCGAGTGTGACAGACTGCACCGCCTGACAGGCAGCGAGTGTGACAGACTGCACCGCCTGACAGGCAGCGAGTGTGACAGACTGCACCGTCTGACAGGCAGCGAGTGCGACAGACTGCACCGCCTGAGAGGCAGCGAGTGTGACAGACTGCACCGCCTGACAGGCAGCGAGTGTGACAGACTGCACCGCCTGACAGGCAGCGAGTGCGACAGACTGCACCGCCTGACAGGCAGCGAGTGCGACAGACTGCACCGCCTGACAGGCAGCGTGTGTGACAGACTGCACCGCCTGACAGGCAGCGAGTGTGACAGACTGCACCGCCTGACAGGCAGCGAGTGTGACAGACTGCACCGCCTGACAGGCAGCGAGTGCGACAGACTGCACCGCCTGACAGGCAGCGAGTGTGACAGACTGCACCGCCTGACAGGCAGCGAGTGTGACAGACTGCACGGCCTGACAGGCAGCGAGTGTGACAGACTGCACGGCCTGACAGGCAGCGAGTGTGACAGACTGCACCGCCTGACAGGCAGCGAGTGTGACAGACTGCACCGCCTGACAGGCAGCAAGTGTGACAGACTGCATCGGCTGACAGGCAGCGAGTGTGACAGACTGCACCGCCTGACAGGCAGCGAGTGTGACAGACTGCACCGCCTGACAGGCAGCGAGTGTGACAGACTGCACTGCCTGACAGGCAACGAGTGTGACAGACTGCACCGCCTGACAGGCAGCGAGTGTGACAGACTGCACCGCCTGACAGGCAGCGAGTGTGACAGACTGCACCGCCTGACAGGCAGCGAGTGTGACAGACTGCACCGCCTGACAGGCAGCGAGTGTGACAGACTGCACCGCCTGACAGGCAGCGAATGTGACAGACTGCACCGCCTGACAGGCAGCGAGTGTGACAGACTGCACTGCCTGACAGGCAACGAGTGTGACAGACTGCACCGCCTGACAGGCAGCGAGTGTGACAGACTGCACCGCCTGACAGGCAGCGAGTGTGACAGACTGCACCGCCTGACAGGCAGCGAGTGTGACAGACTGCACCGCCTGACAGGCAGCGAGTGTGACAGACTGCACCGCCTGACAGGCAGCGAGTGTGACAGACTGCATCGCCTGACAGGCAGCGAGTGTGACAGACTGCACCGCCTGACAGGCAGCGAGTGTGACAGACTGCACCGCCTGACAGGCAGCGAGTGTGACAGACTGCACTGCCTGACAGGCAACGAGTGTGACAGACTGCACCGCCTGACAGGCAGCGAGTGTGACAGACTGCACCGCATGACAGGCAGCGAGTGTGACTGACTGCACCGCCTGACAGGCAGCGAGTGTGACTGACTGCACCGCCTGACAGGCAGCGAGTGTGAGGGTCTGCAGGGGGGCTGGAGAGGGGGTAGGGGTGATGACTGCAGCCCGCAAGGGGAGGCAGGGTGGGTGTGGGCTGTTAATGGGAATATAGAGGTATGGACTGAAGTCTCTGCTGCTTGGTCACTCACTTAGTCTTCAGTATTGTAAAAAGCCACTCTAATTCAGTGATTGCTGCAGAAAGTGTCTAAAGCAGAGATGCAGCCTGAAGCTATCAACAAATAGGACAAGACAATGACAGCACTGACAGAGCAGCACTGAGTGTGGAACTGTGTGTATGGAGGTGGAGAGAGGCTGGCTGACTGCTTTACACATGGCTCCGACAAGGAAGGAAAAAACATAAGAACATAAGAAATAGGAGCAGGAGTAGGCCATCTGGAGGGTCTGAAAATAGATAAGTCCCCTGGTCCGGATGGGATTTACCCCAGGATTCTTTGGGAGGCTAGAGAAGTGATTGCAGAGCCTCTGGCTCTGATCTTCAGGTCGTCGTTGGCCTCTGGTAGAGTACCGGAAGATTGGAAGTTAGCGAATGTTGTCCCATTGTTTAAGAAGGGGAACAGAGACTTCCCCGGGAATTATAGACCGGTGAGTCTCACTTCTGTTGTGGGCAAGGTTTTAGAAAAAATTATTAGGGATAGGATTTATAGTTATTTGGAGAGTAATGAATTGATTGGAGACAGTCAGCATGGTTTTGTAGCGGGTAGGTCGTGCCTTACTAACCTTATCGAGTTTTTTGAGAAAGTGACCAAAGAGGTGGATGGGGGTAAGGCAGTGGACGTGGTGTATATGGATTTTAGTAAGGCGTTTGATAAGGTTCACCATGGTAGGCTTCTGCAGAAAATGCAGATGTATGGGATTGGGGGTGATCTAGGTAATTGGATCAGGAATTGGCTAGCGGATAGGAGGCAGAGGGTGGTGGTTGATGGTAAATATTCATCATGGAGTTCGGTTACGAGTGATGTGCCTCAGGGATCTGTTTTGGGGCCACTGCTGTTTGTAATTTTTATTAATGATCTGGATGAGGGTATAGTTGGGTGGATTAGTAAATTTGCTGATGACACCAAAGTCAGAGGTGTGGTAGATAGTGATGAAGGGTGTCATAGTTTGCAGGGAGATTTTGACAGGTTGCAGAGCTGGGCCGAGAGGTGGCGGATGGAGTTTAATGTGGAGAAGTGTGAGGTAATTCACTTTGGTAGGAATAACAGATGTGTCGAGTATAGGGCTAACAGGAGGACTTTGAATAGTGTGGATGAGCAGAGGGATCTAGGTGTATGTGTACATAGATCCCTGAAAGTTGGGAGTCAAGTAGATAAGGTTGTTAAGAAGGCATACGGTGTCTTGGCGTTTATTGGTAGGGGGATTGAATTTAAGAGTCGCAGCGTCATGATGCAAATGTACACAACTCTGGTGCGGCCACACTTGGAGTTTTGTGTGCAGTTCTGGTCCCCACATTACAGGAAGGATGTGGAGGCTTTGGAGAGGGTGCAGAGGAGGTTTACCAGGATGTTGCCTGGTATGGAGGGGAGGTCCTATGAGGAGAGGCTGAGGGATTTGGGGTTGTTTTCGCTGGAAAGAAGGAGATTAAGAGGGGACCTTATTGAAACATATAAGATGATTAGAGGTTTAGATAGGGTGGATAGTAATAGCGTTTTTCCTCTGATGGAGAAATCTAGCATGAGGGGGCATGGCTTTAAATTAAGGGGTGGTAGTTATAGGACGGATGTCAGGGGTAGGTTCTTTACCCAGAGGGTGGTGAGGGATTGGAATGCCCTGCCTGCTGCAGTTGTAAATGCGCCTAGTTTGGGGGCATTTAAGAGATCCGTGGATAGGTTTATGGACAAAAAGGGATTGGTTTAGGTTAGTGGGTCATTGTTTTTGTAACTGGTCGGCGCAACATCGTGGGCCGAAGGGCCTGTTCTGCGCTGTAATGTTCTATGTTCAATGTTCTATCGAGCCCTTCAAACCTGCCCAGCCATTCAATAAGATCATGGCTGATCTGAAGTGGATCAGTTCCGCTTTCTTCCCATAACCCTTAATCCCCTTGCCTACTAAAATCTTATCTACCCGCGTCTTAAATATATTTAGCGAGGCAGCCTCCACCACTTCAACAGGCAGAGAATTCCAGAGATTCTTGAAGGGAATTGCTTGATAGGGCAGACGCAACACGGTTTCATTAAAGGGAAGTCGTGTCTGACAAATTTACTGGAGTTCTATGAGGATGTGTCTAGGGCAGTGGATAGAGGAGAACCGGTGGATGTGGTCTTTCTGGATTTTCAGAAGGCATTTGACAAAGTACCTCATAAGAGGTTATTGCAGAAGGTCAGGAGGCATAGAGTTGGGGGTAGGGTGTTAGCGTGGATAGAGGATTGGTTGTCAAATAGGAGGCAGAGAGTGGGGGTCAATGGGTGCTATTCGGATTGGCAGATGGTGACTAGTGGAGTGCCCCAGGGGTCGGTGCTGGGGCCTCAGCTATTTACCATTTATATAGATGATCTGGCGGAGGGAACCGAGTGTAGGGTGTCGAAATTTGCTGATGACACCAAGATTGGGGGAAAGGCAAATTGTGCGGAGGGTGTGGAGGGTCTGCAGAAGGATCTAGATAGGCTGGGCGAATGGGCCAGGAAATGGCAAATGGAATTTAATGTTGGCAAGTGTGAGGTGGTCCACTTTGGTAGGAGGAATGGTAGGAAGGACTATTACTTACGTGGCGAAAAACTGCAGCAGGCGACGGTGCAGAGGGACCTCGGGGTCCTTGTGCATGAGTCGCAAAAGCCCAGCTTGCAGGTGCAGCAGGTGGTCAGGAAGGCGAATGGGATGTTGGCCTTCATAGCGAGGAGGATTGAATATAAAAGTAGGGAGGTCTTGCTGCAGCTGTATAGGGCATTGGTGAGGCCGCAGCTGGAGTACTGTGTGCAGTTTTGGGCGCCGCACCTGCGCAAGGATATTTTGGCCTTGGAGGGAGTGCAGAGGAGGTTTACCAGGCTGATACCAGAGTTGAGGGGATTGAGCTATGAGGAGAGGCTGAATAAACTAGGCTTGTACTCATTAGAGTTTAGAAGAATGAGGGGAGATCTCATTGAGACGTATAAGATGATGAATGGGATGGATAGGATAGAGGTGGAGAGACTCTTCCCGCTCAAAAAAGACAGTAGGACTCGAGGGCACAGCCTCAAGGTAAAGGGGGGGGGCGGTTTAGAACGGAGTTGAGGAGGAACTTCTTCACTCAAAGGGTGGTGAATCTCTGGAATTCTCTGCCCGTTGAAGTGGTGGAGGCTGCCTCGCTAAATATTTTTAAGAAACGGGTTGATGGGTTTTTGATAAGAGAGGGGATTAAGGGTTATGGGGAGAGGGCCGGAATGTGGAACTGAGTCACGACAGATCAGCCATGATCTTATTGAATGGCGGGGCAGGCTCGAAGGGCCAGATGGCCTACTCCTGCTCCTATTTCTTATGTTCTTATGTTCTTATGTAAGTTCCTCCTCAACTCCGTTCTAAACTGCCCCCCCCTTTATCTTGAGGCTGTGCCCCCTAGTCCTACTGTCCTTTCTGAGCGGGAAGAATCTCTCTACCTCTGTCCTATCCATCCCCTTCATTATCTTATACATCTCTATAAGATCCCCCCTCATCCTTCTAAACTCCAATGAGTACAGACCCAGTCTATTTAGTCTCTCTTCATAGTCCAATTCTCTCATCTCCGGTATCAGCCTAGTAAACCTCCTCTGTGCTCCCTCCAAGGCCAATATATCCTTGTGCAATTGCGGCGACCAAAACTGCACACAGTACTCCAGCTGCGGCCTCACCAATGCCCTATACAGCTGCAGCAAGACCTCCCTACTTTTATATTCTATCCCCCTCGCTATGAAGGCCAGCATCCCATTCGCCTTCCTGACCACCTGCTGCACCTGCAAGCTGGGTTTTTGCGACTCATGCACAAGGACCCCGAGGTCCCTCTGCACCGTCGCCTGCTGCAGTTTTTCGCCTTTTAAATAATAGTCCATTTTACTATTATTCCTTCCAAAGTGGATAACCTCACACTTGCTAACATTATACTCCATCTGCCAGGTCCTCGCCCACTCACTCAGCCTATCCAGATCCCTCTGCAGACTTTCCACACCCTCCACGCAATTCGCTTTCCCACTCATCTTTGTGTCATCAGCGAATTTTGTTACCCTACACTCAGCCCCCTCCTCCAGATCGTCTATATAAATGGTAAATAGTTGAGGCCCCAGCACCGACCCCTGGGGCACCCACTAGTCACCAACCGCCAACCAGAAAAGCACACATTGATACCAACTCTCTGCCTCCTATTAGACAGCCAATTCTCTATCCACGCTAACACCTTACCCCCAACTCCGTGCACCCTAACCTTCTGCAGCAACCTTTTGTGAGGCACCTTATCAAACGCCTTTCGGAAATCTAAAAACACCACATCCACCAGTTCCCCTCTGTCTACTGTACTAGTCACATCCTCATAGAAATCCAATAAATTCGTCAAACACGACTTCCCCTTAACGAATCCGTGCTGCGACTGTTTGATTGAACCATTCTTTTCCAGGTGTCTTGCTATTTCTTCCTTCATGATAGATTCCAGCATTTTCCCAACTACAGATGTTAAGCTAACTGGCCTGTAGTTATCCGCCTTATGTCTCCCTCCTTTTTTAAACAGCGGTGTAACAGTAGCTGTTTACCAATCAGCCAGCACTGCCCCAGGTGATTGAGAGGCAGAGACAGACAGACAGACAACAGAGGTCTATAAGTATCAGGCCACTTACCCGATTAACTCTCTGGATGCCAGTATTGGGTAAAGCAGCCAGGGTTCTGTAATCCATCTTCAGTGGTTCTGTGCTGAAATTCTATCAATAACAAAGAAGGAAACATAATGTGCAACAAATCCCAGGACAGGTCACACACACCGAGCAAACATCTCTGGGAAGCTAACTCCACTTTAATCGCTAACTTCTCGAGATGACCCACATACAGGGGGTCTGGGACTCACAGCTGGAGACAGACCTGCCAACACTGCGACTCCTAATCCCATTTCAAATTATTCTGAGAATACGGGCATTACTGGAAAGGTCAGCATTTATAACCCATCCCTCAGTCACCTTGAATAGAATGACTTGAGAGGAGTGCAGGCTCAACTCACTCCACTCACAGAGACCCTCACTCATACAGAGACCCTCGCTCCCTCCTCACTCACGCAGACACCCTCCTCACCCACACAGAGACCCTCACTCCCTCCTCACTCACACAGACACCCTCGCTCCCTCCTCACCCACACAGTCACCCTCGCTCCCTCCTCACTCACACAGAGACCCTCACACCCTCCTCACTCACACAGACACCCTCGCTCCCTCCTCACTCACACAGACACCCTCGCTCCCTCCTCACTCACACAGAGACCCTCACTCCCTCCTCACTCACACAGAGACCCTCACACCCTCCTCACTCACACAGACACCCTCGCTCCCTCCTCACCCACACAGACACCCTCACTCCCTCCTCACCCACACGGACACCCTCGCTCCCTCCTCACCCACACAGAGACCCTCACTCCCTCCTCACTCACACAGACACCCTCACTCCCTCCTCACCCACACAGTCACCCTCGCTCCCTCCTCACTCACACAGACACCCTCACTCCCTCCACACTCACACAGACACCCTCGCTCCCTCCTCACCCACACAGTCACCCTCGCTCCCTCCTCACTCACACAGAGACCCTCATTCCCTCCTCACCCAACAGAGACCCTCACTCCCTCCCCACTCACACAGAGACCCTCACTCCCTCCTCACCCACACAGACTCTCACTCCCTCCCCACTCACACAGAGACCCTCACTCCTCCCCACTCACACAGAGACCCTCACTCCCTCCCCACTCACAGACACCCTCGCTCCCTCCCCACTCACACAGAGACCCTCACTCCCTCCTCACCCACACAGAGACCCTCACTCCCTCCCCACTCACAAAGTGACCTTCACTCCCTCCCCACTCACACAGAGACCCTCATTCCCCCTCACTCCCCCAGAGATCCTCACTCTGCCCTCACTCACACAGAGACCCTCACTCCCTCCCCACTCACAAAGTGACCCTCACTCCCTCCCCACTCACACAGAGACTCTCATTCCCCCTCACTCCCCCAGAGATCCTCACTCTGCCCTCACTCACACAAAGACCCCACGCCTCTCTCACACAGAGAGCCCCACTCCCCCCTCACTCAGAGACCCTCGCTCCCTCAGAGACTGCCACAACTACCTCACTCATACAGAGACCCCACTCCTCCCTCACTCAGAGATCCCCACACCCTCCTCACACACAGAGACCCCCACTGTCTTCTCGCTCACACAGAGACCGTCATTCCCCTCTCACTCACACAGAGACCCTCGCTCCCCATTCACTCATAGAGACCCCCATTACCCCCTCACTCACAGAGACCAACATTCCCCCTCTCTCACACAGACTCGCCCTCACTCCCCCAGAGACCCCCCACTCCTCCTTCATTCACACAGAGACCCTCACTCCCCCCACTCACACAGAGAACCCCCACTCCTTCCTCACTCACACAGAGACCCCCCACTGCCTCCTCACTCATACAGAGAACCCCACTCTCCCCTAACTCACACAGAGACCCTCACTTCCCTCCCACTTACACAGAGACTCCCACTCCTCCCTCACTCAGAGACCCCTACTTCCCCCAACTCAGAAACCCCCCACACTCCCGTCACTCGTGCAGAGACCCCCCACACTCCCGTCACTCGTGCAGAGACCCCCACTACTCCCTAACTCACACAGAGACCCCCACTACTCCCTAACTCACACAGAGACCCCCACTACTCCCTAACTCACACAGAGACCCCCACATCCACTCCCACTCTCAGAGACACCCACTCCCCCCCAGTCACCGATTCCCCACTCCCCCCAGTCACCGATTCCCCACTCCCCCCAGTCACCGATTCCCCACTCCCCCCAGTCACCGATTCCCCACTCCCCCCAGTCACCGATTCCCCACCCCCCCCAGTCACCGATTCCCCACCCCCCCCAGTCACCGATTCCCCAGCCCCCCAGTCACCGATTCCCCACCCCCCCAGTCACCGATTCCCCACTCCCTCCAGTCACCGATTCCCCACCCCCCCCAGTCACCGATTCCCCACCCCCCCCAGTCACCGATTCCCCAGCCCCCCAGTCACCGATTCCCCACCCCCCCAGTCACCGATTCCCCACTCCCTCCAGTCACCGATTCCCCACTCCCCCAGTCACCGATTCCCCACTCCCTCCAGTCACCGATTCCCCACCCCCCCGGTCACCGATTCCCCACTCCCTCCAGTCACCGATTCCCCACCCCCCCAGTCACCGATTCCCCACTCCCTCCAGTCACCGATTCCCCACCCCCCCCAGTCACCGATTCCCCACTCCCTCCAGTCACCGATTCCCCACCCCCCCCAGTCACCGATTCCCCAGCCCCCCAGTCACCGATTCCCCACTCCCCCCAGTCACCGATTCCCCACCCCCCCCGGTCACCGATTCCCCACCCCCCCCAGTCACCGATTCCCCACCCCCCCAGTCACCGATTCCCCACTCCCTCCAGTCACCGATTCCCCACTCCCCCCAGTCACCGATTCCCCACTCCCCCCAGTCACCGATTCCCCACTCCCCCCAGTCACCGATTCCCCTCTCCCCCCAGTCACCGATTCCCCCACTCCCCCGGTCACCGATTCCCCACTCCCCCCAGTCACCGATTCCCCACTCCCCCCCAGTCACCGATTCCCCACCCCCCCGTCACCGATTCCCCACTCCCCCCCAGTCACCGATTCCCCACTCCCCCCCAGTCACCGATTCCCCACTCCCCCCCAGTCACCGATTCCCCACTCCCCCCAGTCACCGATTCCCCACTCCCCCCAGTCACCGATTCCCCACCCCCCCCAGTCACCGATTCCCCACTCCCCCCAGTCACCGATTCCCCACTCCCCCCAGTCACCGATTCCCCACTCCCCCCAGTCACCGATTCCCCACCCCCCCCAGTCACCGATTCCCCACTCCCCCCAGTCACCGATTCCCCACTCCCCCCCAGTCACCGATTCCCCACTCCCCCCAGTCACCGATTCCCCACTCCCCCCAGTCACCGATTCCCCACTCCCCCCAGTCACCGATTCCCCACTCCCCCCAGTCACCGATTCCCCACTCCCCCCCCAGTCACCGATTCCCCACCCCCCCCGTCACCGATTCCCCACCCCCCCCCAGTCACGATTCCCCACCCCCCCAGTCACCGATTCCCCACTCCCCCCCCAGTCACCGATTCCCCACCCCCCCAGTCACCGATTCCCACTCCCCCCCCGTCACCGATTCCCCACTCCCCCCCAGTCACTGATTCCCCACCCCCCCAGTCACCGATTCCCCACTCCCCCCAGTCACCGATTCCCCACTCCCCCAGTCACCGATTCCCACCCCCCCCCAGTCACCGATTCCCCAGCCCCCCAGTCACCGATTCCCCACCCCCCCCCAGTCACCGATTCCCCACTCCCTCCAGTCACCGATTCCCCACTCCCCCCCAGTCACCGATTCCCCACTCCCTCCAGTCACCGATTCCCCACTCCCCCCAGTCACTGATTCCCCACCCCCCCCAGTCACCGATTCCCCACTCCCCCCAGTCACCGATTCCCACTCCCCCAGTCACCGATTCCCCACCCCCCCCAGTCACCGATTCCCCAGCCCCCCAGTCACCGATTCCCCACCCCCCCCAGTCACCGATTCCCACCCCCCCCAGTCACCGATTCCCCACTCCCTCCAGTCACCGATTCCCCCACTCCCCCCAGTCACCGATTCCCCACTCCCCCAGTCACCGATTCCCCACCCCCCCCAGTCACCGATTCCCCACTCCCCCAGTCACCGATTCCCCACCCCCCCCAGTCACCGATTCCCCACTCCCTCCAGTCACCGATTCCCCACCCCCCCCAGTCACCGATTCCCCACTCCCTCCAGTCACCGATTCCCCACTCCCCCCAGTCACCGATTCCCCACCCCCCCCAGTCACCGATTCCCCACTCCCTCCAGTCACCGATTCCCCACCCCCCCCAGTCACCGATTCCCCACTCCCCCCACTCACCGATTCCCCACTCCCCCCCAGTCACCGATTCCCCACCCCCCCCCCAGTCACTGATTCCCCACTCCCCCCCAGTCACCGATTCCCCACTCCCCCCAGTCACTGATTCCCCACTCCCCCCAGTCACCGATTCCCCACCCCCCCCCAGTCACCGATTCCCCACCCCCCCAGTCACCGATTCCCCACTCCCCCAGTCACCGATTCCCCACTCCCCCCAGTCACCGATTCCCCACCCCCCCCAGTCACCGATTCCCCCACCCCCCCAGTCACCGATTCCCCACTCCCCCAGTCACCGATTCCCCACCCCCCCAGTCACCGATTCCCCACCCCCCCGTCACCGATTCCCCACTCCCCAGTCACCGATTCCCCACTCCCCCCAGTCACCGATTCCCCACCCCCCCATCACCGATTCCCCCACTCCCCCCAGTCACCGATTCCCCACCCCCCCATCACCGATTCCCCCACTCCCCCCAGTCACCGATTCCCCACTCCCCCCAGTCACCGATTTCCCCACTCCCCCCAGTCACCGATTCCCCACTCCCCCCAGTCACCGATTCCCCCGTCACCGATTCCCCACTCCCCCCCAGTCACCGATTCCCCAGTCACCGATTCCCCACTCCCCCCCAGTCACCGATTCCCCACCCCCCCCAGTCACCGATTCCCCACCCCCCCCAGTCACCGATTCCCCACCCCCCCCCCCAGTCACTGATTCCCCACTCCCCCCCAGTCACCGATTCCCCACTCCCCCCAGTCACCGATTCCCCACCCCCCCATCACCGATTCCCCACCCCCCCCAGTCACCGATTCCCCACTCCCCCCAGTCACCGATTCCCCACTCCCCCCAGTCACCGATTCCCCACCCCCCCAGTCACCGATTCCCCACTCCCCCCCAGTCACCGATTCCCCACCCCCCCGTCACCGATTCCCCACCCCCCCGTCACCGATTCCCCACTCCCCCCAGTCACCGATTCCCCACCCCCCCAGTCACCGATTCCCCACCCCCCCCGTCACCGATTCCCCACCCCCCCCGTCACCGATTCCCCACTCCCCCCAGTCACCGATTCCCCACCCCCCCAGTCACCGATTCCCCACCCCCCCAGTCACCGATTCCCCACTCCCCCCAGTCACCGATTCCCCACTCCCCCCCAGTCACCGATTCCCCACTCCCCCCAGTCACCGATTCCCCACCCCCCCCAGTCACCGATTCCCCACCCCCCCCAGTCACCGATTCCCCAGCCCCCCCCAGTCACCGATTCCCCACTCCCCCCAGTCACCGATTCCCCACTCCCCCCAGTCACCGATTCCCCACTCCCCCCCCAGTCACCGATTCCCCACCCCCCCCAGTCACCGATTCCCCACCCCCCCCAGTCACCGATTCCCCATCCCCCCCCAGTCACCGATTCCCCACTCCCCCCAGTCACCGATTCCCCATCCCCCCCAGTCACCGATTCCCCACTCCCCCCCAGTCACCGATTCCCCATCCCCCCCCAGTCACCGATTCCCCACTCCCCCCAGTCACCGATTCCCCACTCCCCCCAGTCACCGATTCCCCATCCCCCCCAGTCACCGATTCCCCACTCCCCCCAGTCACCGATTCCCCACCCCCCCCCAGTCACCGATTCCCCACCCCCCCCAGTCACCGATTCCCCATCCCCCCCAGTCACCGATTCCCCACTCCCCCCCAGTCACCGATTCCCCACTCCCCCCAGTCACCGATTCCCCACTCCCCCCAGTCACCGATTCCCCCACTCCCCCAGTCACCGATTCCCCACTCCCCCCAGTCACCGATTCCCCACCCCCCCAGTCACCGATTCCCCACTCCCCCCAGTCACCGATTCCCCACCCCCCCAGTCACCGATTCCCCACTCCCTCTCAGTCACCGATTCCCCACTCCCCCCAGTCACCGATTCCCCCACTCCCCCCAGTCACCGATTCCCCACTCCCCCCCAGTCACCGATTCCCCACCCCCCCAGTCACCGATTCCCACCCCCCCAGTCACCGATTCCCCACACCCCCTCCCAGTCACTGATTCCCCACTCCCTCCTCACTCACACAGGAGCCCTCACTATTCCCAGCTTCTCCTCACCTCCGCTTCCTCCTCCAGCCGGCGGTTTGCTTCCTCTTGCTCCCTACGCATTCGCTCCTTTCAGAAACAGGGTGAGGACAGTGTTAGAGTGTGAGCAGAAGGAGATGCTGTCAGCCCATAACTCATCCAACACAGCAGCCTGTGACAATCACCTTTCAGATAGCATCTATTCAGCAAGGTTACAGTGGCAGTGAGGGGTCAGAGCACCGTGTAGAGAACACCATCAGAACAGAAAGAAGCAAATCAGCCTCTTGCTGATCGATATAACTCAACACCATTCACCAAGCTCAGCTCTCACTGATATCCTCACAACCAGGAACCCAGCTTCCCACAACTCCAACCCTCCAATAAAAACCACAATCAGACCATAAGACAGAGACAGAGTCTGTCCCTGTTGCTGAGAGGGGAAGAGGGGAGAGGAGTGAAGCATTAGTCACTGGGGACTCCATAGTTAAGGAGACAGTGGTTAGCAGTGCTGCTAACCCAGTGCTGAAGTGGTGGAGGCTGCCTCGCTAAATATTTTTAAGAAGCGGGTTGATGGGTTTTTGATAAGAGAAGGGATTAAGGGTTATGGGGAGAGGGCGGGAAGGTGGAGCTGAGTCACGACAGATCAGCCATGATCTTATTGAATGGCGGGGCAGGCTCGAAGGGCCAGATGGCCTACTCCTGCTCCTATTTCTTATGTTCTTATGTTCTTATGCTTCACAGCTCCAGGGTGCTGGGTTCAATTACCGGCTCGGGTCACTGTCTGAGTGGAGTTTGCACATTCTCCTCGTGTCTGATCATAGAACCCTACAGTGCAGAATCAGGCCCTTCGCCCATCGAGTCTGCACTGAAACACAATCCCACCCAGGCCCTATCCCCACATCTTTTTTATATATTATACCCACTAATCCCCTAACCTACGCATCCCTGGACATTAAGGGGCAATTTCTTAGCATGGCCAATCAAGCTAACCCGCACATCTTTGGACTGTGGGAGGAACATAGCGAGGGGGGATTGAATATAAAAATAGGGAGGTCTTGCTGCAGCTGTATAGGGCATTGGTGAGGCTGCAGCTGGAGTACTGTGTGCAGTTTTGGGCGCCGCACCTGCGCAAGGATATTTTGGCCCTGGAGGGAGTGCAGAGGAGGTTTACTCGGCTGATACCGGAGTTGAGGGGATTGAGCTATGAGGAGAGGCTGAATAAACTAGGCTTGTACTCGTTAGAGTTTAGAAGAATGAGGGGAGATCTCATTAAGACGTATAAGATGATGAACGGGATGGATAGGATACAGGTGGAGAGACTCTTCCCGCTCAAAAAAGACAGTAGGACTAGGGGGCACAGCCTCAAGATAAAGGGGAGGCGGTTGAGAACGGAGTTGAGGAGGAACTTCTTCACTCAAAGGGTGGTGAATCTCTGGAATTCTCTGCCCGTTGAAGTGGTGGAGGCTGCCTCGCTAAATATTTTTAAGAAGCGGGTTGATGGGTTTTTGATAAGAGAGGGGATTAAGGGTTATGGGGAGAGGGCGGGAAGGTGGAACTGAGCCACGGCAGATCAGCCATGATCTTATTGAATGGCGGGGCAGGCTCGAAGGGCCAGATGGCCTACTCCTGCTCCTATTTCTTATGTTCTAAACCCACACAGACACGAGGAGAATGTGCAAACTCCACACAGACAGGGACCCGAGCCAGGAATCAAACCCAGGACCCTGGAGCTGTGAAGCAGCAGTGCTAATCACTGTGCTACCGTGCCGCCCTGTGGGTTTCCTCCCACAGTCCAAAGGTGTGTGGGCTAGGTTGATTGGCCACGCTAAAAATTGCCCCTTAGTGTCCTGAGCTGCTCATGTTAGAAGGATTAACAGGTAAAATATGTAGGGATATGGGAGTAGGGGGTGGGATTGTGGTCAGTGCAGACTCGATGGGCTAAAGGGCCTTTTTTCTGCACTGTAGGGTTCTATCTTTCTATGGGAATGAGAGACACTCGCGGTCGGTGTGTTGCCTCCCAGGTTCCGGGGTCCGTGATGTCTCAGATTGTGTTTTCGGGATCCATAAGGGGAAGGGGGCCAGCCCCAAGTTGTGGTCCAGGTAGGCACCAGCGACATAGGCAGGAAAAGAGATGGGGATGTAAGGCAGAAATTCAGGGAGTTAGGCTGAAGCTTAGAGCTAGAACAAACAGAGTTGTTATCTTTGGTTTGTTACCTGTGCCACGTGCTAGCGAGGAGAGGAATAGGGGGAGAGAACAGTTGAACATATGGCTACAGGGATGGTGCAGGAGGGAGGGATTCAGATACCTGGATAATTGGGGCTCGTTCTGGAGTAGGTGGGACCTCTACAAACGGGATAGTCTTCACCTGAACCAGAGGGGTACCCATATCCTGGGGGGGGAATTTGTTAATGCTCTTCGGGAGGGTTTAAACTAATTCAGTAGGGGGATGGGAACCTGAATTGTAGCTCGAGTGTGTAGGAGGTTGAGAGCAGTGAGGTCATGAATAAGGTTTCAAGGTCGCAGGAGTGTACTGGCAGGCAGGAGGGTGGTTTGAAGTGTGTCTATTTCAGCGCTAGGAGATCCAGAATAAGGTGGGTGAATTTGCAGCATGGGTTGGTACCTGGAACTTCGATGTTGTGGCTATTTCAGAGACATGGATAGAGCAGGGACAGGAATGGTTGTTGCAGGTTCCAGGGTTTAGGTGTTTCAGTAAGATCAGAGAAGGTGGTAAAAGAGGGGGAGGTGTGGCATTGTTAGTCAGGGACAGTATTACGGTGGCAGAAAGGAGGTTTGATGTGGACTCATCTACATGTATGGAGTGTGGGCTGAGGTTAGAAACAGGAAAGGAGAGGTCACCCTGCTGGGAGTTTTCTATAGACCTCCAAAAAGTTCCAGAGATGTAGAGGAAAGGATTGCAAAGATGATTCTGGATAGGAGCGAAAGTAACAGGGTAGTTGTTATGGGGGATTTTAACTTTACAAGTATCGATGGGAAAAGCTATAGTTCGGGTACTTTAGATGGGTCAGTTTTTGTCCAATGTGTGTAAGAACATAAGAAATAGGAGCAGGAGTAGGCCATCTAGCCCTTCGAGCCTGCCCCGCCATTCAATAAGATCATGGCTGATCTGAAGGGGATCAGTTCCACTTTCCCGCTTTCTCCCCATAACCCTTAATTCCCTTGTCTATCAGAAACCTATCAACCTGTGACTTAAATATATTTAGCGAGGCAGCCCCCACCACTTCAACGGGCAGAGAATTCCAGAGATTCACCACCCTTTGAGTGAAGAAGTTCCTCCTCAACTCCAATCTAAACTGCGCCCCATCTTGAGTCTGTGCCCCCTAGTCCTGCTGTCCTTTCTCAGCGGGAAGAATCTCTCTACTTCTACCCTATCCATCCCCTTCATTATCTTATATGTCCCTATAAGATTCCCCCTCATCCTTCTAAACTCCAACGAGTACAGACCCAGTCTATTTCGTCTCTCTTCATAGTCCAACCCCTTCATCTCCGGTATCAGCCTACTAAACCTCTTCTGCACTCCCTCCAAGGCTAATATATCCTTCTGCAAGTGCGGCGACCAAAGCTGCACACAGTACTCCAGCTGCGGCCTCACCAGTGCCCTGTACAGTTGCAGCAAGACCTCCCTAGTTTTATATTCTATCCCCCTCGCTATGAAGGCCAACATCCCATTCGCCTTCCTGACCACCTGCTGCACCTGCAAGCTGGGTTTTTGCGACTCATGCACAAGGACCCCCAGGTCCCTCTGCACCATCGCCTGCTGCAGCTTTTCGCCCTTTAAATAATAATCCCTCCTACTATTATTTCTGCCAAAGTGGATAACCTCACACTTGCTAACATTATACTCCATCTGCCAGGTCCTCGCCCACTCGCTCAGCCTATCCAGATCCCTCTGCAGACTTTCCACACCCTCCACGCAATTTGCTTTACCACTCATCTTCATGTCATCAGCAAATTTTGTCACCCTACACTCAGCCCCCTCCTCCAGATCATCGAAATAAATGGTAAATAGCTGAGGCCTCAGCACCGATCCCTGGGGCACTCCACTAGTCACCAACCGCCAACCAGAACAGCACCCATTAATACCAACTCTCTGCCTCCTATTAGACAGCCAATCCTCTATCCACGCGAACACCTTACCCCTAACTCCGTGCACCCTAACCTTCTGAAGCAACCTTTTGTGAGGCACCTTATCAAACGCCTTTTGGAAATCTAAAAACACCACATCCACCGGTTCCCCTCTGTCTACCGCACTCGTCACATCCTCATAGAAATCCAATAAATTCGTTATACACGACTTCCCCTTAACGAATCCGTGCTGCGTCTGCTCTATCAAACAATTCTTATCTCGGTACAGGAGGGTTGCCTGACACAGAACATAGATAGGCCAACAAGAGGTGAGGCCACATTGCATTTGGATGATGAACCAGGCCAGGTGTTAGATTTGGAGATAGGTGAACACTTTGGTGATAGTGACCACAATTCAGTTAAATTTACTTTAGCAATTCATTGTTTAGTTGTCAGTACACATCTTTACAGTAATCCGTTCTGTTCAGCATGACGATGGCCCCTCCTTTGCTGGTTCGATGACAATGTTGCGGTTGGTCTTGAGAGCGTGGATGGCGTTGCGTTGTGCTTGGGTGATGACAATGAGGAACGCTACAGACAGTTACCCACAAATCCAACCAAAGAACACACCCGTCAACTCAACAATCTGATCAAGACCTTTGATCCAGACCTTCAGAGCACCCTCCATGCTCTCATCCCACGTACTCCCCACATTGGAGATCTCTACTGCCTCCCACAGATACACAAGGCCAACGCACCCGGCCGTCCCATCGTATCGGGCAATGGGACTCTGTGTGAGAACCTCTCCAGCTATGTCGAGGACATCCTTTGTACAAAGAACCCCCAGCTTTTGTCGCGACACTACGGACTTCCTACTGAAACTCAGCACACACGGAGCAGTTGAACCAGGGACACTCCTCGTCACAATGGATGTCTCAGCGCTCTACACCAACATCCCCCACAACGATGGCATTGCTGTGACTGCCTCAGTACTCAATGCTGACAACTGCCAGTTTCCAGATGCAATTTTACAACTCATCCACTTTATCCTGGACCACAATGTCTTCACCTTCAACAACCAGTTTTTCATCCAGACACATGGAACAGCCATGGGTATCAAATTCACATCTCAATCTACCTACATCTTCATGCACAGGTTTGAACAAGACTTCTTCACTGCACAGAATCTTCAACCGATTCTATACACTAGATACATCGATGACATTTTCTTCCTTTGGACTCATGGTGAACAATCACTGAAACAAGGATATGATGATATCAACAAATTCCATCTCACCACCAGACTCACCATGGACTATTCTCCGGAATCGGTTACATTCTTGGACACACGCATCTCCATTAAGGACGGTCACCTCAGCACCTCACTGTACTGCAAACCCACAGACAATCTCACAATGCTCCACTTCTCCAGTTTCCACCCTAAACATGTTAAAGAAGCCATTCCCTATGGACAAGCTCTCCGTATACACAGGATTTGCTCAGAGGAGGAGGATCGCAACAGACACCTCCAGACGTTGAAAGATGCCCTCATAAGAACAGGATATGATGCTCGACTCATCGATCGGCAGTTCCGATGTGCCACAGCGAAAAACTGCAACAACCTCCTCAGAAGACAAACACGGGACACGGTGGACAGAGTACCCTTCGTCGTCCAGTACTTCCCCGGAGCGGAGAAGCTATGATATCTTCTCCGGAGCCTTCAAGATCTCATTGATGAAGACAAACATCTCGCCAGGGCCATCCCCACACCCCCATTTCTTACCTTCAAACAACCGCACAACCTCAAACAGACCATTGTTCACAGCAAACTACCCAGCCTTCAGGAGAACAGTGACCACAATACCACACAACCCTGCCACAGCAACCTCTGCAAGACATGCCGGATCATCGACATGGATACCATCATCACACGTGAGAACACCATCCACCAGGTACACGGTAAATACTCTTGCAACTCAGCGAACGTTGTCTACCTGATACGCTGCAGGAAAGGATGTCCCGAAGCATGGGAGACCATGCAGACGCTACGACAACGGATGAATGAACATCGCTTGACAATCACCAGGCAAGACTGTTCCCTTCCTGTTGGCGAACACTTCAGGGGTCACGGACATTCAGCCTCTGACCTTCGGGTAAGCATTCTCCAAGGCGGCCTTCACGACACACGACAGCGCAGAGTCGCTGAGCAGAGACTGATAGCCAAGTTCCGCACACATGAGGACGGTCTCAACAGGGATCTTGGGTTCATGTCGCACTATCTGTAACCCCTGTGACTTGCCTGGGTTTGTAAAACCTCACTTACTGTCCTGTCTGGAGACAATACACATCTCTTTAACCTGTGCTTAACCCTCTCTCCACTCACATTGTCTGTATCTTTAAGACTTGAATAGCAGGTTAGCTGTAAAGACTTGCATTCTAGTCAGTATTCTGTAAACTGTGTGTGTATTTATATGCCCTTCTCTGATCAGAACCTTCCACACACCTGACGAAGGAACACTGTTTCCAAAAGCTTGTGGGATTCCTATCAAAAAAACTAGTTGGACTTTAACCTGGCGTTGTGAGACTTCTTACAGTGTTTACCCTAGTCCGACGCGAGCATCTCTACATCAGAACACACGCACCCAGGTCCCTCTGCCCAGAACACACACACCCAGATCCCTCTGCCCAGAACACACACACCCAGATCCCTCTGCCCCGAACACACACACCCAGATCCCTCTGCCCAGAACACACACACCCAGATCCCTCTGCCCAGAACACACACACCCAGATCCCTCTGCCCCGAACACACACACCCAGATCCCTCTGCCCCGAACACACAACCCAGATCACTCTGCCCAGAACACACACACCCAGATCCCTCTGCCCCGAACACACACACCCAGATCCCTCTGCCCAGAACACAGACACCCAGATCCCCCTGCCCCGAACACACACACCCAGATCCCTCTGCCCCGAACACACACACCCAGATCCCTCTGCCCCGAACACACACACCCAGATCCCTCTGCCCACAACACACACACCCAGATCCCTCTGCCCAGAACACAGACACCCAGATCCCTCTGCCCAGAACACACACACCCAGATCCCTCTGCCCCGAACACACACACCCAGATTCCTCTGCCCCGAACACACACACCCAGATCCCTCTGCCCAGAACACAGACACCCAGATCCCTCTGCCCAGAACACAGACACCCAGATCCCTCTGCCCAGAACACACACACCCAGATCCCTCTGCCCAGAACACACACACCCAGATCCCTCTGCCCCGAACACACACACCCAGATCCCCCTGCCCCGAACACACACACCCAGATCCCTCTGCCCCGAACACACACACCCAGATCCCCCTGCCCCGAACACACACACCCAGATCCCTCTGCCCCGAACACACACACCCAGATCCCCCTGCCCCGAACACACACACCCAGATCCCTCTGCCCCGAACACACACACCCAGATCCCTCTGCCCCGAACACACACACCCAGATCCCTCTGCCCAGAACACAGACACCCAGATCCCTCTGCCCAGAACACAGACACCCAGATCCCTCTGCCCAGAACACACACACCCAGATCCCTCTGCCCAGAACACACACACCCAGATCCCTCTGCCCCGAACACACACACCCAGATCACTCTGCCCAGAACACACACACCCAGATCCCTCTGCCCAGAACACACACACCCAGATCCCTCTGCCCAGAACACAGACACCCAGATCCCTCTGCCCAGAACTCACACACCCAGATCCCTCTGCCCAGAACACAGACACCCAGATCCCTCTGCCCAGAACTCACACACCCAGATCCCTCTACCCAGAACACACACACCCAGATCCCTCTGCCCAGAACACAGACACCCAGATCCCTCTGCCCAGAACACACACACCCATATCCCTCTGCCCCAAACACACACACCCAGATCCCTCTGCCCAGAACACAGACACCCAGATCCCTCTGCCCCGAACACACACACCCAGATCCCTCTGCCCAGAACACACACACCCAGATCCCTCTGCCCAGAACACACACACCCAGATCCCTCTGCCCAGAACACACACACCCAGATCCCTCTGCCCACAACACACACACCCAGATTCCTCTGCCCCAAACACACACACCCAGATCCCTCTGCCCAGAACACACACACCCAGATCCCTCTGCCCCAAACACACACACCCAGATCCCTCTACCCAGAACACACACACCCAGATCCCTCTGCCCAGAACACACACACCCAGATCCCTCTACCCAGAACACACACACCCAGATCCCTCTGCCCCAAACACATACACCCAGATCCCTCTACCCAGAACACACACACCCAGATCCCTCTGCCCAGAACACACACCCAGATCCCTCTGCCCAGAACACACACACCCAGATCCCTCTGCCCCAAACACACACACCCAGATCCCTCTACCCAGAACACACACACCCAGATCCCTCTGCCCAGAACACACACACCCAGATCCCTCTACCCAGAACACACACACCCAGATCCCTCTGCCCAGAACACACACACCCAGATCCCTCTGCCCCGAACACAGACACCCAGATCCCTCTGCCCAGAACACACACACCCAGATCCCTCTGCCCAGAACACACACACCCAGATCCCTCTGCCCAGAACACACACACCCAGATCCCTCTGCCCAGAACACACACACCCAGATCCCTCTGCCTTGATGCATTTTGAATCTGCTTTTCGTTTGGAAAATAAATTGCCTTTCTATTTTTCTGCAATAAAGGACAGCCTCAGCCTTATCCACATTAAACTCCTGCTGCCAAACTGTACCCATTCTCCTAGCTGATCTATATCCTGCTTTCCTACCTATTTTAATTCACTTTTGAATGCTTTGAAACTGCCACCATCACACTCTGAAACCACGCGTTCCAGATTCCACTCACTGACTGCCTGTAAAAGGCTTTCTTCATTTTGCCTTTAGTTCTTTCACTGACAAGGGTGCTGAGGTTCTGCTCAGGAGGCATACATTGAGTTTGGGTAACTGACTATAAACAGCCTAAGAATGTATGTACTTCAGTGGGAAATCAGGAAGGCAAAAAGAGAGTATGAGATGGATCTAGCAAGTAAGGTCAAAGAAAATCCAAAGAGGTTTTATAGCTATATTAAGAATAAAATGATGATGAGAGATAGTAGAGTTACAGAGTCATAGAGGTTTACAGCATGAAAAGAGGCTCTTCGGCCCCACTTGTCCATGCTGCCCTTTTTTTTAAACCCCTAAGCTAATCCCAATTGCCTGCATTTGCCCCATATCCCTCTATACCCATCATACCCATGTAACTGTCTAAATGCTTTTTAAAAGATAAAATTGTATCGCCTCTACTACTGCCTCTGGACGCTTGTTCCAGACACTCACCACCCTCTGTGTGAAAAAATTACCCCTCTGGACACTTTTGTATTTCTTCCCTCTCACCTTAAACCTTTGCCCTCTAGTTTTAGACTCCCCTACCTTTGGGAAAAGATATTGACTATCTCGCTGATCTGTGCCCCTCATTATTTTATAGACCTCTATAAGATCACCCCTCAGCCTCCTACGCTCCAGAGAAAAAAGTCCCAGTCTATCCAGCCTCTCCTTATAACTCAATCCATCAAGTCCCAGTAACATCCTAGTAAATTTTTTCTGCACTCTTTCTAGTTTAATAATATCCTTTCTATAATATGGTGACCAGAATTGTACACAGTATTCCAAGTGTGACCTTCCCAATGTCTTGTACAACTTCAACAAGACGTCCCAACTCCTGTATTCAATGTTCTGACCAATGAAACCAAGCATGCTGAATGCCAACTTCACCACTCTGTCCACCTGTGACTCCACTTTCAAGGAGCTATGAACCTGTACCCCTAGATCTCTTTGTTCTGTATCTCTCCCCAACACCCTACCATTAGAGGGGACCTTATTGAAACATATAAGATGATTAGAGGTTTAGATAGGGTGGACAGTGATAGCCTTTTTCCTCGGATGGAGAAAGCTAGCACGAGGGGGCACGACTTTAAATTAAGGGGGGGTAGTTATAGGACTGATATCAGGGGTAGGTTCTTTACCCAGAGGGTGGTGAGGGATTGGAATGCCCTGCCTGCTGCAGTTGTAAATGCGCCTAGTTTGGGGGCGTTTAAGAGATCTGTGGATAGGTTTATGGATGAAAAGGGATTGGTTTAGGCTAGTGGGTCATTGTTTTGTAACTGGTCGGCGCAACATCGTGGGCCGAAGGGCCTGTTCTGCGCTGTAATGTTCGATGTTCTATGTTCTATTAACTGAGTAAGTCCTGCCCTGGTTCAATCTACCAAAATGCATCACCTCGCATTTGTCTAAATTAAACTCCATCTGTAATTTGTCAGCCCACTGGCCCAATTGATCAAGATCCCATTGCAATTGGAGATAACTTTCTTCACTGTTCACTATGCCACCAATCTTGGTGTCATCTGCAAACTTACTAATCATGCCCCCTATATTCTCATCCAAATCATTAATATTGTCAAAAGGAAAAAGGAAGCGTACATAAGGGTGAGAAAACAACATTCAGTTGGGTCACTTGAGTGTTACAAGGTTGCTAGGAATGAGTTAAAGAGAGGGCTTAGGAGAGCTAGGAGGGGGCATGAGAAGTCCTTGGCGGGTCGGATCAAGGAAAACCCCAAGGTTTTTACTCTTATGTGAGAAATAAAAGAATGACCAGAGTGAGATTAGGGCCAAAGATAGTAGTGGGAACTTGTGCATGGAGTCAGAAGAGATAGGTGAGGCGTTGAGTGAATACTTTTCTTCAGTGTTCACTAAGGAGAGGAGCCATGTTTTTGAGGATGAGTGCGTGATACAGGCTGATAGGATGGAAGAGGTTGATGTTCTGAGGGAATTGTTATTCGCAATTTTGAAAAACCTGAGGGTGGATAAGTCCCCTGGGCCAGATGGGATACATCCTAGGATATTTTGGGAGGCAAGGGATGAGATTGCGGAGCCTTTAGCTTTGATCTTTGGGTCCTCACTGTCCACAGGGATAATGCCAGAGGACTGGAGAGTGGCAAATGTTGTTCCTCTCTTCAAGAAAGGAAATAGGAATGACCCTGGTAATTACAGGCCAGTTAGTCTTACTTCGGTAGTCGGTAAGTTAAGGGAAAGGATCCTGAGGGACAGGATTTATGACCATTTGGAAAGATGCACCTTAATCCCCCTACATTAGATCTACCAAAGTGCTTCACTTCGCATTTATCTGGATTAAATTCCATCTGTCATTTCTCCACCCAATTTTCCAGCCTATCTATATCCTGCTGTATTCTCTGACAATATTCATCGCTATCCGAAAGTCCAGCCATCTTTGTGTCATCCGCAAACTTACTGATCACACCAGTTACACCTTCTTCCAAATCATTTATATATATCACAAATAGTAAAGGTCCCAGTACAGAGCCCTGCGGAACACCACTAGTCACAGACCTCCAACCGGAAAAAGACCCTTCCACGACTACTCTCTGTCTCCTGTGGCTCAGCCAGTTCTCCACACATCTAGCCACCTCTCCTTTTATCCCATGAGATTTAACCGTTTGCACCAACCTGCTCATTGTTCCTGAGGAGCAGTATCCAGAGACAGCGATTTTTGGGCGTGTGAAGAGGCAGCAAAAAGGTGCATTTTTCTGTTTATTTTGTTTAACTGTTTATTTCTAGTTTAAGTCGCAAGTTTTTCAGCGGTTTTTTTTTTAAATTAGTTAGAAACCGGAAGTCGTCACTAGGACGCTTGCCGGTAGTTGTAGTTTTTTTTTTCTTGAGCCCCTAATCCTATAAATTAGCGCAGAGAGGATACCCAATCCTCTACACTGGTAGAGAATCCCACCCTCCCACCTCCTCTAACCTAATTATAAGTGTGGGAAAGTTTTTTTTCTGCTGGTAATTGTTTCAGGGTTGGCAGTTCAGGCAGTAAGCTGCATCTCCTGTGGGACGTATGTGGTGAGGGACTCCAGTAGTGTTTCAGGGGATTTTACTTGTAGGAAGTGTGTTAGATTGCAGCTTCTGGAGGAGCGTGTAAAGGAGCTGGAGGTGGAATTAGAGGAACTCCGCATAATTCGGGAGGCAGAGGTGGACATCGATAGGAGTTATAAGGAGATAGTCACTCCTAGAAATAAGTCTTGGGTCACTGCCAGGAGGAGAGGAAAGAAGAATGTGGTGGGACAATCCCCTGGGGCTGTTCCTCTCCAAAATAGGTTTTCGGTCCTGGAGGCTACAGTTGAGGAGGAATCAACTGGGGATAGTCAAAGGGAGCAGGTCTCTGGGGGTGAGCCTACAGTAAAAGCTCAGGTGGTTAGGGGTAGCAAAAGATTAGGACTTGTCATTAAGAACTCCACCGTTAAAGGGACGGATAGGAGAGTCAGTAGTAATGATAGGGACTCAGGGCTGGTGTGTTGCCTACCAGGGGCTGGGGTCCGGTGTGTTGCCTACCAGGGGCTGGGGTCCGGGATGTATCAGAGAGGATATTCAAGACTCTCAGGGGAGAGGGAGATCAACCCCAAGTTATTATTCATGTGGGGACGCATGATATAGGGAGGCTACGGGAAGGGGATATTAAGCAGAGATTCATGGAGTTGGGGTGGAAGCTAAAGGCCAAGTCAGACAGAGTGGTTATCTCTGGACTCTTGCCTGTGCCACGGGATAGTTTAGAGAGGAATAGAGAGAGGGAAAGTTTGAACTCGTGGCTGAGGGGATGATGCAGGAGGGAGGGGTTCAAGTACTTGAGCAATTGGAGCTCATTCTGGGGAAGGGGAACCTCTATAAGAGGGATGGGCTACACCTGAACCAGAGAGGAACAAATATCCTGGGGGGTAAATTTGCAAAGGCTATGTGGAGTGGTTTAAACTGATTCAGAGGGGGGGTGGGATCCTGAGTAGAGGGGGTGAAAGTGAGGGGGGCATAGATGGGGATTGCAATGCACGGCATTGTGGGGGAGGGGCGGAGCAGGGTTTGAAATGCGTGTACTTTAATGCGAGGAGTATTCGCAATAAAGTGGATGAACTTGCAGCGTGGACCAGTACCTGGGACTTCGATGTTGTGGCCATTTCAGAGACATGGATAGAGCAGAGTCAGGAATGGTTGCTGCAGGTTCCGGGGTACAAATGCTTTAGTCGGAGTAGAGAAGAAGGTAGAAGGGGGTTGGGGTAGCATTATTGGTCAAGGACTGTATCACAGTGTCAGAGAGGAACATTGATGAGGACTTGTCTGTTGAGGTAGTATGGGCGGAGATTAGAAATAGGAGAGGAGAGGTCACCCCTTTGGGAGTCTTTTATAGACCTCCAAAAAGTTCTAGAGAGGTTGAGGAAAGGATTGCGGAGACGATCCTGGTTAGGAGTGAAAGTAATAGGGTAATTGTTATGGGGGACTTTAACTTTACTCATGTTGATTGGAATTGTTATAGCTCTAGCTCGTTAGAGGGGTCAGTGTTTGTACAAAGTGTGCAGGAAGGTTTTTTGACTCAGTATGTAGATAGGCCAACTAGAGGTGAGGCTATATTGGATTTGGTGCTGGGAAATGAGCCAGACCAGGTGCTAGACTTGGAAGTTGGTGTGCATTTTGGTGATAGTGACCACAATTCGATTACGTTCACCTTAGTGATGGGAAGGGATAGGCATGAACCTCGGGTCAGTAGTTTCAGCTGGGGCAAGGGTAATTATGAGGCTATTAGGAGAGAATTAGGAAGCATAGGTTGGACTAGGAGATTACAGGGACTGGGAACGTCTGAAATGTGGAATTTTTTCAAGGAGCAGCTACTGCGGGTGTGTGATAGGTATATCCCTGTCAGGCAAGGAGGATTTGGTAGGCCCAGGGAACCGTGGTGCACTAAAAAAGATGATTCGTTGGTTAGGAAGAAAAAGAAGGCTTATGTTCGGATGAGGATTGAGGGCTCAGGTAGTGCATTAGAAAGTTTTAGATTGGCTAGGAGGGAGTTGAAGAGGGAGTTAAGAAGGTCTAAAAGAGGACATGAGATGACTTTGGCTGATAGGATTAAGGAGAATCCTAAGGCGTTCTATAGGTATGTCAAGAACAGAAGGTTGGTTAGGACAAGATTAGGGCCAGTTACAGACAGTAGAGGGAAGTTGTGTGTGGAACCAGAAGAGATTGGAGAGGCATTAAACCAATATTTCTCTTCGGTGTTCACACAGGGGGACATGAATGTAGCTGAGGAGGACACTGGGGTGCAGGGGTGTAAAATAGACAGTATTGCAGTTGATACGGGGGATGTGCTGGATATTCTAGAGGGCTTGAAAATAGATAAGTCCCCTGGTCCGGACGGGATTTACCCCAGGATTCTCTGGGAGGCAAGAGAGGTGATTGCAGAGCCTCTGGCTCTGATCTTCAGGTCGTCGTTGGTCTCTGGTATAGTACCGGAAGATTGGAGGACAGCGAATGTTGTCCCATTGTTTAAGAAGGGGAGAAGAGACTTCCCCGGGAATTATAGACCGGTGAGTCTTACTTTTGTTGTGGGCAAGGTTTTAGAAAGAATTATTCGGGACAGGATATATAGTTATTTGGAGAGTAATGAATTGATTGGAGATAGTCAGCATGGTTTTGTGGCGGGTAGGTCATGCCTTACTAACCTTATTGAGTTCTTTGAGAAAGTGACCAAAGAGGTGGATGGGGGTAAGGCAGTGGACGTGGTGTATATAGATTTTAGTAAGGCGTTTGATAAGGTTCACCATGGTAGGCTTCTGCAGAAAATGCAGATGTATGGGATTGGGGGTAATCTAGGAAATTGGATCAGGAATTGGCTAGCGGATAGGAGACAGAGGGTGGTGGTTGATGGTAAATATTCGTCATGGAGTTCGGTTACGAGTGGTGTGCCTCAGGGATCTGTTTTGGGGCCACTGCTGTTTGTAATTTTTATTAATGATCTGGATGAGGGTATAGTTGGGTGGATTAGTAAATTTGCTGATGACACCAAAGTCGGAGGTGTGGTAGATTGTGAGGAAGGGTGTCATAGTTTGCAGGGTGACTTAGAAAGGTTGCAGAGCTGGGCCACGAGGTGGCGGATGGAGTTTAATGCGGAGAAGTGTGAGGTAATTCATTTTGGTAGGAGTAACAGATGTGTTGAGTATAGGGCTAACGGGAGAACTTTGAGTAGTGTGGAGGAGCAGAGGGATCTAGGTGTATGTGTACATAGATCCCTGAAAGTTGGAAATCAAGTAGATAACGTTGTTAGGAAGGCATACGGTGTCTTGGCGTTTATTGGAAGGGGGATTGAATTTAGGAGTCGCAGCGTCATGTTGCAATTGTACAAAACTCTGTTGCGGCCGCACTTGGAGTTTTGTGTGCAGTACTGGTCCCCACATTATAGGGAGGATGTAGAGGCTTTGGAGAGGGTGCAGAGGAGGTTTACCAGGATGTTGCCTGGTATGGAGGGGAGATCCTATGAGGAGAGGCTGAGGGATTTAGGGTTGTTTTCGCTGGAAAGAAGGCGGCTAAGAGGGGATCTTATTGAAACATATAAGATGATTAGAGGTTTAGACAGGGTAGATAGTGATAGCCTTTTTCCTAGGATGGAGAAAGCTAGCACGAGGGGGCACGATTTTAAATTAAGGGGGGGTAGTTATAGGACAGATGTCAGGGGTAGGTTCTTTACCCAGAGGGTGGTGAGGGATTGGAATGCCCTGCCTGCTGCAGTTGTAAATGCACCTAGTTTGGGGGCGTTTAAGAGATCTGTGGATAGGTTTATGGATGAAAAGGGATTGGTTTAGATTAGTGGGTCAGTGTTTTTTTTTAAAAACTGGTCGGCGCAACATCGTGGGCCGAAGGGCCTGTTCTGCGCTGTAATGTTCTATGTTCTATGAGGGACCTTGTCAAACGCTTTACTAAAATCCATATAGACGACATCCACAGCTCTATCCTCGTCAATTGTTTTTGTCACCTCCTCAAAGAACTCCACCAAATTTGTGAGGCATGACTTCCCTCTTACAAAACCATGCTGCCTGTCACTAATGAGATTATTCCGTTCTAAACGTGCTTACATCCTATCTCTAAGAATCTTCTCCAACAATTTCCCCATCACAGACGTCAAGCTCACCAGACTATAATTACCCGGGTTATCCTTGCTACCCTTCTTAAATAACGAGACCACATTTACTATCCTCCAATCCTCAGGGACCTCACCTGTGTCCAGTGAAGAGACAAAGACCTTTGTCAGAGGCCCAGCAATTTCCTCTCTTGTCTCCCTGAGCAGTCTAGGAGAGAAGGTCCTGTGCTATGTTCTGTGAATGATAAATAACAGTGAACCCAGCACTGGTCCCTGAGGCACACCGCTGGTCACAGACCTCCAGTTTGAAAAACAACAGATACCTCACCATGGATCCTGAGAGATTTAACTTGATGCAACAACCTACCCCTTAAAGATCAGCATGGGTGTGTGTGTGCAGAGACGCCGGAGATGGGTGAGGTTTTTAATGAACATTTCTCCTCGATGTTTACTGAGGCATGCACACACACATACAGGCACACACATATGCAGGCACACGTGCACGCACATACACACATTCAGACATGTGCACGTGCACACGCACACATGCAGACACACACATGCGCACATACACTCACATACACACACGTGGGCATGCATATACACACATGCGCACGCACACATCTGCAGGCACACAGGTGCGCTCACACACACATGTAGGCCCACGTGTGCAGATGCACACATGCAGGCACATGCCACATACACAGCAGGCATGCACACAACCAGTTCACCAAAGTCACCAAACCTCTGAGCTGCCATCCCTCATTACTATAAAGAACCCAACCTCGCCCCACAGCTAACCCCCCCAACCCAGCTCCCATCCATGCATTATACAGGACAGACAGAAACACACCCACACACACACCCTCCCCCCAAAGTTGCTACTGGGGCAGAGCACAGAAGCCCTTTCACAAGCCACCACATAGTCAGTGAAGAGCAGGCACAGCTCACACTTGCCCAGAGTGAATACAGTAATCTGTATACAATATGCAAGAACAGTGACAAGCTGACACTGACTGAATGGCCCACGTGATGAATCTTTGCTATGAAACTAAATGTAAATCAGGTACTGTGCAGGAAAATGTCTCACCACTTTCTCCAGTTGCTCTTGCTCCCATAGTGACGATTCACGAACCATCTCAATTTCCTTAAAAGAGAGAATAAAAAGTAAGGAGCAGAGATACAGACAGATGGAGAGAGAAAAACACGGACAGAGATCGCAAAAGAGGAGAGACAGACAGAAAGATGGAGACAGAGAAAAAGAGTTTTAGGTCATAAGAAGCAGGAACAGGAGGCCAATCGGGTCCTCGAGCCTGCTGCACCATGCAATATGATCATGGCTGATCGAATTGTGGCCTTAACTCCATTTTTCTGCCTGGTCCCCACAACCCTCCAGTCCCGTGTGAATTAACAATCAGTCTAACTCAGCCCTCACTGTGAACGGGGATAGAGAGTTCCAAAAACAAACAACTCCAATGAAATTCCTCCTCATCACAATCTTAAATGGGAGACCTCATCTTTCTAAACTGTGGCCCCCTCCATTCTAATCTCCTTCGAGGGATGAAATATCTTTTCACCATCTATCCTATGGAGCCTCCTTAAAATATGATATTCTTCAATAAGATTCACTCTCATTTTTCAAAATTCCACACAATTTAGGCCCAAATTTACATTGCGTACCAGGTGTGTTCTTCCTAATCCCCAGCACCCACTTTAACATTCCATTCCCCTTGCGTTAAAGGCCAATACTCCACTTGTTTTCTCAATCATTTGCTGTAGCTGGGTGCTGACCTTTTGTGATTCAGGACAGCCAGATTCCTCTGTAGCGCAGAGTTTTGCGATCGCTCTCCATTTAAATAGTAAGCCGTTTTTCTACTATTCGCATCAAAACAGACAACCTCACACTTTCCCACATTGTACTCCACCTGCCAAATATCTGTCTATATTCATTTGGAGACACTTCTGTCACTCAACAATTTCTCCTTTAACTTGTGTCATTAGAACATAGAACATAGAACATTACAGCACAAACAGGCCCTTCGGCCCACAAGTTACACCGATCACATCAACCCCACCAATCTATAGACCTATCTATAACCCCCAATCCCATTAAACCCCATATACTCATCCAGAAGTCTTTTAAAAGACCCCAGCGAGTTCGCCTCCACAACCACTGACGGCAGCCGATTCCATTCACTCACCACCCTCTGAGTGAAAAACTTACCCCTAACATCACCTCTGTACTTCCCTCCCTGTACCTTAAATCTGTGTCCTCTCGTAGCGACCATTTCAACCCGGGGAAATAGCCTCTGAGAGTCCACCCTATCTATTCCTCTCAACATTTTATAAACTTCTATCAGGTCGCCTCTCAACCTTCGCCTCTCCAGGGAAAAGAGTCCCAGCTCCCTCAACCTATCTTCATAAGGCATGCCTCCCAGTCCAGGCAACATCCTTGTAAATCTCCTCTGTACCCTCTCAATAGCTTCTACATCTTTCCTATAGTGAGGCGACCAGAACTGCGCACAGTACTCTAAATGAGGCCTGACAAGGGTCTTATAAAGTTGCAGCATTACCTCCCGACTCCTAAACTCAATCCCTCGATTAATGAAGGCCAGTACACCATACGCCTTCTTGACCACCTCCTCCACCTGCGAGGCCAATTTAAGAGTCCTGTGGACCCGGACCCCAAGATCCTTCTGCTCTTCAACACTACTCAGACTTCTGCCCTTGATAGTGTACTCGTTCATCCCGTTGGTTCTGCCAAAATGGACGACTACGCATTTATCCGCATTGAAGTCCATCTGCCACTTCTCCGCCCAGTCCTGCATCCTATCTATGTCCTTGTAACTATTCTTGTAACTAAAAGGTGATGGCCATTGGACACCTGCAGTTATTCCTGCCTTTCTGTGGGATGTGTAACATTCCTTGTTCCAGTCCGGTTTCGGTCATCTCATAAGAACATAAGAAATAGGAGCAGGAGTAGGCCATCTGGCCCTTCGAGCCTGCCCCGCCATTCAATAAGATCATGGCTGATCTGTCGTGACTCAGCTCCACCTTCCCGCCCTCTCCCCATAACCCTTAATCCCCTCTCTTATCAAAAACCCATCAACCCGTTTCTTAAAAATATTTAGTGAGGCAGCCTCCACCACTTCAACGGGCAGAGAATTCCAGAGATTCACCACCCTTTGAGTGAAGAAGTTCCTCCTCAACTCTGTTCTAAACCGCCCCCCCTTTATCTTGAGGCTGTGCCCCCTAGTCCTACTGTCTTTTTTGAGCGGGAACAGTCTCTCCACCTCTATCCTATCCATCCCATTCATCATCTTATACGTCTCAATGAGATCTCCCCTCATTCTTCTAAACTCTAACGAGTACAAGCCTAGTTTATTCAGCCTCTCCTCATAGCTCAATCCCCTCAACTCCGGTATCAGCCGAGTAAACCTCCTCTGCACTCCCTCCAGGGCCAAAATATCCTTGCGCAGGTGCGGCGCCCAAAACTGCACACAGTACTCCAGCTGCGGCCTCACCAATGCCCTATACAGCTGCAGCAAGACCTCCCTACTTTTATATTCAATCCCCCTCGCTATGAAGGCCAGCATCCCATGCGCCTTCCTGACCACCTACTGCACCTGCAAGCTGGGTTTTTGCGACTCATGCACAAGGACCCCGAGGTCCCTCTGCACCGTCGCCTGCTGCAGTTTTTCGCCCCGTAAGTAATAGTCCTTCCTACCATTCCTCCTACCAAAGTGGACCACCTCACACATCTCCCACAGTTCTCTCTCCATTACACCAATGGCTGCTTCGTGTTATTTAAAAACATAGCCATTTTGTCTATGTTTCCACCCGTCTCACCTCTAACACTTCCCTTCATTCACCTCTCTGTCTCCATTCCCGTTGCTATTCACCACTGATATTCATCACAAACTCACTAACTCCCAAAGAGACCTCAACTCTAGCTCCTCACACCCCATTTCCAGTAAGGACACTACTCCATTCTCCCAGTCTCTCTGCCTCTGTCACATCTGTTCCCATGATCCCACCTTTGAAAACAACACTTCAAACATGTCTGCCTTTTTCCTCCACCTGGGCTTCTCTCCCCCCTAGTTCTCCCCACACTCAACAGTGTTCAGCCCATTTCCCATCCCTCTGCTCTCCCCCTCCCTCCCAGGACCATGGCAGTGCCCCCTTGTCTTCACTTTTCACCCCCTCCATCCTCTGTATTCAGAGGAACATTATCCCCCATATCCAGCACGATGCTATCACTCAACATATCTTCCCATCAACATTCCACAGGGACCACTCCCTCCATGACATCTTGGTCCGCTCCTCCATCATCCCAATTCCACATCTCCTTCCCACAGCAACATCCTAAGCAATTGTAGAAGATGCAACACCTGCCCCTTTTACCCCTTCCTGCTCACTGTCCAAGGAGCCAAACAGTCCTTGCAGATGAAGTCGCTTCTCATTTCAACTCAGTATCTTGCTCTGGTATCCGTCCTTAGCCTGTTGTAAATCTCCAATGTAGCCCAATGCAAACTGAAGGAACAACACCTCATAGAGACATAGAAGATAGGAGCAGGAGGAGGCCATTTGGCCCTTCGAGCCTGCTCTGCCATTCATCACCATCATGGCTGATCATCCAACTCAATAGCCTAATCCTGTTTTCTCCCCATAACCTTTGATCCCATTCACCCCAAGTGCTATATCCAGCTGCCTCTTGAATACATCCAATGTTTTGGCATCAACTACTTCCCGTGGGAATGAATTCCACAGGCTCACCACTCTCTGGGTGAAGAAATATCTCCTCACCTCCGTCCTAAATGGTCTACCCTGAATCCTCAGACTGTGACCCCTGGTTCTGGACTCCCCCACCATTAGGAATATCCTCCCTGCACCTACCCTGTCTAGTCCTGTTAGAATCTGATGAATCTCTATGAGATGCTCCCCTCATTCATAGTCATAGAGTTATAATCATAGAGTCACAGAGGTTTACAGCATGGAAACAGGCCCTTCAGCCCAACCTGTCCATATCGCACCTTTTTTTTAAACCCCTAAGCTAATCCCAATTGCCCACAGTTGGCCCACATCCCTCTATACCCATTGTACCCTGTTACCATTTAAATGCTTTTTAAAAGATAAAATTGTACCGGCCTCTACTACTACCTCTGGCAGCTTGTTCCAGACACTCACCACCCTCTGTGTGAAAAAATTGCCCCTCTGGTCACTTTTGTATCTCTCCCCTCTCACCTTAAACCTATACCCTCTAGTTTTAGACTCCCCTACCTTTGGGAAAAGATATTGACTATCTAGCCGATCTGTGCCCCTCATTATTTTATAGACCTCTATAAGATCACCCCTCAGCCTCCTACGCTCCAGAGAAAAAAGTCCCAGTCTATCCAGCCTCTCCTTATAACTCAATCCATCAAGTCCCAGTAGCATCCTAGTAAATCTTTTCTGCACTCTTTCTAGTTTAATAATGTCCTTTCTATAATAGGGTGAGCAGAATTGCACACAGTATTCCAAGTGTGGCCTTCCCAATGTCTTGTACAACTTCAACAAGACGTCCCAACTCCTGTAATCAATGTTCTGACCGATGAAACCAAGCATGCTGAATGCCTTCTTCACCACTCTGTCCACCTGTGACTCCACTTTCAAGGAGCTATGAACCTGTACCCCTAGATCTCTTTGTTCTGTAACGAGCATTTGGAGAGGTTTGACATGATCAGGAATAGTCAGCATGGATTTGTCAAGGGCAGGTCGTGCCTTACGAGCCTAGTTGAGTTCTTCGATAATGTGACTGAACACATTGACGAAGGAAGTGCCGTGGACGTAGTGTACATGGACTTCAGCAAGGCTTTTGATAAGGTCCCCCATGCAAGACTTCTTGAGAAGGTGAGAGGGCATGGGATCCAAGGGCCTTTGGCCTTGTGGATCCAGAACTGGCTTGCCTGCAGAAGGCAGAGAGTGGTTGTGGATGGGTCTTTTTCGGAATGGAGGTCAGTCACCAGTGGGGTGCCCCAGGGATCTGTTCTGGGACCCTTGTTGTTTGTCATTTTAATAAATGACCTGGATGAGGAAGTGGAGGGATGGGTTAGCAAGTTCGCTGATGACACGAAGGTCGGCGGAGTTGTGGATGGTCTGGAAGGATTTCAAAAGTTGCAGCAGGACATAGATAGGATGCAGGAATGGGCGGAGAAGTGGCAGATGGACTTCAACGCGGATAAATGTGTAGTAGTCCATTTCGGCAGAACCAACGGGATGAACGAGTACACTATTAAGGGCAGGGGTCTTAGTAGCGTTGAAGAGCAGAAGGATCTCGGGGTCCGGGTTCACAGGACTCTTAAATCGGCCTCGCAGGTGGAGGAGGTGGTCAAGAAGGCGTATGGTGTACTGGCCTTCATTAATCGAGGGATTGAGTTTAGGAGTCGGGAGGTAATGCTGCAACTTTACAGGACCCTCGTCAGGCCTCATTTGGAGTACTGTGCGCAGTTCTGGTCGCCTCACTATCGGAAAGACGTAGAAGCTATTGAAAGGGTGCAGAGGAGATTTACAAGGATGTTGCCTGGACTGGGAGGCATGCCTTATGAAGATAGGTTGAGGGAGCTGGGACTCTTTTCCCTGGAGAGGCGAAGGTTGAGAGGCGACCTGATAGAAGTTTATAAAATGTTGAGAGGAATACATAGGGTGGACTCTCAGAGGCTATTTCCCCGGGTTGAAATGGTCGCTACGAGAGGACACAGATTTAAGGTGCGGGGAGGGAAGTACAGAGGTGATGTTAGGGGTAAGTTTTTCACTCAGAGGGTGGTGAGTGAATGGAATCGGCTGCCGTCGTCGGTGGTGGAGGCGAACTCGCTGGGGTCTTTTAAAAGACTTCTGGATGAGTATATGGGGTTTAATGGGATTGGGGGTTATAGATAGGTCTATAGATTGGTGGGGTTGATGCGATCGGCGCAACTCGAGGGCCGAAGGGCCTGTTTGTGCTGTAATGTTCTATGTTCTCTCCCCAACGCCCTACCATTAACTGAGTGAGTCCTGCCCTGGTTCAATCTACCAAAATGCATCACCTCACATTTATATAAATTAAACTCAATCTGCCATTCGTCAGCCCACTGGCCCAATTGATCAAGATCCCGTTGCAAGTGGAGATAACTTTCTTCACTGTAATATGACCAATCTTAGTGTCATCTGCAAACTTACTAACCATGCCTCCTATATTCTCATCCAAATCATTAATATAAATGATAAATAACAGTGGGCCCAATACTGATCCCTGAGCACACCGCTGGACAGAGGCCTCCAATTTGAAAATCAACTCTCTACAACCACCCTCTATCTTCTGTCAAGAAGCCAATTTTGTATCCATTTAGATACCTCCCCCTGGATCCTGTGAGATTTAACTTTATGCAACAACCTACCATGCGGTACCTTGTCAAAGGCCTTGCTAAAGTCCATGTAGACAACATCAACTGCACTGACCTCATCTACCTTCTTGGTTACCCCTTCAAAAAACTCAATCAAATTTGTGAGACGTGATTTTCCACTCACAAAGCCATGCTGACTGTCCCTAATCAGTCCTTGTGTCTCTAAATGTCTGTAGATCCTGTCTCTCAAAATACCTTCCAACAATTTCCCCACCACAGATGTGAGCCTCACTGGCCTGTAGTTCCCAGGCTTTTCCCTGCAGCCCTTTTTAAACAAAGGCACAACATTCACCAATCTCCATTCTTCAGGTAGAATATTATTTAAATAGTGAAAAACTGCAGCAGGCGACGGTGCAGAGGGACCTCGGGGTCCTTGTGCATGAGTCGCAAAAACCCAGCCTGCAGGTGCAGCAGGTGATAAGAACATAAGAAATAGGAGCAGGAGTAGGCCATCTAGAGCCTGCCCCGCCATTCAATAAGATCATGGCTGATCTGTCGTGGCTCAGTTCCACATTCCCACCCTCTCCCCATAACCCTTAATCCCTTCTCTTATCAAAAACCCATCAACCCGCATCTTAAAAATATTTAGCGAGGCAGCCTTCACCACTTCAACGGGCAGAGAATTCCAGAGATTCACCACCCTTTGAGTGAAGAAGTTCCTCCTCAACTCCGTTCTAAACTGCCCCCCCTTTATCTTGAGGCTGTGCCCCCTAGTCCTACTGTCCTTTCTGAGCGGGAAGAGTCTCTCCACCTCTATCCTATCCATCCCATTCATCATCTTATACGTCTCAATGAGATCTCCCCTCATTCTTCTAAACTCTAACGAGTACAAGCCCAGTTTATTCAGCCTCTCCTCATAGCTCAACTCCGGTATCAGCCTAGTAAACCTCCTCTGCACTCCCTCCAAGGCCAAAATATCTTTGCGCAGGTGCGGCGCCCAAAACTGCACACAGTACTCCAGCTGCGGCCTCACCAATGCCCTATACAGCTGCAGCAAGATCTCCCTACTTTTATATTCAATCCCCCTCGCTATGAAGGCCAGCATCCCATTCGCCTTCCTGACCACCTGCTGCACCTGCAAGCTGGGTTTTTGTGACTCATGCACAAGGACCCCGAGGTCCCTCTGCACCGTCACCTGCTGCAGTTTTTTGCCCCGTAAGTAATAGTCCTTCCTACCATTCCTCCTACCAAAGTGGACCACCTCACACTTGCCAACATTAAATTCCATTTGCCATTTCCTGGCCTATTCGCCCAGCCTATCTAGATCCTTCTGCAGATTCTCCACACCCTCCGCACAATTTGCCGTTCCCCCAATCTTGGTGTCATCAGCAAATTCCGACACCGTACACTCGGTTCCCTCCTCCAGATCATCTATATAAATGGTAAAAAGCTGAGGCCCCAGCACCGACCCCTGGGGCACCCCACTAGTCACCAACCGCCAATCCGAATAGCACCCGTTGACCCCACTCTCTGCCTCCTATCAGGAAGGCGAATGGGATGCTGGCCTTCATAGCGAGGGGGATTGAATATAAAAGTAGGGAGGTCTTGCTGCAGCTGTATAGGGCATTGGTGAGGCCGCAGCTGGAGTACTGTGTGCAGTTTTGGTCCACTTATTTGTGGAAGGATATATTGGCCTTGGAGGGAGTGCAGAGAAGGTTCACCAGACTGATACTGGAGATGAGGAGGTTAGCTTATGAAGAGAGATTGAATAGATTGGGCCTAAACTCGTTGGAATTTAGAAGGTTTCTCGAGACATATAAGATAATGAAGGGGCTAGATAGGGTGGAGGCAGTGATTCTTCCCGCTTAGAAAGGAAACCAGAACTTCCAAGACGTGGAAGCTATTGAAAGGGTGCAGAGGAGATTTACAAGGATGTTGCCTGGACTGGGAGGCATGCCTTATGAAGATAGGTTGAGGGAGCTGGGACTCTTTTCCCTGGAGAGGCGAAGGTTGAGAGGCGACCTGATAGAAGTTTATAAAATGTTGAGAGGAATAGATAGGGTGGACTCTCAGAGGCTATTTCCCCGGGTTGAAATGGTCGCTACGAGAGGACACAGATTTAAGGTGCGGGGAGGGAAGTACAGAGGTGATGTTAGGGGTAAGTTTTTCACTCAGAGGGTGGTGAGTGAATGGAATCGGCTGCCGTCGGTGGTGGTGGAGGTGAACTCGCTGGGGTCTTTTAAAAGACTTCTGGATGAGTATACGGGATCTAATGGCATTGGGAGTTATAGATAGTTCTATGGCTTGGTAGGTATAGATGTCATTGGCGCAACTTGTAGGCCGAAGGGCCTGTTTGTGCCGTAGTGTTCTATGTAACTAGAGGGCTAGAGGGCACAGCCTCAAAATAAGGGGGGGGGGCAATTTAGAAGACAGTTGAGGAGGAACTTCTTCACTCAAAGGGTGGTGAATCTCTGGAATTCTCTGCCCGTTGAAATGGTGGAGGCTACCTCGTTGAATATGTTTAAGTCACGGGTAGATAGATTTCTGATCGATAAGGGAATTAAGGGTTACAGGGATCAGGTGGGAAAGTGGAACTGATCCACTTCAGATCAGCCATGATGTTATTGAATGGCGGGGCAGGCTCGAAGGGCTGGATGGCCTACTCCTGCTCCTATTTCTTATGTTCTTATCCATGACTATCGATGATTCAAGTATCTCAGCTGGGGTCTGGCAATTTCCTCCCTAGCCTCCCACAATGTCCTGGGATACACTTCATCAGGTCCCAAAAATTTATCTAACTTGATGCACTTTAAGCCTTCCAGCATCTCCTTCTCTGTAATATATGTTGTGAATAGCTGGGGTCCCAGCACCGATCCCTGTGGCACCCCACTAGTTACTGCCGGCCAATTTGAAAAGCACCCATTAATTCATACTCTTTGTTTCCTCTCTGCCAACCAGTTTTCTATCCATCTCAATACACTTCCTCCAATCCCATGCACTTTAATCTTGCACGATAATCTCTTGTGCGGGACTTTGTCAAACACTTTCTGAAACAGCAAATAGATCACATCGACCGGCTCCCCCTTGTCAACTCAACTAGTTACATCTTCAAAGAATTCCAACAGATTTATCAAGCATGATTTCCCCTCCATCAATCCATGCTGACTCTGTCTGATCCTGTCACTGCTTTCTAAATGCTCTGCTATAAAGTCCTTGATAATGGATTTGAGAATTTTCCCCACTGCCGATGTTAAGCTTACTAGTCTATAATTCCCTGTTTTCTCTCTACCTCCCTTTTTGAATATTGGAGTGAGATTCGCTACTCTCCAATCTGCAGGGACTGTTCCAGAGTCTATAGAACCCTGGAAGATGCCCACCAATGCATCCACTATTTCCAGAGCCATTTCCTTAAGTCCTCTGGGATATAGATTATCAAACTGGAGATTTATCCACCTTCAATCCCATCAATTTTCCCTGTACCATTTCTCTACTAATATTGATCTCTCTGGATATTCCCTCCCTCTAAATCTTACATTCTCCAACATTTCTGGTATCTGATTTGTGTCACTTTTGTGAAGACAGAGCCAAAATATGTGTTCAGTTTCTCGGCCATTTCTTTGTTCCCTATTATACATTCCCCCATTTCTGTCTGTAGGGGACCTACATTTGTCTTCACCAACCTCTTTCTCTTCACATATCTATAGAAACTCTTGGAGTCAGCCTTTATGTTCCCTACAAGCTTACTTTCGTACTGTATTTTCCCCTTCTTAATCAGTCCCTTGGTCCTTCTTTACTGAATTCTAAACTGCTCCCAATCCTCAGACTGATTATTTTTCTTGGCCAATCTGTATGCTTCTTCCTTAGATCGGACACTCTCTCTAATTTCCTTTGTAAGCTGTGGATTGGCCCTCTTACCCATTTTACTTTAATCTTCTAATTAGTCACGTTACACCCCTCAGGGTGACTGAGTTCAACAGCTTTAGATTGTGAACTTTCCCCTCCATCTCAACCCTTTTTTTAATACCCAAAACATTTTTTATCCCAGTGCAAATCCCCCTCCTCCACTGGGCCATCTGTCCACTTGTTCTTCAGTTCTGCTTTCACTGAGCACTGATCTTTATTCGCTATTAACACATTCTGCTATTTTAGCTTTATTCCACCCCCAGCAAGTTTTCCAGTCTTTACACTACCATGAACATTCATAGAACATAGAACATTACAGCACAAACAGGCCCTTCGGCCCACGAATTGCGCCGATCACATCAACACCTACCAATCTATAGACCTATCTATAGATTCCCTCTGCCTTGTAACCTACAATTCTTTGTTGCAATCTCTTGGAGCTCCCGGCAATCACTGACCTCATTCTCTGTTCCAGCTCCTCTTTCACATCACATTTCTCTCTCTTGTTAACTCTATTGTCTCTCTCTGCAGATGCTGTCAGACCTGCTGCATTTTTCTAGCCTTTTCCGTTTGTGTGTTGTTAATTTAGATTCAAAGTAGTTGAGGATGTAGCACTGATCCAAGCAGCACTCCACTCGTTACAGTTTGCCAGTTTGGAAACAACCCTTTGTGCACATCTTCTGATTCCCCTTTAGCTAACCAGCTGTTTAAATTTAAGTCACTTGGTGATACATAATGTGAAGACAGAGACATATCGTTGAAACATTCCAGCTTACACTCATCAGGACAAATGCAAGAATACCAAAGTTCAAACAATCACTACATGTGTGACACAAGGGTGCAAATTGACTCTGCTTGGCCAAGACAGCGCCATGGAGAAAGCAACTCAGTAAAGGTGCAAGGTTTGAATATACTCCCACAGTTTATGAAGAATGAGTACCTGAGTATGAAACTTCCAGCATGTTACATGTTATGAGTTTAACGGATTATCTAAAATTTGTTGCAAATAGAGGTTCTTGTGAAAGTGGAATTATAATTTTTTAAATGGGAGGGTGGGGATGGCTGGGCCAGCATTTACCCCTCTGCGGTCTGCATTGGGGTGCTGCCTTGTGGCATTCAAGTGCATTTGGAGTTTGGTGAAACAAAATCTCAAGGAGTAAATTTTAAGGAATAATTTTAGTCTAAATTTCAAGCTAAAGTCTAGTTTGTTTAATGTAGCAATTAATTAAAAGTTGCTCCTTTGATTGGAGAAGTGTAGTTGGAGCTTTAAAACATGAGTTTACAGACTCTCAGCTGAAGGTAGTTGGTTAGGCAGCTGGTCTAATCTGGTCTCCGAGGCCTGGACTAAAAGGAAGGCTCATTCTGTGCTGTCTTGTGTTAGAGTACAGCTGGAATTTGGTGAAACAGAAAGGAGGTATTCTGCCCCTTCTTTTCTCCAACTGGTGAGTACTCCTGCTCTTTAAAATAAAGCTAAGCTCTGAGGAAGATCAGAGCGTAGAAGGGAATGAAGGGCTTGAAGTAACTCTTACAGTACAGAGCACTGGAGGTCAGAGAGAGAAAGAGCGAGTGAGTGTGGAGGGGCCGCAGGAGCACAGCAGTGGGAGCAGCTAAGGGAACTTTCACTCAATCTCGAGGCGGAACGCCTGAGGTGACGTCAGGATTTAAAAGTGACAAGGGACAAGTAAAAGCTGCTGGTTGGCCGAGTATTTACATCTTTATCGCTTACAGTTTCCTTTTGCAATTAATGGGTTATATTCTGTATAAATAAGATCAAGGGAAGGAGGGCCCTAAAGTAATTGATATTTAATTTTAAAAGTCTCTTTATGGTTTAATCCAAAGGGCTAAGTCATGGCAAGAGAACGCAAAGCCGTGGTGTGTTCCTCCTGCTCTATGTGGGAAACTGACCACATTTCTAGAGCCCAGGAGCAGCATATGTGCAGGAAGTGTCCCCAGCTGCAGTTCCTGGAAGCCTGGGTTTCACAGCTTGAGTGGCAGCTGGGGACACTTGGGGAGCATTCATAAGGCACAGAGTATCGTGGAAAAAGTGTACAGAGAGGTGGTTATACTGCAGGCAAAGCCTCCACAGGCAGATAGGGAATAGGGTAGAAGTGGGATGTTCACCGATGATTACACAATGTTCAGCACCATTCACCACCTCTCAGATACTGAAACAGTCCATGTTCAAATGCTGGGAGATCCGGACAATATCCAGGTTTGGGCTGACAAGTGGTAAAAAACATTCGTGCCACACAAATACCAGGCAATGACCCTCACCAATAAGAGACATTCTAACCACCAATGGTGACATCCAATGGTGTAACCGTCACTGAATCCCCCACTGTCAACATCCCTGGGTTACCACTGACCAGAAACTCAACTGGACTCACCACATAAACACAGTGGCTACAAGAGCAGGTCAGAGACTGGGAATCCTGCAGTGAGGAACTCACCTCCTGATTTCCCAAAACCTTTCCACCGTCTACAAGGTACAAGCCAGCAGTGTGATGGAATACTCCCCACTTGCCTGGATGGGTGCAGCTCCAACATTCCAGAAGCTCAACACCATCCAGGATAAAGCAGCCCCACTTGAACAGCACCCCATCCACAAACATCCATTCCCTCCACCACCAACACACAGTGACAGCCGTGTGTACCATCTACAAGATGCACTGCAGCAACTCACCAAGGCTCCTTAGGCAGCACCTTCCAAACCCACCACCACTTGCATCGAGAAGGACAGGAGCAGCAGATACCTGGGAACACCCCCCACCTGGAGATTCCCCTCCGGGTCACTCACTGTCCTGATTTGGAAATATATCGGCCGTTCCTTCACTGTCACTGGAATTCCCTCCCTAACAGCACTGTGGGTCAACCGATGGAACACGGACTGCAGCGATCTACGAATGCAGCTCACCACCACCTTCTCAAGGACAACTAAGGATGGGCAATAGATGCTGGTGCAGCCAGTGATGCCCATATCCCATGAATGAATTAAAAAAAGGTGAGCACCAGGTAGAGTAAGAATACAAGCTGGCAGTGCAGAAAACCCTGTCCCCTGCAGAGCCCACATACAACTGGCCTCTCAGGAAAGCAGTAACAGCCAAATTTATTACATCACAGTTGGTTCTGCTCCAGAGGAGTAAAAAGTGTGAGAATGCAATATAGGGGATTCACGGTCAATTGTAAGGGCAAAAGATAGGTGTCTCTGTGGCTGCAAAGGAAACTCCAGCATGGTATGTTGCCTCCCTGGTACTGGGGTGGGGAGAACTGGGATTGGGAATGGAGGAGTAGAAAAATGGAAGTGAGACAGAAAGATAATAAAATGGAGAACGAGAAGGAACATAAAGAAATAAAATAAATGGGAATGGGGTGTAGGTGGAGGGGAGAGTTCACACTCGGAAGTTGTTGAACTCAGTGTTCAGTCTGGAAGGCTGTAAAGTGTCCAATTGGAAGATGTTCCTCCAGTTTGCATTGGGGTTCGCTGGAACATTGCAAAAGGCCGAGGACAGACAGGTGGACAGGAAAGCAGGGTGGTGTGGTGAAGTGGTAAGTGACAGCAAGGTCTGGGTCCTGCTTGCGGACAGATCGGAGATGTTCAGCAAAGTGGTCACCCAGTCTGTGTTTGGTCTCTCCGATGTAGCAGCAAATGCAATAGACCAGATTGAAGGAGATGCATGTGAAACACTGCTTCACCTGAATGGTGAGCATGGAGGAGGTAAAGGGGCAGGAGTTGCACTTTCTGCGTGGGAAGGTGCCATGGGCACGGGGTGAGATATTGGGCATGCTGGAGGAGAGGACCAGGGTGTCCCAGAGGGAACGGTCCCTGCGGAATGCTGACAGGAGTTTCAAGGGGAAGGTGTGTTCAGTGGTGGTATCATGCTGGAGTTGGCAGTAATGGCGGAGGATGATCCTTTGAAATGTGGAGACTGGTGAGGTGAAAAGTGAGGACAAGAGGGACCCTCGATAAAAGCAAATTACTGCGGATGCTGAAATCGGAAACCAGAGGGGAAAATGCTGGAAAATCTCAACAGGTCTGGCAGCATCAGTAAGGAGAGAAAAGAGCTGATGTTTTTAGTCCAAATGTCAAAGCTGGGGTCTCTATCCTGCTTCTGGAAGGGAGGGGAGGCGGTGAGAGCAGTAGCCCGGGGGTTGGATTCGACACAGTTAACAGTCCACAGTGGGGGGAAAACCACAATTCAGAACAAGAGAGACATATCGGCAGCACTATTTTAGAAAGAGGTATCATCAGAACAGATGTGGTGGAGGTGAAAGAACTGAGAGAATGGGTTGGAGTCCTTACAAGATGTACAGTGTGAACAGCTTAGTCCAGATAGTTGTGGGAGTCAGTGAGCTTGTAATGGATGCTTGTAGACAGTTTATTATCAGAAATGGAGACAGAGAGGTCAGGGAATGGAGGAGATGGACCAGGTAAAGGTGATAGAGGGATGAAAATAGGAAGCAAAATTAACAAATTTTTCCAGGTCCAGACGAGAGCATGAAGTGGCTGTGAAATAGTGATCAATGTACTGATAAAGAAGTTGTGGGAGGGAGCCAGTGCAGGACTGGAACAAGAAAAACACAGAAACATAGAAAATGGGTGCAGGAGTAGGCCATTCAGCCCTTCGAGCTTGCACTACCATTCAATATTATCATACACTTTCAGTATCCCAGTCCTGCTTTCTCTCCATATCCCCTGATCCCTATAGCCACAAGGGCCACATAGAATACTCCACATAACCCAGAAAGAAACAGGAATAACTGGGAGCTGTGCAGGTGCCCATAGCCACACCTTGTATGTTTGTAGAAGACTGAATTACGGGAAGCCGGTGTCCAGTGGTGTACTGGGATCAGTACTAGGACCCTTATTGTTTATTATAGACAGAAACAAGATAGATGAAAACGTGGAAGGAATGATGAGCAAGTGTGCAGATGACACAAAGATTGGTAAGGTTGTTAATAGTGAGGAGGATGGTTGTAGATTATAGGGAAATATAGATTGGTCAGGCAGGCAGAGCAGCAGCAGATGGGATTTAACACTGATAACTGTGAGGTGATGCACTTTGTCTTCTCTGATCTAGAGAAAACAAACCAAGCCTATCTAGTCTCTCCTCTTGATCAAATGCTCCATAAGACACAGGAGCAGAATGAGGCCACTCGGCCCATCGACTCTGCTCCACCATTCAATGTGGCTGATATTTTTCTTATCCTCATTCTGCTGCCTGTTCCCCAGAACCCCTGATCCCCTTGTTAATCAGGAACCTACCCCAGGCAGTGTGCTGCTGAACCTGCTCTGTACCCACTCTAGTGCTATCATATCCTTCCTGTAGTGAGGTGACCAGAGTTGCACTCCAGCTGTGGCCTCACCAACACTCAGTACAACTCCAACATTCCTTCCTTGCTCTTATACTCTACATCATGACTAATAAAAGCAAGAGACCCATATGCCTTCTTAATTGTCCCATTTCTGTCAAAATTCTAACAGGATTAGACAGGGTAGATTCAGAAAGAATGTTCCCGATGGTGGGGGAGTCCAGAACTAGGGGTCAGAGTTTGAGGATAAGGGATAAACCTTTTAGAACTGAGGTGGGGAGAAATTTCTTCACCCAGAGGGTGGGGAATGTGTGGAATTCACTCCCACAGAATGTACTTAGGACCAAGATGTTGTCTGATTTCAGGAAGAAATTAGATATAGCTCTTGGGGTTAAAGGCATGGAGGGATAAGGGGGGAAGGGGGTGTCAGGATATTGAATGCGGTAATCAGCCGAATGGCCTCTTCCTGTTTCCAGTTTCTATCCTCTCCCACCTTCAGGGACCTGTGAATAATTACCCCATGATTCATCTGTACCTCTGAGTTTCCCAGTCTCCTGCCATTCATTAAATACTCCATTGTCTTGTTCCTTCTTCCAAAGTTGAGCTGTAGAGGCTGGGTCATTAAGTGTGCTCACAGCCGAGATAGAGAGGTTTTTAATCAGTAAGAGGATCAAGGTGGGAAAGTGGAGTTCAGGATTATCACATCAGATCAGTCACGACATTATTGAATAGCAGAGCAGACTCGATGGGCCGAATACCAGGCTTCTCCATCTATATCTTACAGTCATTGTTTTCTCCATGACAACATCTTGCTAATCAGAGTAGACTTGATAACCAATCAGTACCTTTCTCACATGGTGTTTATTGCAGCGATTGTTTGAAATTTGACATTTTTCCTGATGAGTGCAGGATGAAAAACTTCAGCAACATTTCACTTTTCAACAACATTCAACTCCTGCACTGAGTAACTGAACGGAGAATGATGCATTTTCACTTAGCTGGCATGGAAAGGTCTCAAAACTGATCTGCTCTGGGCTTCACAACCCACTGGAATCCATCTGTCAATATCCTACCTTCTGCAAGATTTCCAGTTCCTCGGGGCTCATGTCCCGATCGATGGATGAGATACTCTCCATACTGTTCTTTCGACCCAATCCAGCAGCAAAAGGATTAACAATGATACCTGGTGAAGACTGAGAAAAAACAAGGAGGAGTTACAACGTAAAACAGCAAACAGGGCCTCAGCTTCATCAGATAGACAGCATTGTCAACTGTCCAGCACTCCTCATGTACTAATCTACTGACACTGCGGCACTCCCTCAGCACTGACCCTCTGACAGTGCGGCACTCCCTCAGCACTGACCCTCTGACAGTGCGGCACTCCCTCAGTACTGACCCTCTGACAGTGCGGCACTCCCTCAGTACTGACCCTCTGACAGTGCGGCACTCCCTCAGTACTGACCCTCTGACAGTGCGGCACTCCCTCAGTACTGACCCTCTGACAGTGCGGCGCTCCCTCAGCACTGACCCTCTGACAGTGCGGCACTCCCTCAGCACTGACCCTCTGACAGTGCGGCACTCCCTCAGCACTGACCCTCTGACAGTGCGGCACTCCCTCATCACTGACCCTCTGACAGTGCGGCACACCCTCAGTACTGACCCTCTGACAGTGCGGCACTCCCTCAGTACTGACCCTCTGACAGTGCGGCACTCCCTCAGTACTGACCCTCTGACAGTGCGGCACTCCCTCAGCACTGACCCTCTGACAGTGCGGCACTCCCTCATCACTGACCCTCTGACAGTGCAGCACTCCCTCAGTACTGACCCTCTGACAGTGCGGCGCTCCCTCAGCACTGACCCTCTGACAGTGCGGCACTCCCTCAGCACTGACCCTCTGACAGTGCGGCACTCCATCAGCACTGACCCACTGACAGTGCGGCACTCACTCATCACTGACTCTCTGACAGTGCGGCACTCCCTCATCACTGACCCTCTGACAGTGGGTCACTCCCTCAGCACTGACCCTCTGACAGTGCGGCGCTCCCTCTGTACTGACCCTCTGACAGTGCGGCATTCCCTCAGCACTCACCCTCTGACAGTGGGTCACTCCCTCAGGACTGACCCTCTGACAGTGCGGCGCTCCCTCTGTACTGACCCTCTGACAGTGCGACACTCCCTCAGCACTGATTCTCTGACAGTGCGGCACTCCCTCAGCACTGACGCTCTGACAGTGCGGCACTCCCTCAGCACTGACCCTCTGACAGTGCGGCACTCCCTCAGTACTGACCCTCTGACAGTGCGGCACTCCCTCAGCACTGACCCTCTGACAGTGCGGGACTCCCTCAGTACTGACCCTCTGACAGTGCAGCACTCCCTCAGTACTGACCCTCTGACAGCGCAGCACTCCCTCAGCACTGACCCTCTGACAGTGCGGCACTCCCTCAGCACTGACACTCTGACAGTGCGGCACTCCCCCTGTACTGACACTCTGACAGTGCAGCACCCCCTCAGTACTGACACTCTGACAGTGCGGCACTCCCTCAGTACTGACCCTCTGACAGTGCGGCACTCCCTCAGCACTGACCCTCTGACACTGCGGCACTCCCTCAGCACTGACCCTCTGACAGTGCGGCAGTCCCTCAGCACTGACCCTCTGACAGTGCGGCACTCCCTCAGCACTGACCCTCTGACAGTGCGGCAGTCCCTCAGCACTGACCCTCTGACAGTGCGGCACTCCCTCAGCACTGACCCTCTGACAGCGCGGCACTCCCTCAGCACTCACCCTCTGACAGTGCGGCATCCCTCAGCGCTGACCCTCTGACAGTGCGGCACTCCCTCAGCACTGACCCTCTGACAGTGCGGCAGTCCCTCAGCACTGCCCTCTGACAGTGCGGCAGTCCCTCAGCACTGACCCTCTGACAGAGCGGCACTCCCTCAGCACTGACCCTCTGACAGTGCGGCACTCCCTCAGCACTGACCCTCTGACAGTGCGGCATCCCTCAGCGCTGATCCTCTGACAGTGCAGCACTCCCTCAGCACTGACCCTCTGACAATGTGGCACTCCCTCAGCACTGACCCTCTGACAGTGCGGCACACCCTCAGCACTGACCCTCTGACACTGCGGCACTCCCTCAGCACTTACCCTCTGACAGAGCGGCACTCCCTCAGCACTGACCCTCTGACAGTGCGGCACTCCCTCAGCACTAACACTCTGACAGTGCGGCACTATCTCAGCACTGACCCTCTGACAGTGCGGCACTCCCTCAGCACTGATCCTCTGACAGTGCGGCACTCCCTCAGCACTGACCCTCTGACAGTGCGGCACTCCCTCTGTACTGACCCTCTGACAGTGCGGCACTCCCTCAGCACTGACCCTCTGACAGTGCGGCTATCCCTAAGCACTGACCCTCTGACAGTGCGGCGCTCCTCAGCACTGACCCTCTGACAGTGCAGCACTCCCTCAGCACTGACTCTCTGACAGTGCGGTGCTCCCTCAGCATTGACCCTCTGACAGTGCGGCACTCCCTCAGCACTGACCCTCTGACAGTGCAGCACTCCCTCAGTACTGACCTTCTGACAGTGCTGCACTCCCTCAGTAATGACCCTCTGACAGTGCAGCACTCCCTCAGTACTGACCCTCTGACAGTGCAGCACTCCCTCAGTACTGACCCTCTGACAGTGCAGCACTCCCTCAGCACTGACCCTCTGACAGTGCGGCACTCCCTCAGCACTGACCCTCTGACAGTGCGGCACTCACTCATCACTGACTCTCTGACAGTGCGGCACTCCCTCAGTACTGACCCTCTGACAGTGCAGCACTCCCTGAGTACTGACCCTCTGACAGTGCGGCACTCCCTCAGTACTGACCCTCTGACAGTGCGGCACTCCCTCAGTACTGACCCTCTGACAGTGCGGCACTCCCTCAGCACTGACACTGTGACAGTGCGGAACTCCCTCTGTACTGACCCTCTGACAGTGCAGCACGCCGTCAGTACTGACCCTCTGACAGTGCGGCACTCCCTCAGTACTGACCTTCTGACAGTGCGGCACTCCCTCAGCACTGACCCTCTGACAGTGCGGCACTCCCTCAGCACTGACCCTCTGACAGTGCGGCACTCCCTCAGCACTGACCCTCTGACAGTGCGGCAGTCCCTCAGCACTGACCCTCTGACAGTGCGGCAGTCCCTCAGCACTGACCCTCTGACAGTGCGGCAGTCCCTCAGCATTGACCCTCTGACAGTGCGGCACTCCCTCAGCACTGACCCTCTGACAGTGCGGCACTCCCTCAGCGCTGACCCTCTGACAGTGCAGCACTCCCTCAGCACTGACCCTCTGACAATGTGGCACTCCCTCAGCACTGACGCTCTGACAGTGCGGCACTCCCTCAGCACTGACCCTCTGACACTGCGGCACTCCCTCAGCACTGACCCTCTGACAGAGCGGCACTCCCTCAGCACTGACCCTCTGACAGTGCGGCACTCCCTCAGCACTGACGCTCTGACAGTGCGGCACTCCCTCAGCACTGACCCTCTGACAGTGCGGCACTCCCTCAGCACTAACCCTCTGACAGTGCGGCACTCCCTCAGCACTGACCCTCTGACAGTGCGGCACTCCCTCAGCACTGATCCTCTGACAGTGCAGCACTCCCTCAGCACTGACCCTCTGACAGTGCGGCACTCCCTCTGTACTGACCCTCTGACAGTGCGGCACTCCCTCAGCACTGACCCTCTGACAGTGCGGCAGTCCCTCAGCACTGACCCTCTGACAGTGCGGCACTCCCTCAGCACTGACCCTCTGATGGTGCGGCACTCCCTCTGTACTAACCCTCTGACAGTGCGGCACTCCCTCTTTACTGACCCTCTGACAGTGCGGCACTCCCTCAGCACTGACCCTCTGACAGTGCTGCACTCCCTCAGCACTGATCGTCTGACAGTGCGGCACTCCCTCAGCACTGACCCTCTGATAGTGCGGCACTCCCTCTGTACTAACCCTCTGACAGTGCGGCACTCCCTCTTTACTGACCCTCTGACAGTGCGGCACTCCCTCAGTACTGACCCTCTGACAGTGCGGCACTCCATCAGCACTGACCCTCTGACAGTGCGGCACTCCCTCAGCACTGACCCTCTGACAGTGCGGCACTCCCTCAGCACTGACCCTCTGACAGTGCAGCACTCCCTCAGTACTGACCCTCTGACAGTGCAGCACTCCCTCAGCACTGACCCTCTGACAGTGCAGCACTCCCTCAGCACTGACCCTCTGACAGTGCGGCACTCCCTCAGCACTGACCCTCTGACAGTGCGGCACTCCCTCAGCACTGACCCTCTGACAGTGCGGCACTCCCTCAGCACTGACCCTCTGACAGTGCGGCGCTCCCTCAGCACTGACCCTCTGACAGTGCAGCACTCCCTCAGCACTAACCCTCTGACAGTGCGGCGCTCCCTCAGCACTGACCCTCTGACAGTGCAGCACTCCCTCAGCACTGACCCTCTGACAGAGCGGCGCTCCCTCAGCACTGACCCTCTGACAGTGCGGCACTCCCTCATCACTGACTCTCTGACAGTGCGGCACTCCCTCAGCACTGACCCTCTGACAGTGCGGCGCTCCCTCAGTACTGACCCTCTGACAGTGCAGCACTCCCTCAGTACTGACCCTCTGACAGGGCGGCACTCCCTCAGCACTGACCGTCTGACAGTGCGGCACTCCCTCAGTTCTGACCCTCTGACAGTGCGGCACTCCCTCAGCACTGATCCTCTGACAGTGCGGCACTCCCTCAGTACTGACCCTCTGACAATGCGGCACTCCCTCAGTACTGACCCTCTGACAGTGCAGCACTCCCTCAGTACTGACCCTCTGACAGTGCTGCACTCCCTCAGCACTGATCCTCTGACAGTGCGGCACTCCCTCAGCACTGACCCTCTGACAGTGCGGCAGTCCCTCAGCATTGACCCTCTGACAGTGCGGCACTCCCTCAGCACTGACCCTCTGACAGTGCGGCACTCCCTCAGCGCTGACCCTCTGACAGTGCAGCACTCCCTCAGCACTGACCCTCTGACAATGTGGCACTCCCTCAGCACTGACGCTCTGACAGTGCGGCACTCCCTCAGCACTGACCCTCTGACACTGCGGCACTCCCTCAGCACTGACCCTCTGACAGAGCGGCACTCCCTCAGCACTGACCCTCTGACAGTGCGGCACTCCCTCAGCACTGACCCTCTGACAGTGCGGCACTCCCTCAGCACTGACCCTCTGACAGTGCGGCACTCCCCTCAGCACTGACCCTCTGACAGTGCGGCACTCCCTCAGCACTGACCCTCTGACAGTGCGGCACTCCCTCAGCACTAATCCTTTGACAGTGCGGCACTCCCTCAGCACTGACCCTCTGACAGTGCGGCACTCCCTCTGTACTGACCCTCTGACAGTGCGGCACTCCCTCAGCACTGACCCTCTGACAGTGCAGCAGTCCCTCAGCACTGACCCTCTGACAGTGCGGCACTCCCTCAGCACTGACCCTCTGATGGTGCGGCACTCCCTCTGTACTAACCCTCTGACAGTGCGGCACTCCCTCTTTACTGACCCTCTGACAGTGCGGCACTCCCTCAGCACTGACCCTCTGACAGTGCTGCACTCCCTCAGCACTGATCGTCTGACAGTGCGGCACTCCCTCAGCACTGACCCTCTGATAGTGCGGCACTCCCTCTGTACTAACCCTCTGACAGTGCGGCACTCCCTCTTTACTGACCCTCTGACAGTGCGGCACTCCCTCAGTACTGACCCTCTGACAGTGCGGCACTCCATCAGCACTGACCCTCTGACAGTGCGGCACTCCCTCAGCACTGACCCTCTGACAGTGCGGCACTCCCTCAGCACTGACCCTCTGACAGTGCAGCACTCCCTCAGTACTGACCCTCTGACAGTGCAGCACTCCCTCAGTACTGACCCTCTGATAGTGTGGCACTCCCTCAGCAAGACCCTCTGACAGTGCGGCACTCCATCAGCACTGACCCTCTGACAGTGCGGCACTCCCTCAGCACTGACCCTCTGACAGTGCAGCACTCCCTCAGCACTGACCCTCTGACAGAGCGGCGCTACCTCAGCACTGACCCTCTGACAGTGAGGCACTCCCTCAGCACTCACCCTCTGACAGTGCGGCACTCCCTCAGCACTGACCCTCTGACAGTGCGGCACTCCCTCAGCACTGACCCTCTGACAGTGCGGCGCTCCCTCAGCACTGACCCTCTGACAGTGCGGCACTCCCTCAGCACTGACCCTCTGACAGTGCGGCACTCCCTCTTTACTGACCCTCTGACAGTGCAGCACTCCCTCAGTACTGACCCTCTGACAGTGCGGCACTCCCTCAGTACTGACCCTCTGACAGTGCAGCACTCCCTCAGCACTGACCTTCTGACAGTGCGGCACTCCCTCAGTACTGACCCTCTGACAGTGCGGCACTCCCTCAGCATTGACCCTCTGACAGTGCGGCACTCCCTCAGCACTGACCCTCTGACAGTGCGGCACTCCCTCAGCGCTGACCCTCTGACAGTGCAGCACTCCCTCAGCACTGACCCTCTGACAATGTGGCACTCCCTCAGCACTGACGCTCTGACAGTGCGGCACTCCCTCAGCACTGACCCTCTGACACTGCGGCACTCCCTCAGCACTGACCCTCTGACAGAGCGGCACTCCCTCAGCACTGACCCTCTGACAGTGCGGCACTCCCTCAGCACTGACCCTCTAACAGAGCGGCGCTCCCTCAGCACTGACCCTCTGACAGTGCGGCACTCCCTCAGCTCTGACCCTCTGACAGTGCGGCGCTCCCTCAGCACTGACCCTCTGACAGTGCGGCACTCCCTCAGCACTGACTCTCTGACAGTGCGGTGCTCCCTCAGCATTGACCCTCTGACAGTGCGGCACTCCCTCAGCACTGACCCTCTGACAGTGCAGCACTCCCTCAGTACTGACCTTCTGACAGTGCTGCACTCCCTCAGTAATGACCCTCTGACAGTGCAGCACTCCCTCAGTACTGACCCTCTGACAGTGCAGCACTCCCTCAGTACGGACCCTCTGACAGTGCAGCACTCCCTCAGCACTGACCCTCTGACAGTGCGGCACTCCCTCAGCACTGACCCTCTGACAGTGCGGCACTCACTCATCACTGACTCTCTGACAGTGCGGCACTCCCTCAGTACTGACCCTCTGACAGTGCAGCACTCCCTGAGTACTGACCCTCTGACAGTGCGGCACTCCCTCAGTACTGACCCTCTGACAGTGCGGCACTCCCTCAGTACTGACCCTCTGACAGTGCGGCACTCCCTCAGCACTGACACTCTGACAGTGCGGCACTCCCTCTGTACTGACCCTCTGACAGTGCAGCACCCCGTCAGTACTGACCCTCTGACAGTGCGGCACTCCCTCAGTACTGACCTTCTGACAGTGCGGCACTCCCTCAGCACTGACCCTCTGACAGTGCGGCACTCCCTCAGCACTGACCCTCTGACAGTGCGGCACTCCCTCAGCACTGACCCTCTGACAGTGCGGCAGTCCCTCAGCACTGACCCTCTGACAGTGCGGCAGTCCCTCAGCACTGACCCTCTGACAGTGCGGCAGTCCCTCAGCATTGACCCTCTGACAGTGCGGCACTCCCTCAGCACTGACCCTCTGACAGTGCGGCACTCCCTCAGCGCTGACCCTCTGACAGTGCAGCACTCCCTCAGCACTGACCCTCTGACAATGTGGCACTCCCTCAGCACTGACGCTCTGACAGTGCGGCACTCCCTCAGCACTGACCCTCTGACACTGCGGCACTCCCTCAGCACTGACCCTCTGACAGAGCGGCACTCCCTCAGCACTGACCCTCTGACAGTGCGGCACTCCCTCAGCACTGACGCTCTGACAGTGCGGCACTCCCTCAGCACTGACCCTCTGACAGTGCGGCACTCCCTCAGCACTAACCCTCTGACAGTGCGGCACTCCCTCAGCACTGACCCTCTGACAGTGCAGCACTCCCTCAGTACTGACCCTCTGACAGTGCTGCACTCCCTCAGCACTGATCCTCTGACAGTGCGGCACTCCCTCAGTACTGACCCTCTGACAATGCGGCACTCCCTCAGTACTGACCCTCTGACAGTGCAGCACTCCCTCAGTACTGACCCTCTGACAGTGCTGCACTCCCTCAGCACTGATCCTCTGACAGTGCGGCACTCCCTCAGCACTGACCCTCTGACAGTGCGGCAGTCCCTCAGCATTGACCCTCTGACAGTGCGGCACTCCCTCAGCACTGACCCTCTGACAGTGCGGCACTCCCTCAGCGCTGACCCTCTGACAGTGCAGCACTCCCTCAGCACTGACCCTCTGACAATGTGGCACTCCCTCAGCACTGACGCTCTGACAGTGCGGCACTCCCTCAGCACTGACCCTCTTACACTGCGGCACTCCCTCAGCACTGACCCTCTGACAGAGCGGCACTCCCTCAGCACTGACCCTCTGACGGTGCGGCACTCCCTCAGCACTGACCCTCTGACAGTGCGGCACTCCCTCAGCACTGACCCTCTGACAGTGCGGCACTCCCTCAGCACTGACCCTCTGACAGTGCGGCACTCCCTCAGCACTGACCCTCTGACAGTGCGGCACTCCCTCAGCACTAATCCTTTGACAGTGCGGCACTCCCTCAGCACTGACCCTCTGACAGTGCGGCACTCCCTCTGTACTGACCCTCTGACAGTGCGGCACTCCCTCAGCACTGACCCTCTGACAGTGCAGCAGTCCCTCAGCACTGACCCTCTGACAGTGCGGCACTCCCTCAGCACTGACCCTCTGATGGTGCGGCACTCCCTCTGTACTAACCCTCTGACAGTGCGGCACTCCCTCTTTACTGACCCTCTGACAGTGCGGCACTCCCTCAGCACTGACCCTCTGACAGTGCTGCACTCCCTCAGCACTGATCGTCTGACAGTGCGGCACTCCCTCAGCACTGACCCTCTGATAGTGCGGCACTCCCTCTGTACTAACCCTCTGACAGTGCGGCACTCCCTCTTTACTGACCCTCTGACAGTGCGGCACTCCCTCAGTACTGACCCTCTGACAGTGCGGCACTCCATCAGCACTGACCCTCTGACAGTGCGGCACTCCCTCAGCACTGACCCTCTGACAGTGCGGCACTCCCTCAGCACTGACCCTCTGACAGTGCAGCACTCCCTCAGTACTGACCCTCTGACAGTGCAGCACTCCCTCAGTACTGACCCTCTGATAGTGTGGCACTCCCTCAGCAAGACCCTCTGACAGTGCGGCACTCCATCAGCACTGACCCTCTGACAGTGCGGCACTCCCTCAGCACTGACCCTCTGACAGTGCAGCACTCCCTCAGCACTGACCCTCTGACAGAGCGGCGCTACCTCAGCACTGACCCTCTGACAGTGAGGCACTCCCTCAGCACTCACCCTCTGACAGTGCGGCACTCCCTCAGCACTGACCCTCTGACAGTGCGGCACTCCCTCAGCACTGACCCTCTGACAGTGCGGCGCTCCCTCAGCACTGACCCTCTGACAGTGCGGCACTCCCTCAGCACTGACCCTCTGACAGTGCGGCACTCCCTCTTTACTGACCCTCTGACAGTGCAGCACTCCCTCAGTACTGACCCTCTGACAGTGCGGCACTCCCTCAGTACTGACCCTCTGACAGTGCAGCACTCCCTCAGCACTGACCTTCTGACAGTGCGGCACTCCCTCAGTACTGACCCTCTGACAGTGCGGCACTCCCTCAGTACTGACCCTCTGACAGTGCGGCGCTCCCTCAGTACTGACCCTCTGACAGTGCAGCACTCCCTCAGTACTGACCCTCTGACAGTGCGGCACTCCCTCAGCACTGACCGTCTGACAGTGCGGCACTCCCTCAGTTCTGACCCTCTGACAGTGCGGCACTCCCTCAGCACTGATCCTCTGACAGTGCGGCACTCCCTCAGTACTGACCCTCTGACAATGCGGCACTCCCTCAGTACTGACCCTCTGACAGTGCAGCACTCCCTCAGTACTGACCCTCTGACAGTGCTGCACTCCCTCAGCACTGATCCTCTGACAGTGCGGCACTCCCTCAGCACTGACCCTCTGACAGTGCGGCAGTCCCTCAGCATTGACCCTCTGACAGTGCGGCACTCCCTCAGCACTGACCCTCTGATAGTGCGGCACTCCCTCAGCGCTGACCCTCTGACAGTGCAGCACTCCCTCAGCACTGACCCTCTGACAATGTGGCACTCCCTCAGCACTGACGCTCTGACAGTGCGGCACTCCCTCAGCACTGACCCTCTGACACTGCGGCACTCCCTCAGCACTGACCCTCTGACAGAGCGGCACTCCCTCAGCACTGACCCTCTGACAGTGCGGCACTCCCTCAGCACTGACGCTCTGACAGTGCGGCACTCCCTCAGCACTGACCCTCTGACAGTGCGGCACTCCCTCAGCACTGACCCTCTGACAGTGCGGCACTCCCTCAGCACTGACCCTCTGACAGTGCGGCACTCCCTCAGCACTAATCCTCTGACAGTGCGGCACTCCCTCAGCACTGACCCTCTGACAGTGCGGCACTCCCTCTGTACTGACCCTCTGACAGTGCGGCACTCCCTCAGCACTGACCCTCTGACAGTGCAGCAGTCCCTCAGCACTGACCCTCTGACAGTGCGGCACTCCCTCAGCACTGACCCTCTGACGGTGCGGCACTCCCTCTGTACTAACCCTCTGACAGTGCGGCACTCCCTCTTTACTGACCCTCTGACAGTGCGGCACTCCCTCAGCACTGACCCTCTGACAGTGCTGCACTCCCTCAGCACTGATCGTCTGACAGTGCGGCACTCCCTCAGCACTGACCCTCTGATAGTGCGGCACTCCCTCTGTACTAACCCTCTGACAGTGCGGCACTCCCTCTTTACTGACCCTCTGACAGTGCGGCACTCCCTCAGTACTGACCCTCTGACAGTGCGGCACTCCATCAGCACTGACCCTCTGACAGTGCGGCACTCCCTCAGCACTGACCCTCTGACAGTGCGGCACTCCCTCAGCACTGACCCTCTGACAGTGCAGCACTCCCTCAGTACTGACCCTCTGACAGTGCAGCACTCCCTCAGTACTGACCCTCTGATAGTGTGGCACTCCCTCAGCAAGACCCTCTGACAGTGCGGCACTCCATCAGCACTGACCCTCTGACAGTGCGGCACTCCCTCAGCACTGACCCTCTAACAGTGCAGCACTCCCTCAGCACTGACCCTCTGACAGAGCGGCGCTACCTCAGCACTGACCCTCTGACAGTGAGGCACTCCCTCAGTACTCACCCTCTGACAGTGCGGCACTCCCTCAGCACTGACCCTCTGACAGTGCGGCACTCCCTCAGCACTGACCCTCTGACAGTGCGGCGCTCCCTCAGCACTGACCCTCTGACAGTGCGGCACTCCCTCAGCACTGACCCTCTGACAGTGCGGCACTCCCTCTTTACTGACCCTCTGACAGTGCAGCACTCCCTCAGTACTGACCCTCTGACAGTGCGGCACTCCCTCAGTACTGACCCTCTGACAGTGCAGCACTCCCTCAGCACTGACCTTCTGACAGTGCGGCACTCCCTCAGTACTGACCCTCTGACAGTGCGGCACTCCCTCAGTACTGACCCTCTGACAGTGCAGTGCTGTGTTGTGTTCTGCTCAGGCTATCACCCTTTGATGTCAAATCCTGGGCTCAATTCAGACAGTATAAATTGTTCAAAAACAACCATCTGGGAAAGTAATTGAATTTGAGGCAGTACAAACAGGAAAACTAAAATGTAGATGATTGAAATCAGGGCAGAGACTTGTTTTCCTTGAAGCAGAGGAGACTGAGGTGGAGAATACAGGAACAGGAGAAGACCATTCAGCCCCTCAAGCGAGATCCACCAGTAAATCAGATCATGGCTGATCTGTGGCCAAACTCCATGTACCTGCCCTCATCCTTCGTCTCTCCAAGGAGAACAGGCCGAGCTCCCGCGACCTATCTTCATAAGACATGCTCCCCAATCCAGGCAACATCCTTGTAAATCTCCTCTGCACCCTTTCTATGGCTTCCACATCCCTCCTGTAATGAGGCAACCAGAACTGCGCACAGTACTCCAAGTGAGGTCTGACAAGGGTCCTATACAGCTGCAGCATTACCTCCCAACTCCTAAACTCAATCTCTCAATTGATGAAGGCCAGTACAACATACGCCTTCTTAACCACATCCCCTTCTGCGAAGCTGTTTTGAGCGTCCTATGGACTCAGACCCCAAGATCCTTCTGATCTTCCACACTGCCAACAGTCCTACCATTAATGTTATATTCTGCCATCCCATTTAACCTGCCAAAATGAACCACTTCACACTTATCTGGGTTGAAGCCCATCTGCCACTTCTCCGCCCAGTCTTGCAACCTATCAACGTCTGGCTGCAACTTCTGACATCCCTCCGCACTATCCACAACACCTACAACCTTTGTGTCATCAGCGAACTTACCAACCCATCTCTTCACTTCCTCATCCAGGTCATTTATAAAAATCACAAAGAGTAAGGGTCCCAGAACGGATCCCTGGGGCACTCCACTGGTGACCGACCTCCATGCAGAATATGACCCATCTATAACCACTCTTTGCCTTCTGTGGACAAGCCAGTTCTGGATCCACAAAGTAATGTCCCCTTGGATCCCATGCCCTCTCACTTTCTCAATAAACCTTGCATGGGGCACCTTATCAAATGAATTTGATGATCAGAATGAATGTTGGAGCAGACTCCAAGGGCTGAGTGGCCTCCTCCTGCTTCTACTTTTTATGATTAGAAGTAGCAAAATATCACATCAGAAGCGCAGTCAATTTCTTTGCTGTGTCTGCAGTAATATATCCTAGAACCAACAAAGGGAATATCATTTTAAATTTAGTGATGAACCAGATTTGCAGTATGAATTCAGAACGCTGGTATTGTGTGTGAGATCGATGTTGTGTTTGAAGCAGCTGTGACATTTCTACACTTGGCTAAGGTCAATGTCAGTGGGATGAGACAGACTGTCCACAGTGAAGGATGAAAATCTCCCAATGGGTCAGAGCTTCCCACTGCACGGGCAACATTCATGCTCCCAATTACTCCCAGTGGGAAAACAAACACATTCTCCAACACTCTCATAAACACCTCCTCTCTGAGTTTCTGTCCCATGCTCTCTCACACAGTGAAACACAACGCCCACACTGAGTGAACTGGATTCAGATTCTTTACCTCCATGGCTATAGCTGAAGCTGCCCTCGGGTCGAAGCCATCACAGACCAGGATAGTTAACGTGTCTCCAATCCCTCGCAGGATGCGTACTGCTTCCGTGTGTGTCATTCCCAGCAGGCTATGGTTGTTGACTTCCAGGATTCTCAGGCCCACGTATAATCTGCCATCCCTCGCTGCTGCTCCACTGGAACTCACCTACCAGACCAACAGAAATTCTTACCAGCAATACACACAGCCTGAGCTGTACACCACAACAGGAGCTGCATTCATATTCCCCCACAGGTAAATCACTGGAGTTCATCACTAAATCACTCTTCAATGGGGACACCAGCAGATCAAATCCAAAACCATCAGGGTTCTTGGATTTCTGATCAGGATTCTTTGGTATGGAAACAAAATTAGAATAGTTATAACTGTCTCAAACTCTGGAATGTGCCACTTGTATGTGGGGTCCTTGTTGAACCATTAGAATCATTACAGTACAGGAGGCGGTCATTTCACCCATCATATCGGCACCGGCTCACCAAAACAGCATCATCATCACAGTGCCCCCCCTGCCCTCTCTCCCCGTTCCCCCCCCGCCCCTCTCCCCCCGTCCCCCCCGCCCTCTCCCCCCGCCCCCCCCCCACCCTCTCCCCCCATAACCCCACCCTCTCTCCCCCCGTCCCCCCTGCCCTCACCCCCCATCCCCCCCACCCTCTCCCCCATAACCCCACCCTCTCCCCCCGTACCCCCCCGCCCTCTCCCCCCATAACCCCACCCTCTCCCCATCCCTCCCGCCCTCTCCCCCCGTCTCCCCGCCCTCTTTCCCCATAACCCCACCCTCTCCCCCCGTCCCCCCCCACCCTCTCCCCCCGTCCCCCCCGCCCTCTCCCCCGTACCCCCGCACCCTCTCCCCCCATAACCCCACCCTCTCCCCCCCGTACCCCCCACCCTCTCTCCCCCATAACCCCACCCCTCTCCCCACGTACCCCCCGCCCTCTCCCCCCGTACCCCCCGCCCTCTCCCCCCGTACCCCCCGCCCTCTCCCCCCGGACCCTGATAGAAGTTTATAAAATGTTGAGAGGAATAGATAGGGTGGACTCTCAGAGGCTATTTCCCCGGGTTGAAATGGTCGCTACGAGAGGGACACAGATTTAAGGTGCGGGGAGGGAAGTACAGAGGTGATGTTAGGGGTAAGTTTTTCACTCAGAGGGTGGTGAGTGAATGGAATCGGCTGCCGTCGTCGGTGGTGGAGGCGAACTCGCTGGGGTCTTTTAAAAGACTTCTGGATGAGTATATGGGGTTTAATGGGATTGGGGGTTATAGATAGGTCTATAGATTGGTGGGGTTGATGTGATCGGCGCAACTCGAGGGCTGAAGGGCCTGTTTGTGCTGTAATGTTCTATGTTCTACCCCCCGCCCTCTCCCCCCGTAACCCCCGCCCTCTCCCCCCGTAACCCCCACCCTCTCCCCCCGTACCCCACACCCTCTCCCCCCGTAACCCCCCGCCCTCTCCCCCCGCCCTCTCCCCCCATAACCCCACCCTCTCCCCCCCATAACCCCACCGTCTCCCCCCATCCCCCCCACCCTCTCCCCCCCCGTACCCCCCACCCTCTCTCCCCGTAACCCCAGCCCTCTCCCCGTACCCCCCGCCCCTCTCTCCCCGTATCCCCCGCCCTCTCTCCCCGTACCCCCCGCCCCCTCCCCTACCCCCGTACCCCCCTGCACATTGTTCCCATTCAGATAATCATCGAGTTCCCTCTTGAACGCCTCGATTGAAGCTCCTCCAGCAACTTCCAGGCAGAGTGTTCCAGACCCCAACCACTCACTGGGTGAAAATGTTTTTTTATCAAATCACTTTCAATCTGTGCCCCTCATTCTCCATCCTTTTCCGAAGCAGGAACACTTTCTCCCAATCGACTCTGTCCAAACCCTCATCATTTTGACCATCTCTATCAAATCTCCTCTCAGCTGCCTTCTCTCCAAGGAGAACATAAGAGCTAGGAGCAGGAGTGGGCCATTCGGTCCCTCGAGCCTGCTCCGCCATTCAATAAGATCATGGCTGATCTTTTTGTGGACTCAGCTCCACTTACCCGCCCGCTCACCATAACCCTTAATTCCTTTACTGTTCAAAAATTTATCTATCCTTGCCTTAAAAACATTCAATGAGGGAGCCTCAACTGGGCAGGGAATTCCACAGATTCACAACCCTTTGTGTGAAGAAGTTCCACCTGAACTCAGTCCTAAATCTGCTCCCCCTTATTTTGAGGCCATGCCCCCTAGTTCTAGTTTCACCCACCAGTGGAAACAACTTCCCTGCTTCTATCTTATCGATTCCCTTCATAATCTTATATGTTTCTATAAGATCTCCCCTCATTCTTCTGAATTCCAATGAGTATAGCCCCAGCCTACTCAGTCTCTCCTCATCAGCCAACCCTCTCAACTCCGGAATTAACCGAGTGAATCTCCTCTGCACCCCCTCCAGTGCCAGTATATCCTTTCTCAAGTAAGAACAGTCCCTCACAGCTGGAGTTTTTCATCCCTGGAACCATTTTTGTAAACCTCTCCTGCTCTCTCTCCAAGGCATTCACATCCTTCCTATGGTGGCACCCAGAACTGTCCAGCTGAGGACAGCATAGAACCCTACAGTGCAGAAACAGGCCCTTCGGCCCATCGAGTCTGCACCGAACACAATCCCACCCAGACCCTATCCCCCATATCCCTACACATTTACCTGCTAATCCCTCTAACCTACACATCCCAGGACACTAAGGGACAATTTTAGCATAGCCAATGAACCTAACCCGCACATCTTTGGACTGTGGGAGGAAACCGGAGCACCCGGAGAAAACCCACGCAGACACGAGGAGAATGTGCAAACTCCACACAGGCAGTGACTCGAGCCGGGAATCGAACCCAGGACCCTGGAGCTGTGAAGCAGCAGTGCTAACCACTGTGCTACCGTGCCGCCCACGCGGCACGTTCTTGTAGTCTTTGTCCGTATTAATAAATCCCAGAAAAATATAAGTTTTATTAACTTTGTAGGGTGGTGAAAAAAGCACATGGGACACTCGCCTTTATCAATGAGGTATAGATTACAAAAGCAACGAAGTCATGATGGAGTTGTATAGACCTTTGGTGAGGCCACAGCTGGAGCGCTGAGTGCAGTTCCTGTTGCCGTATTATCAGAAGGATGTGATTGCACTGGAGGGGGTGCAGAGGGGATTCACCAGGATTGACTTGGGATGGAATATTTAAATTATAAAGAGGGGTTGGATAGGCTTAGGTTGTTTTCATGGAGCAGAGAGGACCTGAGGGGCAACGTGATCAAAGTGCTCAAGATTTTGAGGGGCATGGACGGTGGATAAGGAGCAGCTGTTCCCATTAGTTGAAGGATTAGGTCACAAGGGGACGTAGGTTCATGGTGAGGTGCAGGGGGTTTGGGGAGAACGAGGAGAAACTTTTTTACCCAGAGGGTGGTGAGGGTCTGAAAGGCGCTGCCTGGGAGGGTGGGGTCAGTGAGTGACTGTGGGGGAAGGTCACAGTGAGTGACTGCGGGGGAAGGTCAGTGAGTGACTGTGGGGGAAGGTCAGTGAGTGACTGTGGGGGAAGGTCAGTGAGTGACTGCGGGGGAAGGTCACAGTGAGTGACTGTGGGGGAAGGTCAGTGAGTGACTGTGGGGGAAGGTCAGTGAGTGACTGTGGGGGAAGGTCAGTGAGTGACTGCGGGGGAAGGTCAGTGAGTGACTGCGGGGGAAGGTCAGTGAGTGACTGGGGGAAGGTCAGTGAGTAACTGTGGGGAAGGTCAGTGAGTGACTGCGGGGGAAGGGTCCAGTGAGTGACTGCGGGGGAAGGTCAGTGAGTGACTGTGGGGGAAGGTCAGTGAGTGACTGTGGGGGAAGGTCAGTGAGTGACTGTGGGGGAAGGTCAGTGAGTGACTGTGGGGGAAGGTCAGTGAGTGACTGCGGGGGAAGGTCAGTGAGTGACTGCGGGGGAAGGTCAGTGAGTGACTGCGGGGAAGGTCAGTGAGTGACTGCGGGGGAAGGTCAGTGAGTGACTGTGGGGGAAGGTCAGTGAGTGACTGCGGGGGAAGGTCAGTGAGTGACCTGCGGGGGAAGGTCAGTGAGTGACTGCGGGGGAAGGTCAGTGAGTGACTGTGGGGGAAGGTCAGTGAGTGACTGTGGGGAAGGTCACAGTGAGTGACTGTGGGGGAAGGTCAGTGAGTGACTGCGGGGGGAAGGTCACAGTGAGTGACTGCGGGGGAAGGTCAGTGAGTGACTGTGGGGGAAGGTCAGTGAGTGACTGTGGGGGAAGGTCACAGTGAGTGACTGTGGGGGAAGGTCAGTGAGTGACTGTGGGGGAAGGTCAGTGAGTGACTGTGGGGGAAGGTCAGTGAGTGACTGTGGGGGAAGGTCAGTGAGTGACTGTGGGGGGAAGGTCAGTGAGTGACTGCGGGGGAAGGTCACAGTGAGTGACTGCGGGGGAAGGTCAGTGAGTGACTGTGGGGGAAGGTCAGTGAGTGACTGTGGGGGAAGGTCACAGTGAGTGACTGTGGGGGAAGGTCAGTGAGTGACTGTGGGGGAAGGTCAGTGAGTGACTGTGGGGGAAGGTCAGTGAGTGACTGTGGGGGAAGGTCAGTGAGTGACTGTGGGGGGAAGGTCAGTGAGTGACTGTGGGGGAAGGTCAGTGAGTGACTGTGGGGGAAGGTCAGTGAGTGACTGTGGGGGAAGGTCAGTGAGTGACTGTGGGGGAAGGTCAGTGAGTGACCTGTGCGGGGAAGGTCACAGTGAGTGACTGCGGGGGAAGGTCAGTGAGTGACTGTGGGGGAAGGTCAGTGAGTGACTGTGGGGGGAAGGTCAGTGAGTGACTGTGGGGGAAGGTCAGTGAGTGACTGCGGGGAAGGTCAGTGAGTGACTGTGGGGGAAGGTCACAGTGAGTGACTGTGGGGGAAGGTCAGTGAGTGACTGTGGGGGAAGGTCAGTGAGTGACTGTGGGGGAAGGTCAGTGAGTGACTGTGGGGGAAGGTCAGTGAGTGACTGTGGGGGAAGGTCAGTGAGTGACTGTGGGGGAAGGTCACAGTGAGTGACTGTGGGGGAAGGTCAGTGAGTGACTGTGGGGGAAGGTCAGTGAGTGACTGTGGGGGGAAGGTCAGTGAGTGACTGTGGGGGAAGGTCAGTGAGTGACTGCGGGGGAAGGTCAGTGAGTGACTGTGGGGGAAGGTCACAGTGAGTGACTGCGGGGGAAGGTCAGTGAGTGACTGTGGGGGAAAGGTCAGTGAGTGACTGTGGGGATGTCAGTGAGTGACTGTGGGGGGAAGGTCAGTGAGTGACTGTGGGGGAAGGTCAGTGAGTGACTGTGGGGGAAGGTCAGTGAGTGACTGTGGGGGAAGGTCACAGTGAGTGACTGTGGGGGAAGGTCAGTGAGTGACTGTGGGGGAAGGTCAGTGAGTGACTGTGGGGGAAGGTCACAGTGAGTGACTGTGGGGGAAGGTCAGTGAGTGACTGCGGGGGAAGGTCAGTGAGTGACTGTGGGGGAAGGTCACAGTGAGTGACTGTGGGGGAAGGTCAGTGAGTGACTGCGGGGGAAGGTCAGTGAGTGACTGCGGGGAAGGTCAGTGAGTGACTGCGGGGGAAGGTCAGTGAGTGACTGCGGGGGAAGGTCAGTGAGTGACTGCGGGGGAAGGTCAGTGAGTGACTGTGGGGGAAGGTCAGTGAGTGACTGTGGGGGAAGGTCAGTGAGTGACTGCGGGGGAGAGGTCAGTGAGTGACTGCGGGGGAAGGTCAGTGAGTGACTGTGGGGGAAGGTCAGTGAGTGACTGCGGGGGAAGGTCAGTGAGTGACTGCGGGGGAAGGTCAGTGAGTGACTGTGGGGGAAGGTCAGTGAGTGACTGTGGGGGAAGGTCAGTGAGTGACTGTGGGGGAAGGTCAGTGAGTGACTGCGGGGGAAGGTCAGTGAGTGACTGTGGGGGAAGGTCAGTGAGTGACTGCGGGTGAAGGTCAGTGAGTGACTGCGGGGGAAGGTCAGTGAGTGACTGTGGGGGAAGGTCAGTGAGTGACTGTGGGGGAAGGTCAGTGAGTGACTGTGGGGGAAGGTCAGTGAGTGACTGCGGGGGAAGGTCAGTGAGTGACTGTGGGGGAAGGTCAGTGAGTGACTGTGGGGAAGGTCAGTGAGTGACTGTGGGGGAAGGTCAGTGAGTGACTGCGGGGGGAAGGTCAGTGAGTGACTGCGGAGGAAGGTCACAGTGAGTGATGGCAGGGTGGGGGGGGTACAGTGAGTGATAGCGGGGGGCGGGGGGAGACAGTTGTCTGATCACAGTGCCACATTTAAATCTATCTCCCAGAGCCAGGCGCTGCTTGATGACTCGTACCTTTGAAATAAAGATCCCTTCATCTGTGGAATCAAACGGATTTCCAGGATGGCCTTTCGCTCCCCCTCGAATGCTGATCCCCAGCTTCTCTCCAGGTAGCTTCTCGATCTGGACTTCCTGTTACACAGCGGCACAAACAGAACAACAAAATTATGGGGCGTTTAATGATGAGTCTCTCACTGCTTGAATAGAAAGAGATACACAAACCTTCCCTCTCTGAGCGTTTCCTGAGCCCAGCCCTGTCCTCCCCCTCTCTGTACCCTAACCTTGTCCTGCCCCTCTGTACTCCCCTCCCCATTTCTGTTCCCTGTAGATACCAAAACCCACAGATCTTACAAAAGGATCCACTTGCTGCTGAAGAGCTGGTTGTCACAGCGTGAATGTAAACCTAGTGGTGACTAATAAATAAACTTAAAGATTAGGAAGCTGCACAATGAACAGAATACTTCCCAATAGCAACAGTCAACATGCAGCGAGAGGGAACTCACTCAATCAGCCCATCATGTCAACATTACTATTCAGACTGACACCTGGCCACCCTGTGAACTGCAACAACGCTCACCACAAGAGGAAGCAGGCCACTCGATTGGTATCTCATCCTCCAGCACAAACATGGGCTCCCTCCACCACTCGTGTGAGTGGAAGGAGTCTGTTCCATAGACAAAAAACTATTATTATTGCAGTGAGTTCAATGACTATAGGATGTCTCATTTATTGTTTCACAGATTGCCCTCAAGAAGGTGCTGCTGAGCTGCCTTCACTGACCATCCCTAATTGCCCCTTCAGAAGGTGCTGGGGAGCTGCCTTCACTGCCCATCCCTAATTGCCCCTTCAGAAGGTGCTGGGGAGCTGCCTTCACTGCCCATCCCTAATTGCCCCTTCAGAAGGTGCTGGGGAGCTGCCTTCACCGCCCATCCCTAATTGCCCCTTCAGAAGGTGCTGGGGAGCTGCCTTCATTGCCCATCCCTAATTGCCCCTTCAGAAGGTGCTGGGGAGCTGCCTTCACTGCCCATCCCTAATTGCCCCTTCAAAGGTGCTAGGGAGCTGCCTTCACTGCCCATCTCTAATTGCCCCTTCAGAAGGTGCTGCTGAGCTGCCTTCACTGCCCATCCCTAATTGCCCCTTCAGAAGGTGCTGCTGAGCTGCCTTCACTGCCCATCTCTAATTGCCCCTTCAGAAGGTGCTGGGGAGCTGCCTTTGTGAGCAATAGGTAAAGATGCTGTTAACACATATATTTGTAGAGCATAGAGAAATAGCTTAAAGTTAAATAGATTGGATATAGTCAGGCACATTGATAACCCACTTTATGGAAACAACTGAGTTTAGTCACAAACATAGGACATAAGGTTCGATGCTGCTAACACAGCAATAATTAGGGATAATAAAAAGACTGCCTGTAATGTAGAGATAACATCGGAGATGTGATGTGCAGTGAAGCATACACCACATCCTGCAGGAATGTAAGGGGCCCACGTTATAAAAAGCAAATGGTCTGCAAGATGTGTTGTTTCTACAACTAAGCATAAAAGGGGAAAAGGTCACTGAGATAGTTGGGACAGCAGTGATTAAACTGGCAAAGGATTGATTACCGCCAATCTGAACTGGACATGTAACAGTATTGGATAAGATGGATGAGTTTGCTAATACACTCTTGTGATAGCAGGAGACATTGTTAGATGGGGGTAGAGGGGATGGAAACTCAAGCCAATAGGGGAATGACAACACATCGATGGGACAGGGACCACCAATTAGGGGAGAACAACATATTGCAAAGCCATTACAATGCTTGTAAAAAAAGTATAAAATGTGCTGCAAATTTATGTGAGGTGTGCCTATTTTGTTGGACACCCGGTCTTGCAAGAACGTCAAATAAAATCTTGCTCCTTCAGAACTTGACTTGACTAAATTGTTTAACTGTGAGCTGTGTTTCTCACACCTTCACAGCCCATCCCCAACTGCCCCTTCAGAAGGTGCTGGGAGCTGCCTTCACTGACCATCCCCAATTGCCCCTTCAGAAGGTGCTGCTGAGCTGCCTTCTTGAGCCGCTGCAGTCCTGAGGTGTAGGTACAGCCACAGTGCTGTTAGGGAGGGAGTTCCAGGATTTTGTTCAAGGATGTGTGGGTTAGATTGATGGGACGTGCTAAATTGCCCCTTACTGTCAGAGTATTAACAGGGTAACTGTGTGAGGTTATGGGGATAGGGGCTGGGTGGGATTGTTGTCGGTGCAGTCTCAATGGGCTGAATGGCCTCCTTCTGCACTGTAGGGATTCTATTTTGAGTCAGTAAGTGGCTGCTTTTGTTCTGGATGGTGTTGAGTTTTCAGTGATGTTGGAAATGAAATCTATCAGAATATCCTGATTTGTTATCTTGTTTAAGAATTGACCAGAACACCAACATCCCTTGCTTTTCTTTAGAATAGTGACTGTAGGATCTTTCTATCAATGTAGGGAGGCAGCTGGGGATGCGTTTGAAGATTCTTCTGAAAGATGACAACCCAACAACGCAGCAATCCAGCACTTCAGTTTCTACTTTTCTGCACTAGTCACAGTGTGAAATATCAAATCAAACCAGAGACAACCTGACCCACAGCATTCTCAACAAGATTCAATTTATTATTGTCACATGTATTAACATATAGTGAAAAGTATTGTTTCTCGCATGCTATACAGCCAAAACATACCATTCATTGAGAAGGAAAGGCAAGAGTGCAGAATGTAGTGTTACAGTCATAGTTAAGGTATAGTTAATGTAGTGTTACAGTCATAGTTAAGGTATAGTGAAAGATAATGCGAGGTAGGTCCTTTCAAAAGTCTGACAGCAACAGGGAAGAAGCTGTTGTTGAGTCAGTTGGTACGTGACCCCAGACTCTTGTATTGTTTTCCTGACAGAAGATGATGATTTGCATCTAGTTACTGGTGGACACCTACAAGATACACTGCACCAACTCATCAAGACTTTACCAACAGCAGACACGGCAAACCACCACCTGGAGATTCCTCTCCAGATCACTCACCATCCTTCACTGTCACTGGGTCAAAATCCTGGAACTCGCTACCTAACAGCAGTTTGGATGTACCTACATCACATGGCTTTCATAGCCAGAGGGTTAGAGAACTGTGATGTCTTGCTGCAATTATACAGGGCCTTGGTAAGGCCACACCTGGAATACTGTGTACAGTTTTGGTCTCCTTGTCCAAGACCCTAGGGTGAGTGTGGAGAAGGTTTCTTTCTGTCTTCACGGAGGAGGACGTGAATAATTTGCCGGGTGTTAGCGATGGAAGAGAGTGGGGGTCAATGGGTGCTATTCGGATTGGCGGATGGTGACTAGTGGAGTGCCCCAGGGGTCGGTACTGGGGCCTCAGCTATTTACCATTTATATAGATGATCTGGAGGAGGGAACCGAGTGTAGGGTGTCGAAATTTGCTGATGACACCAAGATTGGTGGAATGGCGAATTGTGCGGAGGGTGTGGAGAGTCTGCAGAAGGATCTAGATAGCTGGGCGAATGGGCCAGGAAATGGCAAATGGAATTTAATGTTGGCAAGTGTGAGGTGGTCCACTTTGGTAGGAGGAATAGTAGGAAGGACTATTACTTACGGGGCGAAAAACTGCAGCAGGCGACACACAGTGAGCACGTGAGGGGTCCTTGTGCATGAGTCGCAAAAACCCAGCTTGCAGGTGCAGCAGGTGGTCAGGAAGGCGAATGGGATGCTGGCCTTCAAAGCGAGGGGGATTGAATATAAAAGTAGGGAGGTCTTGCTGCAGCTGTATAGGGCATTGGTGAGCCGCAGCTGGAATACTGTGTGCAGTTTTGGGCGCTGCACCTGCTCAAAGATATTTTGGCCCTGGAGGGAGTGCAGAGGAGGTTTACTAGGCTGATACCGGAGTTGAGGGGATTGAGCTATGAGGAGAGGCTGAATAAACTAGGCTTGTACTCGTTAGAGTTTAGAAGAATGAGGGGAGATCTCATTGAGACGTATAAGATGATGAATGGGATGGATAGGATAGAGGTGGAGAGACTCTTCCCGCTCAAAAAAGACAGTAGGACTAGGGGGCACAGCCTCAAGATAAAGGGGAGGCGGTTTAGAACAGAGTTGAGGAGGAACTTCTTCACTCAAAGGGTGGTGAATCTCTGGAATTCTCTGCCCGTTGAAGTGGTGGAGGCTGCCTCGCTAAATGTTTTTAAGAAGCGGGTTGATGGGTTTTGATAAGAGAGGGGATTAAGGGTTATGGGGAGAGGGCGGGAAGGTGGAGCTGAGTCACGACAGATCAGCCATGATCTTATTGAATGGCGGGGCAGGCTCGAAGGGCCAGATGGCCTACTCCTGCTCCTATTTCTTATGTTCTTATGTTTATCAGGTTGATTCTGGGGATGGGTAGGACTGATGTATGAGGACAGATTGAGTCAGTTGGGACTGTATTCACTGGAGTTCAGAAGAGTGAGGGGGGATCTCATAAAATTCTAACAGGATTAGACAGGGTAGATGCAGGGAGGAGATTCCCGATGTTGTGGGAGTCCACAACCAGGGGTCACAGTCTGACGATACAGAGTAGAGGGGTGCATTTAGGACAGAGATGAGGAGAAATGTTTTCACCCAGAGAGTGGTCAGCCTGTGGAATTTGCTACCACACAAAGTAGTTGAGGCCAAGGGGGTCTTGTCAGACCGTGGTAGCATCTCTAGCTCCTGCCCAGAAATTCTGGATTCAAATCCAACGCCAACAACCAGCCTGAACGAGTATGCCACTACAGTAACTGACTTCATCAGTAATTGTATAGAAGACTGTGTGCCAAAGAAACAAATCCGGGTGTTTCCCAACCAGAAACCATGGATGAACAGGGATATCCACTACTTGTTGAAGTCCAGGTCTGAGGCGACCCTGAAAGCCAGATACGATCTAAGGAGATCCATCAAAGCTGCTAAAAGACAATACCGGACCAAGCTAGAGTCCCAGGATAGCCACCACGACCCCCGCTGACTACGGCAAGGTCTGCAAGATATAACAAGCGACAAGATGAAGGCATGTAAAATCATCGGCTCCAACAAACCCCTCCCTGATGAGCTCAATACATTCTATGCCTGATTTGAGGAGATCAGCGAGAGGATGCCCCCAACCCTGGAAGCCCTGGATGAACTTCTATCTGGGGTCACCATTACAGATATCAGAGCAGCTTTCTCAAAGGTCAACCACAGGAAGCGACTGGGGTACCCGGACAAACACTCAGATCCTGTGTGGATCAGCTGGTGGGGGGATTCACAGATATCTCCAACCTGAGGTCCCTATCTGCTTCAAGAAGACGACCATTATCCCGATACCTAAGGAAACCCAGGCAGTGTGGCCTTAATAACTATCGACCAGTGGCTCTGACACCCATCATTATGAAGTGCTTCAAAAGGTTAGTCACGGCACAAATCAATTCCAGCCTCCCGGACTACCTGGATCCACTACAGTTTACCGACCACCGCAACAGGTCCACAGCAGACACCTTCTCCGACCCTGTACTCAACCCTGGAACACCTAAATAACAAGGACACCTAGTCAGGCTCCTATTTATTGATTACAGCTCAGCCTTCACCACCATTATTCCCACAAAACTCATCTCCAAACTCTGTGGCGTGGGCCTCAGCACCTCCCTCTGCGACCGGATCCTGAACTTCCTAACTCACAGACCACAATCAGTAAGGATAGGCAACAACACCTTTCAAACCCCTGACCCTGCCACCTAAATCAACAAGGGCAGCAGAACACCCCACCTGGAGATTCCCCTCCAAATCACACACCAACCTGACTTGGAAATGCATCAGCCGTTTTCTCACGGTCAAAATCCTGGGACTCCCTCCCTAACAGCAGTGTGAGTGTACCTACACATGGTCTGCTGCGGTTGAAGAAGGCTGCTCACCAGCACCTTGTCAAGGGGTAACTAAAGATGGGCAATAAAAGTTGCTCCAGACAGGGACACCTGCTACTAAAGAATGAATAAAAACAGCAGGCTGGGTAGAAGGCGGATTTCAGAGAGCACAAGGCAGATGATGAGGAGTGATACTCAGAGCTGCCTGTGGGCTCAGCCCCTGGAGTGAATGTTATATATCCTCTGATAACCCACCTGCATTCCTGGGGGAGGGGGATCTCTGCGGACTAGCAGCCGGATCTCTTGCTGGTTGGATAGCAGGGCCATCACTGCCTCCTGGTGTGGTCGCATGTCGAAGATCAATGCCATTCACTTCCAGGATACGGTCTCCAACCCGTAGCCCAGTGCGAGCAGCCAGCCCATCCCGAATAACCTACAAAGCACAACCATCAGCAAAACAGTCAGGTAGTTCTCTCACTGCGCATTTCCCAAATTCAACATTCTGCAGTTGAGGCTCCCTCATTGAATGTTTTTAAGGCAGCGATAGATAAATTTTTGAACAGTAAAGGAATTAAGGGTTATGGTGATCGGGTGGGTAAGTGGAGCTGAGTCCACAAAGAGATCAGCCATGATCTTATTGAATGGCGGGGCAGGCTCGAGGGGCTGAATGGCCCACTCCTACTCCCAGTTCATATGTTCTATTACAGCACTTCAATATAATCCAACACACAATAGTCCTATATCAATATAAACTAATCCCACTGCCCCGATCTCTCCCCATAGCCCTGTATCAATCCCCAAATTAACCCCACTGCCCCACTCTCTCCCCATAGCCCTCTATCAATCCTCAAACTAATCCCACTGCCCCGCTCTCTCCCCATAGCCCTGTATCAATCCCCAAACTAATCCCACTGCCCCGCTCTCTCCCCATAGCCCTGTATCAATCCCCAAACTAATCCCACTGCCCCCACTCTCTCCCCATAGCCCTGTATCAATCCCCAAACTAATCCCACTGCCCCCACTCTCTCCCCATAGCCCTGTATCAATCCCCAAACTAATCCCACTGCCCCACTCTCTCCCCATAGCCCTGTATCAATCCCCAAACTAAACCCACTGCCCCGCTCTCTCCCCATAGCCCTGTATCAATCCCCAAACTAATCCCACTGCCCCACTCCCTCCCCATAGCCCTGTATCAATCCCCAAACTAATCCCACTGTCCCGCTCTCTCCCCATAGCCCTGTATCAATCCCAAACTAATCCCACTGTCCCACTCTCTCCCCATAGCCCTGTATCAATCCCCAAACTAATCCCACTGCCCTGCTCTCTCCCCATAGCCCTGTATCAATCCCAAACTAATCCCACTGTCCCACTCTCTCCGATAGCCCTGTATCAATCCCCAAACTAATCCCACTGCCCTGCTCTCTCCCCATAGCCCTGTATCAATCCCAAACTAATCCCACTGCCCCGCTCTCTCCCCATAGCCCCGTATCAATCCCCAAACTAATCCCACTGCCCTGCTCTCTCCCAACAGCCCTGTATCAATCCCCAAACTAATCCCACTGCCCCACTCTCTCCCCATAGCCCTGTATCAATCCCAAACTAATCCCACTGCCCTCCTCTCTCTCCATAGCCCTGTATCAATCCCCAAACTAATCCCACTGCCCCCGCTCTCTCCCCATAGCCCTGTATCAATCCCCAAACTAATCCCACAGCCCTGCTCTCTCCTCATAGCCCCGTATCAATCCCCAAACTAATCCCACTGCCCTGCTCTCTCCCCATGGCCCTGTATCAATCCCCAAACTAATCCCACTGCCCAGCTCTCTCCCCATAGCCCTCTATCAATCCCCAAACTAATCCCACTGCCCCGCTCTCTCCCCATAGCCCTGTATCAATCCCCAAACTAATCCCACTGCCCCGCTCTCTCCCCATAGCCCTGTATCAATCGCCAAACTAATCCCACTGCCCTGCTCTCTCCCCATAGCCCTGGATCAATCCCCAAACTAATCTCACTGCCCTGCTCTCTCCTCATAGTTCAATCCCCAAACTAATCCCACTGCCCCACTCTCTCCCCATAACCCTGTATCAATCCCCAAACTAATCCCACTGCCCTGCTCTCTCCCCATAGCCCTGTATCAATCCCCAAACTAATCCCACAGCCTCGCTCTCTCCCCATAGCCCTGTATCAATCCCCAAACGAATCCCACTGCCACCGCTCTCTCCCCATAGCCCTGTATCAATCCCCAAACTAATCCCACTGCCCTGCTCTCTCCCCACAGCCCTGTATCAATCCCCAAACTAATCCCACTGCCCCACTCTCTCCCCATAGCCCTGTATCGATCCCCAAACTAATCCCACTGCCACCGCTCTCTCCCCATAGCCCTGTATCAATCCCCAAACTAATCCCACTGCCCTGCTCTCTCCCCACAGCCCTGTATCAATCCCCAAACTAATCCCACTGCCCTGCTCTCTCCCCATAGCCCTGTATCGATCCCCAAACTAATCCCACTGCCCCACTCTCTCCCCATAGCCCTGTATCAATCCCCAAACTAATCCCACTGCCCCACTCTCTCCCCATAGCCCTGTATCAATCCCCAAACTAATCCCACTGCCCTACTCTTACTTATAGCCCTGTATCAATCCCCAAACTAATCCCACTGCCCCCGCTCTCTCCCCATAGCCCTGTATCAATCCCCAAACTAATCCCCTGTCCCGCTCTCTCCCCATAGCCCTGTATCAATCCCCAAGCTAATCCCACTGCCCTACTCTCTCCCCATTGCCCTGTATCAATCCCCAAACTAATCCCACTGCCCTGCTCTCTCCCCATAGCCCTGTATCAATCCCCAAACTAATCCCACTGCCGTGCTCTCTCCCCATAGCCCTGTATCAATCCCAAACTAATCCCACTGCCCCACTCTCTCCCCATAGCCCTGTATCAATCCCCAAACTAATCCCACTGCCCTGCTCTCTCCCCATAGCCCTGTATCAATCCCCAAACTAATCCCACTGCCCTGCTCTCTCCCCATAGCCCTGTATCAATCCCAAACTAATTCCACTGCCCCGCTCTCTCCCCATAGCCCTGTATCAATCCCAAACTAATCCCACTGCCCCATTCTCTCCCCATAGCCCTGTATCAATCCCCAAACTAATCCCACTTCCCCCGCTCTCTCCCCATAGCCCTGTATCAATCCCCAAACTAATCCCACTGCCCCACTCTCTCCCCATAGCCCTGTATCAATCCCCAAGCTAATCTCACTGACCCGCTCTCTCCTCATAGCTCTGTATCAATCCCCAAACTAATCCCACTGCCCCACTCTCTCCCCATAGCCCTGTATCAATCCCCAAACTAATCCCACTGCCCTGCTCTCTCCCCATAGCCCTGTATCAATCCCCAAACTAATCCCACTGCCCCACTCTCTCCCCATAGCCCTGTATCAATCTCCAAACTAATCCCACTGCCCCGCTCTCTCCTCATAGCTCTGTATCAATCCCCAAACTAATCCCACTGCCCCACTCTCTTCCCACAGCCCTGTATCAATCCCCAATCTAATCCCACTGCCCCGCTCTCTCCCCATAGCCCTGTATCAATCCCCAAACTAATCCCACTGCCCCACTCTCTCCCCATAGCCCTGTATCAATCCCCAAACTAATCCCACTGCCCCACTCTCTCCTCATAGCCCTGTATCAATCCCCAATCTAATCCCACTGCCCACACTCTCTCCCCATAGCCCTGTATCAATCCCCAAACTAATCCCACTGCCCCGCTTTCTCCCCATAGCCCTGTATCAATCTCCAAACTAATCCCACTGCCCCCACTCTCTCCTCATAGCCCTGTATCAATCCCCAAACTAATCCTACTGCCCCGCTCTCTCCCCATAGCCCTGTATCAATCCCCAAACTAATCCCACTCTCTCCCCATAGCCCTGTATCAATCCCCAAACTAATCTCACTGCCCCGCTCTTTCCCCATAGCCCTGCATCAATCCCCAAACTAATCCCACTGCCCCACTCTCTCCCCGTGGCCCTGTATCGATCCCCAAACTAATCCCACTGCCCCACTCTCTCCCCATAGCCCTGTATCAATCCCCAAACTAATCCCACTGCCCCCACTCTCTCCCCATAGCCCTGTATCGATCCCCAAACTAATCCCACTGCCCCACTCTCTTCCCACAGCCCTGTATCAATCCCCAATCTAATCCTACTGCCCCGCTCTCTCCCCATAGCCCTGTATCAATCCCCAAACTAATCCCACTGCCCCACTCTCTCCTCATAGCCCTGTATCAATCCCCAAACTAATCCACTGCCCACACTCTCTCCCCATAGCCCTGTATCAATCCCCAAACTAATCCCACTGCCCCGCTCTCTCCCCATAGCCCTGTATCAATCTCCAAACTAATCCCACTGCCCCCACTCTCTCCTCATAGCCCTGTATCAATCCCCAAACTAATCCTACTGCCCCGCTCTCTCCCCACAGCCCTGTATCAATCCCCAAACGAATCCCACTCTCTCCCCATAGCCCTGTATCAATCCCCAAACTAATCTCACTGCCCCGCTCTTTCCCCATAGCCCTGTATCAATCCCCAAACTAATCCTACTGTCCCGCTCTCTCCCCATAGCCCTGCATCAATCCCCAAACTAATCCCACTGCCCCACTCTCTCCCCGTGGCCCTGTATCGATCCCCAAACTAATCCCACTGCCCCACTCTCTCCCCATAGCCCTGTATCAATCCCCAAACTAATCCCACTGCCCCACTCTCTCCCCATAGCCCTGTATCGATCCCCAAACTAATCCCACTGCCCCACTCTCTTCCCACAGCCCTGTATCAATCCCCAATCTAATCCTACTGCCCCGCTCTCTCCCCATAGCCCTGTATCAATCCCCAAACTAATCCCACTGCCCCACTCTCTCCCCATAGCCCTGTATCAATCCCCAAACTAATCCCACTGCCCCACTCTCTCCCCATAGCCCTGTATCAATCCCCAAACTAATCCCACTGCCCACACTCTCTCCCCATAGCCCTGTATCAATCCCCAAACTAATCCCACTGCCCCGCTCTCTCCCCATAGCCCTGTATCAATCTCCAAACTAATCCCACTGCCCCCACTCTCTCCTCATAGCCCTGTATCAATCCCCAAACTAATCCTACTGCCCCGCTCTCTCCCCATAGCCCTGTATCAATCCCCAAACTAATCCCACTCTCTCCCCATAGCCCTGTATCAATCCCCAAACTAATCTCACTGCCCTGCTCTCTCCCCATAGCCCTGCATCAATCCCCAAACTAATCCCACTGCCCCACTCTCTCCCCGTGGCCCTGTATCGATCCCCAAACTAATCCCACTGCCCCACTCTCTCCCCATAGCCCTGTATCAATCCCCAAACTAATCCCACTGCCCCGCTCTCTCCTCATAGCCCCGTATCAATCCCCAAACTAATCCCACTGCCCCGCTCTCTCCCCATAGCCCTGTATCAATCCCCAAACTAATCCCACTGCCCCGTTCTCTCCCCATAGCCCTGTATCAATCCCCAAACTAATCCCACTGCCCCGCTCTCTCCTCATAGCCCCGTATCAATCCCCAAACTAATCCCACTGCCCCGCTGTCTCCCCATAGCCCCGTATCAATCCCCAAACTAATCCCACTGCCCCGCTCTCTCCCCATAGCCCTGTATCAATCCTCAAACTAATTCCACTGCCATTTGACCTGCCCTGTCAGCCCCAGAGCAGGGAACACACAGGAACAGGGGGTGTATTATGTACCTTGGAGATGAAGACCCCTGGCTCGTGGATGCCGAAGGGATGGCTGGCATGGTCACTTCCTCCGACAATGCTAAGTCCCAGGGGTCCTCCTGTCTTCAGCAGCATGACTTCCTGGAGTCAGAAAGAGATCAGAACCAATTACAGGAGTTTCCATTCACACACATTCTCATCAGGTAATGACCCCTCATCCAAAACCTATTTACCCATGGGGTAATAAACACCTCATCCCATAGGGGGTAAACACCTCTCCCACTGTTCACCCACAGGGGGTAATTAACCCTGGGAAACATTGCAAACTGTGAAGAGGATCATGTGGAACTTCCAAAGCACATGGACAAGTTAATGGAAGGGACAGATGAAGTTTAATATGGAAAAGTGTGAGGTGATTCATTTTGGTAGGAACAACATGGAAAGACAATGTAAAACAAAGGGTATAATTCTGAAAGGGATGCAGGAGTAGAGGGAAGTGGGTCTATCCATACAGAGATCAGTGAAGGTTGACAGTTGAATGACTATAAATTAGGAAAGAGGAACATGCAGAGGGACCTGGGAGTCACTGAGGACAAGCATACAGGTGCAGCAGGCAATAAAATAGGCAAATGGTATGTTGACCTTCATAGTGAGAGGATTCGGGAATGGGGATAGGGATGTATTGCTGCTGTTGGACAGGACATTGGTGAGGTCACACCTGCAGTACTGTGTGCAGTTTTGGTCTCCTTATTTGAGGAAGGATGTTCTTGCTCTAGAGGGTGTGCAGGGAAACATTGAAGTGTGGAGCAAAAACAGGCCACTCGGCCCATCGAGCCTGCTTCGCCATTCGTTCTGATCATGGCTGATCATTGGATTCAATATCCTGATTCCCCCTCATATCCCTCCATCCCTTTTGCCCCAAGAGCAAAATCGAATTTCTTCTTGAAATCAGACAATGTTTTTGGCCTCAACTACTTTCTGTGGGAGTGAATTCCACACATTCCCCACCCTCTGGGTGAAGAAATTTCTCCCCACCTCAGTTCTAAAAGGTTTACCCCTTATCCTCAAACTCTGACCCCTAGTTCTGGACTGCCCCACCATCGGGAACATTCTTTCTGAATCTACCCTGTCTAATCCTGTTAGAATTTTAGAAGTTTCTCTGAAATCCCCTCTCACTCTGAACTCCAGTGTCTTTGCGTCGTCAATGGAGACGGGAGAGGTTCCGGAAGATTGGAGGATTGCGGATGTAGTCCCTATTTTCAGGAAAGGGAACAGAGATAGCCCGGGAAATTACCGCCCGGTGAGTCTGACCTCAGTGGTTGGTAAGTTGATGGAGAGGCTTCTGAGGGACAAGATTTACGAGCATTTGGAGAGGTTTGACATGATCAGGAATAGTCAGCATGGATTTGTCAAGGGCAGGTCGTGCCTTACGAGCCTAGTTGAGTTCTTCGATAATGTGACTGAACACATTGACGAAGTAGGAGCGGTGGATGTGGTTTATATGGACTTCAGCAAAGCGTTTGATAAGATCCCCCATGCAAGACTTCTTGAGAAAATGAGAAGACATGGAATTCAAGGGCCTTTGGCCTTGTGGATCTAGAACTGGCTTGCCTGCAGAAGGCAGAGAGTGGTTGTGGATGGGTCTTTTTCGGAATGGAGGTCAGTCACCAGTGGGGTGCCCCAGGGATCTGTTCTAGGACCCTTGCTGTTTGTCATTTTCATAAATGACCTGGATGAGGAAGTGGAGGGATGGGTTAGCAAGTTCGCTGATGACACGAAGGTCGGCGGTGTTGTGGATAGTCTGGAGGGATGTCAGAAGTTGCAGCATGACAATAGATAGGATGCAGGAATGGGCGGAGAAGTGGCAGATGGACTTCAACGCGGATAAATGTGTAGTCGTCCATTTGGCAGGTCCAACAGGATGCAGGAGTACAATATCAAGGGTAGTAGTCTTAGCTGGGTCGAAGAGCAGAAGGATCTCGGGGTCCGGGTCCATAGGACTCTTAAATCGGCCTCGCAGGTGGAGGATGTGGTCAAGAAGGCGTATGGTGTACTGGCCTTCATTAATCGAGGGATTGAGTTTAGGAGTCGGGAGGTAATGCTGCAACTTTACAGGACCCTCGTCAGGCCTCATTTGGAGTACTGTGCGCAGTTCTGGTCGCCTCACTATAGGAAAGACGTAGAAGCTATTGAAAGGGTGCAGAGGAGATTTACAAGGATGTTGCCTGGACTGGGAGGCATGCCTTATGAAGATAGGTTGAGGGAGCTGGGACTCTTTTCCCTGGAGAGGCGAAGGTTGAGAGGCGACCTGATAGAGGTTTATAAAATGTTGAGAGGAATAGATAGGGTGGACTCTCAGAGGCTATTTCCCCGGGTTGAAATGGTCGCTACGAGAGGACACAGATTTAAGGTGCGGGGAGGGAAGTACAGAGGTGATGTTAGGGGTAAGTTTTTCACTCAGAGGGTGGTGAGTGAATGGAATCGGCTGCCGTCGTCGGTGGTGGAGGCGAACTCGCTGGGGTCTTTTAAAAGACTTCTGGATGAGTATATGGGGTTTAATGGGATTGGGGGTTATAGATAGGTCTATAGATTGGTGGGGTTGATGTGATCGGCGCAACTCGAGGGCCGAAGGGCCTGTTTGTGCTGTAATGTTCTATGTTCTATGTTCTATAACCCTAATCAACTTAGACCTGCCATCCCAGGGCCAGTTTGGTGAACCTTGGCTGAACTCATTCGATAGCAAGGACATCCTTCCTCAGATCAGGTCACCATGGGTGGGTGGGGGGGGGGAAGGCGCAGGCGTGGAGGGGAAGGGGAAGGGGGGCGTGGGCGTGGAGGGGAAGGGGAAGGGGGGCGTGGGCGTGGAGGGGAAGGGGGCGCGGGCGTGGAGGGGAAGGGGGGCACGGGCGTGGAGGGGAAGGGGGGCACGGGCGTGGAAGGGAAGGGGGGCGCGGGCAAGGAGGGGAAGGGGGCGTGGGCTTGGAGGGGGAGAGGGGGACGCGGAGGGTAAAAGGGGGGTCGCGGAGGGAGGGGGCATGGGCGTGGAGGGGGCGGGGGCAGGGCACGGGGGGAGGGGGCGCACGGGGAGGAGAGGGAGCGCACGGGGAGGGGGGCACACGGGGGGCGCATGGGGTGGAGGGGGCACACAGGGGAAGCACGGGGGGGCGCACGGGGAGGGGGCATGGGGTGGAGGGGGGCACACAGGGGGAGCATGGGGGGGCGCATGGGGGGGGAGGGGGCGCACGGGGAGGGGGCACACGTGGGGCGCATGGGGTGGAGGGGGCACACGGGGGGCGCATGGGGTGGAGGGGGCACACGGGGGGAGCACGGTGGGAGTGGGCGCACGGGGGGGGCGCACGAGGGGGAGGGGGCGCACGGGGGGGTGGGGGGCGCACGGGAGGGGGACCCGGGGGGAGGAGGGGGGTACGGGGGGTAGACGCTGGGGGGAGGGGGCACGGGGGGAGGGCGCGGGGGGGAAGAGGGGGGCGCGGGGGGGAGAGGGTGGCACAGGGGGTAGAGGGTGGCGCGGGGGGGAGTGTGGGGCACGGGGGGAGAGGGGGGACGCGGGGGGGGAGAGGGGGACGCGGGGGGGAGAGGGGGATGCGGGGGGGAGAGGGGGCGCGGGGGGGAGAGGGGGGCGCGGGGGGAGAGGGGGGCGCGGGGGGAGAGGGGGGTGCGGGGGGGGAGAGGGGGGCGCGGGGGGAGAGGGGGGGTGCGGGGGGGGGAGAGGGGGGGTGCGGGGGGGGAGAGGGTGGTGCGGGGGGGGGGAGAGGGGGGTGTGGGGGGGGAGAGGGGGGCGCGGGGGGGGAGAGGGGGGCACGGGAGGGAGAGGGGACGCGGGGAGGGAGAGGGGACGCGGGTGGGGAGAGGGGACACGGGTGGGGAGAGGGGAGCGCGGGTGGGGAGAGGGGAGCGCGGGGGGGGAGAGGGGGCGCGGGGGGGAGTGGGGGGAGAGGGGGGGTGGGGGGGAGAGGGGGTGCGGAGGGGGTAGAGGGGGCGCGGGGGGGGAGATGGGGGCACGGGGGGGAGAGGGGGGCGCGGGGGGGAGAGGGGGGCACGGGGGGGAGAGGGGGGCACGGGGTGCGGACGCTGGGGGTGAGAGGGGGGCACGGGGGTGAGAGGGGGCGCGGGGGGTAGAGAGGGGCAAGGGGGGGGAGAGGGGGATCAAGCTATTGCATTGGATAATCAGCCATGATCATAATGAATGGTGCCACAGGCTAGAAGAGCTGAATGACCTGTGCCTGTTCCTATTTGCTGTTTTTATGACATGTGGAGAGAGTGGAGAATGAATATACAGGATTCTGCCCGAGATCCCCTTGGAGGGCAGTGAAGAGCCAATCACATTGCTGTGGATCTGGGGTCACATGTAGGCCAGACTGGGTAAGGACGGCAGATTTCCTTCCCTAACGGACATTACTGACCCAGATGGGTATTTCCGACATTCGACAAACGGTTTCACGGCCATCTAAATTGTCTCTCAGTGTCAGGGGGATTAGTGAGATAAATATATGGGGTTAGGGTCAGTGCAGGCTCGATGGGCTGAATGGCCTCTTTCTGCACTCTAGCCATTCTATGATTCGATGCTATCCCGCGCTGACTCTCTTACCTCCACGGGGTATTGGTCCTCATTGGTAAAGTTGACAGTTGGTTGGTTAGGATGAGCCAGGGTCTCCTCGATCAGCGTGTCCTGGTAATCGTCCCCGAGAGGCTGGCCTGGTGGGGGTGGGGAATACGGCCTGGCTCGGTGCAGAGTCGGGGAGCCGTCTCCTGTCCTCACACCATCTGCAGACTTGTCTAATTCTGACATCTCGCGTTCTACTACCATGGTGATGGTGGGTGCTGTGCCAGTAAGAAGAGCTACTGCCTGATCATGCCTGGCCTCTGCCATCTCTACCCCATTGATCTGCAAACATGCGCAAACCTGCAGTCAGTTCACATTGAACTGTGGGCAGCAGCCCCACAACCTGTCCACAACACTGCCCCAGCGGCTCATTCACAACTTTCAGCCACACCAACAAGGTGGGCAATGGCTGACTGATCAGGCAGCTCCACCACAGGTCAAAACTAAACCCACCCCGAGGACACAATGTCCCGACTGGTTCTCCAAGCTGACAGTCCGACAGCACTGCCGAGGAGTGCCACACAGTTGGGGGGGGTGGGGTCGGGGGGGGCCGCACAGTCGGGGGGGGGCCGCACAGTCGGGGGGGGGCCGCACAGTCGGAGGGGGCCGCACAGTCGGGGGGGGGCCGCACAGTCGGGGGGGGGGGCCGCACAGTCGGGGGGGGGCCGCACAGTCGGGGGGGGGCCGCACAGTCGGGGGGGGGGCCGCACAGTCGGGGGGGGGGGCCGCACAGTCGGAGGGGGGCCGCACAGTCGGGGGGGGGGCCGCACAGTCGGGGGGGGGCCGCACAGTCGGGGGGTGGGGCGGGGTCCACACAGTTGGGGGTGGTGGGGCGGGGGTCGCACAGTCGGGGGGGGGGGGTGGGGCGGGGGGGCCGCACAGTCGGGGGGGGTGGGGCGGGGGGGCCGCACAGTCGGGGGGGGGTGGGGCGGGGGGGCCGCACAGTCGGGGGGGGGTGCGGCGGGGGGGCCGCACAGTCGGGGGGGGGGTGGGGCCGGGGGGGGCCGCACAGTCGGGGTGGGGGGTGGGGCGGAGGGGCCGCAGAGTCGGGGGGGTGTGGGGGGGCGGGGGTGCCACACAGTTGGGGGGGGTGGGGGGTCGGGGAGCCGCACAGTCAGGGGGTGGGGGGTCGGGGGGCCGCACAGTCGGGGGGGTGGGGGGTCGGGGGGCCGCACAGTTGGGGGGTGGGGGGGTCGGGGGGCCGCACAGTTGGGGGGTGGGGGGTCAGGGGGCCGCACAGTTGGGGGGTGGGGGGGTCGGGGGGCCGCACAGTTGGGGGGTGGGGGGGTCGGGGGGCCGCACAGTTGGGGGGGGGTGGGGGGGTCAGGGGGCCGCACAGTTGGGGGGTGGGGGGGTCGGGGGGCCGCACAGTTGGGGGGTGGGGGGGTCGGGGGGCCGCACAGTTGGGGGGTGGGGGGGTCGGGGGGCCGCACAGTTGGGGGGGTGGGGGGGTCGGGGGGCCGCACAGTTGGGGGGTGCGGGGTCGGGGGGCCGCACAGTTGGGGGGTGGGGGATGGGGGGGGTCGGGGGGCCGCACAGTTGGGGGGTGGGGGGAATCGGGGGGCCGCACAGTTGGGGGGTGGGGGGTCGGGGGGGCCGCACAGTTGGGGGGGGTGGGGGAGGTCGGGGGGCCGCACAGTTGGGGGGAGCGGGGTCGGGGGGCCGCACAGTTGGGGGGTGGGGGGGGGGTCGGGGGGGCCGCACAGTTGGGGGGTGGGGGGAATCGGGGGGCCGCACAGTTGGGGGGTGGGGGGGTCGGGGGGCCGCACAGTTGTGGGGGTGGGGGGGGTCGGGGGGCCGCACAGTTGGGGGGTGGGGGGGGTCGGGGGGCCGCACAGTTGGGGGGTGGAGGGGGTCGGGGGGCCGCACAGTCGGGGGGGTGGGGGGGATCGGGGAGCCGCACAGTCGGGGGGGTGGGGGTGGATCGGGGGGCCGCACAGTTGGGGAGTGGGGGGTGGGGGGGGATCGGGGGGCCACACAGTTGGGGGGTGGGGTGGGTCGGGGGGCCGCACAGTTGGGGGGTGGGGGGGATCGGGGGGGCCGCACAGTTGGGGGGTGCGGGTCGGGGGGCCGCACAGTTGGGGGGTGGGGGGGATCGGGGGGCCGCACAGTTGGGGGGTGCAGGGTCGGGGGGCCGCACAGTTGGGGGGTGGGGGGGATCGGGGGGCCGCATAGTCGGGGGTGTGAGGGGGCGGGGGGCCCGCACAGTCGGGGGGGTGGTGGGGGTCGGGGGGCCGCACAGTCGGGGGGGTGGGGGGTAGGGGGGCCGCACAGTCGGGGGGGTGGGGGGTCGGGGGGCCGCACAGTCGGGGGGGGTGGGGGGTCGGGGGGCCGCACAGTCGGGGGAGTGGGGGGTCGGGGGGCCGCACAGTCGGGGGGGTGGGGGGGTCGGGGGGCCGCACAGTCGGGGGGGGTGGGGGGTCGGGGGGCCGCACAGTCGGGGGGGTGGGGGGTCGGGGGGCCGCACAGTCGGGGGGGTGGGGGTGTCGGGGGGCCGCACAGTTGGGGAGTGGGGGGATCGGGGGGCCACACAGTCGGGGGGGGTGGGGGGGTCGGGGGGCCGCACAGTCGGGGTGTGGGGGTTCGGGGGGCCGCACAGTCGGGGGGGTGGGGGGAGTCGGGGGGCCGCACAGTAGGGGGGTGGGGGGGATCGGGGGGCCGCACAGTCGGGGGGGGTGGGGGGTCGGGGGGCCGCACAGTTGGGGGGTGGGGGGGATCGGGGAGCCGCACAGTTGGGGGGTGGGGGGGCCGCACAGTTGGGGGGTGGGGGGGTCGGGGGGCCGCACAGTTGGGGGGTGGGGGGGTCGGGGGGCCGCACAGTTGGGGGGTGGGGGATCGGGGGGCCGCACAGTCGGGGGGTGGGGGGGATCGGGGGGCCGCACAGTTGGGTGGTGGGGGGTCGGGGGGGCCGCACAGTTGGGGGGTGCGGGGTGGGGGGGGTCGGGGGGCTGCACAGTTGGGGGGGTGGGGGGGTCGGGGGGCCGCACAGTTGGGGGGTGGGGGGTCGGGGGGCCGCACAGTTGGGGGGTGGGGGGGTCGGGGGGCCGCACAGTTGGGGGGTGGGGGGTCGGGGGGCCGCACAGTTGGGGGGTGGGGAGGTTGGGGGGGCCGCACAGTTGGGGTTGCGGGGGTCGGGGGGCCGCACAGTTGGGGGGTGGGGGGGTCGGGGGGCCGCACAGTTGGGGGGTGGGGGGTCGGGAGGCCGCATAGTTGGGGGTGGGGGGTCGGGGGGCCGCACAGTTGGGGTTGCGGGGTCGGGGGGCCGCACAGTTGGGGGGTGGGGTGGTCGGGGGGCCGCACAGTTGGGGGGTGGGGGGCCGCACAGTTGGGGGGCCGCACAGTTGGTGGGTCAGGGGGGCGCACAGTTAGGGGGGGGCGCACAGTTGGAGGGGGGGCGCACTGTTGGAGGGGGGGGCGCACTGTTGGGGGGTGGGGGGTCGCACAGTTGGAGGGGGTGGGGGGACGCACAGTTGGAGGGGGTGGGGGGGCGCACAGTTGGAGGGGGTGGGGGGGCGCACAGTTGGAGGGGGGGGCGCACAGTTGGAGGGGGTGGGGGGACGCAGAGTTGGAGGGGTTGTGGGGGCGCAGAGTTGGAGGGGTTGGGGGGGCGCACAGTTGGAGGGGTTGGGGGGGCGCACAGTTGGAGGGGTTGGGGGGGCGCACAGTTGGAGGGGGGGGGGCGCACAGTTGGAGGGGGGGGCGCACAGTTGGAAGGGGTGGGGGGGCCGCACAGTTGGGTGGGGGGGGGCACACAGTTGGAGGGGGGGGCGCACAGTTGGAAGGGGTGGGGGGGGCCGCACAGTTGGAGGGGGGGGGGCACACAGTTGGAGGGGGGGCGCACAGTTGGAGGGGGTGGGGGGGCGCACAGTTGGAGGGGGTGGGGGGGCGCACAGTTGGAGGGGGTGGGGGGGGCGCACAGTTGGAGGGGGTGGGGGGGCCGCACAGTTGGGTGGGGGGGGGCACACAGTTGGAGGGGGGGGCGCACAGTTGGAAGGGGTGGGGGGGGCCGCACAGTTGGAGGGGGGGGGCACACAGTTGGAGGGGGGGGCGCACAGTTGGAGGGGGTGGGGGGGCGCACAGTTGGAGGGGGTGGGGGGGGCGCACAGTTGGAGGGGGTGGGGGGGGCGCACAGTTGGAGGGGGTGGGGGGGCGCACAGTTGGAGGGGGTGGGGGGGCGCACAGTTGGAGGGGGGGGGCGCACAGTTGGAGGGGGTGGGCGCACAGTTGGAGGGGGGGGCGCACAGTTGGAGGGGGGGCGCACAGTTGGAGGGGGGGGGCGCACAGTTGGAGGGGGGGGCGCACAGTTGGAGGGGGGGGCGCACAGTTGGAGGGGGGGGCGCACAGTTGGGGGGGGGCGCACAGTTGGAGGGGGGGGGCGCACAGTTGGAGGGGGGGGCGCACAGTTGGAGGGGGTGGGGGGGCGCACAGTTGGAGGGGGTGGGGGGGCGCACAGTTGGAGGGGGTGGGGGGGCGCACAGTTGGAGGGGGTGGGGGGCGCAGAGTTGGAGGGGGTGGGGGGGGCGCACAGTTGGAGGGGGTGGGGGGGCGCACAGTTGGAGGGGGTGGGGGGGCGCACAGTTGGAGGGGGTGGGGGGGCGCACAGTTGGAGGGGGGGACGCACAGTTGGAGGGGGGGGCGCACAGTTGGAGGGGGGGGCGCACAGTTGGAGGGGGTGGGCGCACAGTTGGAGGGGGGGCACACAGTTGGAGGGGGGGTGCACAGTTGGAGGGGGGGGCGCACAGTTGGAGGGGGGGGGCGCACAGTTGGAGGGGGGGGGCGCACAGTTGGAGGGGGGGGGGCGCACAGTTGGGGGGGGGGGCGCACAGTTGGAGGGGGGGGGGCGCACAGTTGGAGGGGGGGGCGCAGAGTTGGAGGGGGGGGCGCACAGTTGGAGGGGGGGGGCGCACAGTTGGAGGGGGTGGGGGGGGCGCACAGTTGGGGGGGGGGGCGCACAGTTGGAGGGGGTGGGGGGGCGCACAGTTGGAGGGGGTGGGGGGGCGCACAGTTGGAGGGGGTGGGGGGGCGCACAGTTGGGGGGGGGGGCGCACAGTTGGAGGGGGTGGGGGGGCGCACAGTTGGAGGGGGTGGGGGGGCGCACAGTTGGAGGGGGTGGGGGGGCGCACAGTTGGAGGGGGGGGGCGCACAGTTGGAGGGGGGGCGCACAGTTGGAGGGGGGGGCGCACAGTTGGAGGGGGGGCGCCCAGTTGGAGGGGGGGGGCGCACAGTTGGACACAGTGAGCACGTGAAGTTGGAGGGGGTGGGGGGGACGCACAGTTGGAGGGGGTGGGGGGACGCACAGTTGGAGGGGGTGGGGGGACGCACAGTTGGAGGGGGTGGGGGGGCGCACAGTTGGAGGGGGTGGGGGGGGCGCACAGTTGGAGGGGTGGGGGGACGCACAGTTGGAGGGGTGGGGGGACGCACAGTTGGAGGGGGTGGGGGGGACGCACAGTTGGAGGGGGTGGGGGGGACGCACAGTTGGAGGGGGTGGGGGGGCGCACAGTTGGAGGGGGTGGGGGGGCGCACAGTTGGAGGGGGTGGGGGGGCGCACAGTTGGAGGGGGTGGGGGGGCGCACAGTTGGAGGGGGTGGGGGGGCGCACAGTTGGAGGGGGTGGGGGGGCGCACAGTTGGAGGGGGTGGGGGGGGCGCACAGTTGGAGGGGGTGGGGGGGCGCACAGTTGGAGGGGGTGGGGGGGCGCACAGTTGGAGGGGGTGGGGGGGGCGCACAGTTGGAGGGGGGTTGGGGGGCGCACAGTTGGAGGGGGGTTGTGGCGGGGGGGGCGCACAGTTGGGGGGGGTGTGGCGGGGGGGCGCACAGTTGGAGGGGGTGTGGCGGGGGGGCGCACAGTTGGAGGGGGTGTGGCGGGGGGGCGCACAGTTGGAGGGGGTGTGGCGGGGGGGCGCACAGTTGGAGGGGGTGTGGCGGGGGGGCGCACAGTTGGAGGGGGTGTGGCGGGGGGGCGCACAGTTGGAGGGGGTGTGGCGGGGGGGCGCACAGTTGGAGGGGTGTGGCGGGGGGGCGCACAGTTGGAGGGGTGTGGCGGGGGGGCGCACAGTTGGAGGGGGGTGTGGCGGGGGGCGGCACAGTTGGAGGGGGTGTGGCGGGGGGGCGCACAGTCGGGATGGGGTGGGGTGGAGCGGGGGGCGCACAGTCGGGGTGGGGTGGGGGTGGGGTGGGGTGGAGCGGGGGGCGCACAGTCAGGGTGGGGTGGGGTGGGGTGGGGTGGGGTGGGGTGGGGTGGAGCGGGGGGGCGCACAGTCGGGGTGGGGTGTGGTGGGGTGGAGCGGGGGGGCGCACAGTCGGGGTGGGGTGGGGTGGGGTGGAGCGGGGGGGCGCACAGTCGGGGTGGGGTGGGGTGGGGTGGAGCGGGGGGGCGCACAGTCGGGGTGGGGTGGGGTGGGGTGGGGTGGGGTGGGGTGGAGCGGGGGGGGCGCACAGTCGGGGTGGGGTGGGGTGGGGTGGAGCGGGGGGGCGCACAGTCGGGGTGGGGTGGGGTGGGGTGGAGCGGGGGGGCGCACAGTCGGGGTGGGGTGGGGTGGAGCGGGGGGTGGCGCACAGTCGGGGTGGGGTGGGTGGAGCGGGGGGGCGCACAGTCGGGGTGGGGTGGGTGTGGCGGGGGGCGCACAGTCGGGGTGGGGTGGGGTGGGTGTGGCGGGGGGGCGCACAGTCGGGTGGGGTGGGGGTGTGGCGGGGGGGCGCACAGTCGGGGTGGGGTGGGGTGGAGCGGGGGGGCGCACAGTCGGGGTGGGGTGGGTGGAGCGGGGGGGGCGCACAGTCGGGGTGGGGTGGGTGGAGCGGGGGGCGCACAGTCGGGGGTGGGGTGGGGTGGGGTGTGGCGGGGGGGCGCACAGTCGGGGTGGGGTGGGGTGGGGTGTGGCGGGGGGGCGCACAGTCGGGGTGGGGTGGGGTGTGGCGGGGGGGCGCACAGTCGGGGTGGGGTGGGGTGGGGTGTGGCGGGGGGGCGCACAGTCGGGGTGGGGTGGGGTGTGGCGGGGGGGCGCACAGTCGGGGTGGGGTGGGGTGTGTCGGGGGGCGCACAGTCGGGGTGGGGTGGGGTGGGGGTGGGGTGGAGCGGGGGGCGCACAGTCGGGGTGGGGTGGGGTGGAGCGGGGGGGTGGGGTGGGGTGGAGCGGGGGGGTGGGGTGGGGTGGAGCGGGGGGGCGCACAGTCGGGGTGGGGTGGGGGTGGGGGTGTGGCGGGGGGGCGCACAGTCGGGGTGGGGTGGGGTGTGGCGGGGGGGCGCACAGTCGGGGTGGGGTGGGGTGTGTCGGGGGGCGCACAGTCGGGTGGGGTGGGGTGGGGTGGGGGTGGAGCGGGGGGGGCGCACAGTCGGGGTGGGGTGGGGTGGAGCGGGGGGGTGGGGTGGGGTGGAGCGGGGGGGTGGGGTGGGTGGAGCGGGGGGGCGCACAGTCGGGGTGGGGTGGGGTGGAGCGGGGGGGCGCACAGTCGGGGTGGGGTGGGTGGAGCGGGGGGGCGCACAGTCGGGGTGGGGTGGTGGAGCGGGGGGGGCGCACAGTCGGGTGGGGTGGGGTGGAGCGGGGGGGCGCACAGTTGGAGGGGGTGGGGTGGGGTGGGGTGGGGTGGGGTGGGGTGGAGCGGGGGGGCGCACAGTTGGAGACACAGTGAGCACGTGA
>CM075722.1:341706-521198 GCA_037974335.1 Prionace glauca | reverse complement strand
TCACGTGCTCACTGTGTCTCTCCTCCCCCCCCTTGCACCCCCTCTCCTCCCCCCCCCCCCCTTGCACCCCCTCTCCTCCCCCCCCCCCGCACCCCCTCTCCTCCCCCCCCCCCCGCACCCCCTCTCCTCCCCCCCCCCTTGCACCCCCTCTCCTCCCACCCCCTCTCCTCCCCCCCTCTTGCACCCCTCTCCTCCCCCCCCCCTTGCACTCCCTCTCCTCCCCCCCCCCCTTGCACCCCTCTCCTCCCCCCCCCCTTGCACCCCCTCTCCTCCCCCCCTCTTGCACCCCTCTCCTCCCCCCCCCTTGCACCCCCTCTCCTCCCCCCCCCTTGCACCCCCTCTCCTCCCCCCCCCTTGCACCCCTCTCCTCCCCCCCCCGCACCCCCTCTCCTCCCCCCCCCGCACCCCCTCTCCTCCCCCCCCGCACCCCTCTCCTCCCCCCCCCCGCACCCCCCTCTCCTCCCCCCCTTGCACCCCCTCTCCTCCCCCCCCCGCACCCCCTCTCCCCCCCCCGCACCCCCTCTCCTACCTTGGGGAGCTCTCTCAGTTGGTTCGAGTCCAGCAGCAGTTCCTCCAGGCTGCGGCTGTAGCGGTAGATTTCCTCGGGGACGCCGCTGAGGAGCAGTGCCTCCGGTCCACCGACTCGATGTGCCGGTTACACCGCCACAGCGGGATGCACTTCAGCATGTCCGGGCTGCGACAGGCCGAGGCCGGGCCGCGTCCCACACTGCGGCCTGGGCCCGAGCCCCCTCCCCGGAGCCGGCCGGCCCGCTCCGGCCTCCCGCTGCAGCCTGGGCCTCTCCCTCTGAGCTCTGTCCCCGGGCCGGGCTGCAGCCTGGGCCTCTCCCTCTGAGCTCTGTCCCCGGGCCGGGCTGCAGCCTGGGCCTCTCCCTCTGAGCTCTGTCCCCGGCCGGGCTGCAGCCTGGGCCTCACTCCGCTTCGCTCTGGGCTGGGCCGCTCTGACGCTCCGGCGTAGCTGTGACCGCATCACGCACTGCACGTCACCAGGCCCCGCCCCACCGCCATCTTTGTGAGGGGCAAAGATCGGCTGTCGAGCGGGGCGTGGAGCAGGTTAGGGGGCGGGGCTGGAGCTTCACAACACCAATCCTGCTGTGGTAGCAACAGGTTTATTTGATAGCAAAAGCTTTCGGAGCGCTGCCCCTTCGTCAGGGGAGTGGGAATTCTGTTCACAAACAGGATATATAAAGACACAAACTCAATTTACAGAATAATGGTTGGAATGTGAGTCTTTACAGGTAATCAAGTCTTAAAGGTACAGACAGTGTGAGTGGAGAGAGGGTTAAACACAGGTTAAAGAGATGTGTATTGTCTCCAGACAGTTAGTGAGGTTTTACAAACCCAGGCAAGTCACGGGGGTTACAGATAGTGTGACATGAACCCAAGATCCCTGTTCGCCTTTTGGCTAAGATGCAAATTAGATCAAGCCCTGGAGGAGGAGCTACACCTACTCCAGTCAGCTTGGATCACGTAGATCAAGCCCAAGACAGGAGACCTGTCTTGTCAGCTTGGATTGGGAATGTCCCAACTTGTTTGGGACTCTGAATTGGGTTTAATCTGACTTGATTAGATTGGAATAAAGGGGTAAAACCCAAGATCCCTGTTGAGACCGTCCTCATGTGTGCGGAACTTGGCTATCAGTCTCTGTTCAGCGACTCTGCGCTGTTGTGTGTCGTGAAGGCCGCCTTGGAGAATGCTTACCCGAAGGTCAGAGGCTGAATGTCCGTGACCACTGAAGTGTTCGCCAACAGGAAGGAGCAGTCTTGCCTGGTGACTGTCGAGCGATGTTCATTCATCCGTTGTCGTAGCGTCTGCATGGTCTCCCCAATGTACCATGCTTCGGGACATCCTTTCCTGCAACGTATCAGGTAGACAACGTTCGCTGAGTTACAAGAGTATTTACCATGTACCTGGTGGATGGTGTTCTCACGTGAGATGGTGGCATCTGTGTCGATGATCCGGCACGACTTGCAGAGGTTGCTGTGGCAGGGTTGTGTGGTGTTGTGGTCACCAGCTGGGTAGTTTGCTGCGCACAATGATTTGTTTGAGGTTGTGCAGTTGTTTGAAGGCAAGAAGTGGGGCCCTGGGGATGGCCTTGGCAAGATATTCGTCTTCATCAATGATATGTTGAAGACTCCGGAGAATGTTGTAGCTGCTCCGCTCTGGGGAAGTACTGGACGACAAAGGTACTCTGCCCACGTTTGTCTTCTGAGGAGGTCAGTGCAGTTTTTCGCTGTGGCACATCGAACTGTCAATCGATGAGTCAAGCACCATATCGTATTCTTATGACGGCATTTTTCAGCATCTGTAGGTATCTGTTGCATCCTCCTCATCTGAGTAGCTCCTGTATATACGAGAGCTTGTCCATAGGGTAGCTGGAGAAGTGGAACACCGTGAGGTTATCTGTGGGCCTGCAGTACAGTGACATACTGGTGACTGTCCTTGATGAGATGTGTGTTCAAGTTGACAGCACAGTTACGAGCAGTAGAAGAACATTCTGCCCCTCGGGCTTGCTCCACCATTCAATATCCCACGTTACTGCTGCTCACCAACTACTGTTCACCCCCTGCTTCGAACCAGCCTTAAAATATCCTTGAGGAAGAGAATTCCAGAGACTCACCACTAGAGAAAATTTCTCATCCTCTGCCTTAAGGTCTGCATGGTGGCACAATAATTAGCACTGCTGCCTCTCAGCGTCAGGGACCCAGAATCAATTCCAGCTTGGGTCACTGTCTCTGTGGAGTCTGCATGGGTTTCCTCCCACAGTCTGAAAAGATGTGTGGTTAGGCTGATTGGCCATGTTAAATTGCCCCTACAGTCAGGGGTACTAGTTAGGATAAATGCATTGTGTTATGAGGATAGGGCCTGGATGGTCAGTGCAGCCTCAATGGGCCAAATGGCCTCCTTCTGTACTGTAGGGATCTATGATCTCCATCTAAAATGATGACCCCTTATTTCTACTGTTGTTTCACTGTCCTTTTTTAAATGCACCTGTACTCACATTTAATCCCTTTGGTCCCTGGGCTGGACTGCAGCCCGAGTCTCTCCTCACTCGGGCCCCAGGCTGGACTGCAACCTGGGCCTCTCCCTCACTCGGGCCCCAGCCCGAGTCTCTCCCTCGCTCGGGCCCTGGTCAGGCCTCTTCTGCCACAGATAACCAACCTCTCTCAGAAGAAATCCTCCATTCAACTTGATTCTGGCCTCTGGATGCATGTAAAACCATGACTTGTATTTTTGTGGTCTGACTTGGTACAATAAAAGAGCGATAAGGGAAAGAAGTACAAGTTCAAAAGGGGTAGATATTGCAAAAACCTTTTTCCAATGTTGTGAGTGTATGAAATAACCAATCTTTTTTACTTTACCTAATGGGGTTATGGAAGCAGGTGGGAAAGTGGAACTGATCCACTTCAGATCAGCCATGATCTTATTGAATGGTGGAGCAGGCTTGAGGGGCTAGATGGCCCACTCCTGCTCCTATTTCTTATGTTCTTACTTTGTTTCAAGTTTGCTGTGAGTGTTATTCAATGATGATTGGAACATTCCAGAGGAATGGTTAGGAAAATGAGAAATCAGAAATATCTTTCTTTATAGATCGGAAGTGAGGGGAGAAATCAAGGTTGCTTAAATTACTCCCTCCTGTCTGTAACAAACTGAAAAACATCAGCTCAAACTCACTCCTGTGAACAGGTGTATGGCAAAAAGCAATTCCAATTCCTGGGAAGGGTTTTACATCAGTGGCCAGCTATTGAAAAATTTCACTACTTCCTCTCTCTAAGATCTTAGCGCCTTATTCTGCAATGCAAATCTCTGGAAGTAGGATTCTTAATCATAGAATCACTACCGTGCAGAAGGAGGCCTTTCAGCCATCAAATCTGCACAAACTCTTGACTATCCTCTCCTACACCCTATCCCCAAAACCCCCATACATTTACCATGGCTAATCCACCTAACCTACACTCCTTGGGACATTAAAGGGCAATTTAACATGGCAATCCACCTAACCTGCTCATTGAGACGTATAAGATGATGAATGGGATGGATAGGATAGAGGTGGAGAGACTCTTCCGCTCAAAAAAGACAGTAGGACTAGGGGGCACAGCCTCAAGATAAAGGGGGGGCGGTTTAGAACGGAGTTGAGGAGGAACTTCTTCACTCAAAGGGTGGTGAATCTCTGGAATTCTCTGCCCGTTGAAGTGGTGGAGGCTGCCTCGCTAAATATTTTTAAGAAACGGGTTGATGGGTTTTTGATAAGAGAAGGGATTAAGGGTTATGGAGAGAGGGCGGGAAGGTGGAACTGAGCCACGACAGATCAGCCATGATCTTATTGAATGGCGGGGCAGGCTCGAAGGGCCAGATGGCCTACTCCTGCTCCTATTTCTTATGTTCTTATCTTGGATTGTGGAGAAACCACACAGACAAAATGTGCAAACGCCACACAGGTGTCAACCAAACTGGTTTCTGTAAGGGATGCAGCATGAAGTAGTTCTGGGACTCGTCACCATTGAAATGTATAAAATTCTAATAGGGCTGCACAGACTAGATGCAGGAGGATGTTTTCCCTGGCTGGGGGTCTAGAACCAGGGAACAATCTCAGGACAAGGGGGAGGCCATTTAGGATTGAGATGAGGAAACCTTTCTTCACTCAGGAGAGTGGTGAACCCTGTGGAATTCTCTACTACAGAATGCTGTGGAGGCCATGTCACAATGTATTCTAGAGATACAATAATTTAAATTCTAATGGCAGCAAGGGGCACATGAATATGACACTGAGATAGAGGATCAGCCATGACCATACTGAAAAGTGGAGCAGCCTGGAAGGGCCAAATGGCCTACTGCTGCTCCAAGTTTCGATGTTAAAAACTAAAAATAAAAATAATGCAGGGATTCATCCAGGACTCAGCACAACATTCCTCCCTTCTCTAACACAGGCCCATTCATTGAACCTGTACTTCAGGGACCTTGTGTAATCAGGTGTTTATCTACAAAATAACAATTCACAGCTTCAGGGGCTCTGGGAGACCCTGATGTGTTAAAGCCACCAAAATGACGCAATGATTGGACAATATTGAATCACATCGTCCATCACAGGCTTCAATTAACAGTGCCAAAACTTCACCAGTGACTGGCCGAGGCAGTACATCCACTGGCAGGTTAGCGTGCTGTATACAAAAACTGGCACACAGACAAGTTGGGCCAAAGGGCCTGCTTCCATTTTGTAAACCTTCATGACTGTCAGCTTGGTATGGGCTCCTACTCTGCCCAAAACCACAAAGAACATAGAACATAGAACATAACAGCACAAACAGGCCCTTCGGCCCTCGAGTTGCGCCGATCACATCAACACCTACCAACCTACAGACCTATCTATAACCCTCAATCTCATTAAACCCCATATACTCATCCAGAAGTCTTTTAAAAGACCCCAGCGAGTTCGCCTCCACAACCACTGACGGCAGCCGATTCCATTCACTCACCACCCTCTGAGTGAAAAACTTACCCCTAACATCACTTCTGTACTTGCCTCCCCGCACCTTAAATCCGTGTCCTCTCGTAGCAACCATTTCAACCTGGGAAATAGCCTCTGAGAGTCCACCCTATCTATTCCTCTCAACATTTTATAAACTTCTATCAGGTCGCCTCTCAACCTTCGCCTCTCTAGGGAAAAGAGTCCCAGCTCCTCAACCTAACTTCATAAGGCATGCCTCCCAGTCCAGGCAACATCCTTGTAAATCTCCTCTGCACCCTTTCAATAGCTTCTACGTCTTTCCTATAGTGAGGCGACCAGAACTGCGCACAATACTCTAAATGAGGCCTGACAAGGGTCTTATAAAGTTGCAGCATTACCTCCGACTCCTAAACTCAATCCCTCGATTAATGAAGGCCAGAACACCATACGCCTTTTTGACCACCTCCTCCACCTGCGAGGCCGATTTAAGAGTCCTGTGGACCCGGACCCCTAGATCCTTCTGCTCTTCAACACTACTAAGACTCCTGCCCTTGATAGTGTACTCGTTCATCCCGTTGGTTCTGCCAAAATGGACGACTACGCATTTATCCGCGTTGAAGTCCATCTGCCACTTCTCCGCCCATTCCTGCATCCTATCTATGTCCTGCTGCAACTTTTGACATCCTTCCAGACCATCCACAACACCACCAACCTTAGTGTCATCAGCGAACTTACTTACCCATCCCTCCACTTCCTCATCCAGGTCATTTATGAAAATGACAAACAACAAGGGTCCCAGAACAGATCCCTGGGGCACTCTGCTGGTGACTGACCTCCATTCAGAAAAAGCCCCATCCACAACCACTCTCTGCCTTCTGCAGGCAAGCCAGTTCTGGATCCACAAGGGCAAAGGCCCTTGGATCCCATGCCCTCTCACCTTCTCAAGAAGTCTTGCATGCGGGACCTTATCAAACGCCTTGCTGAAGTCCATGTACACTACGTCCACGGCACTTCCTTCGTCAATGTGTTCAGTCACATTATCGAAGAACTCAACTAGGCTTGTAAGGCACGACCTGCCCTTGACAAATCCATGCTGACTATTCCTGATCATGTCAAACCTCTCCAAATGTTCGTAAATCTTGTCCCTCAGAAGCCTCTCCATCAGCTTACCAACCACTGAAGTCAGACTCACCGGTCGGTAATTTCCCGGGCTATCTCTGTTCCCTTTCTTGAAAATAGGAACTACATCCGCAATCCTTCAATCCTCTCCCGTCTCCATTGACGACGCAAAGATCATCGCCAGGGGCTCCGCAATCTCTTCCCTCGCCTCCCACAGTATCCTGGGGTATATCCCATCTGGTCCAGGCGACTTATCTACCTTGATAGAATTCAAAAGTTCCAACACATCCTCCTCCTTAATATTCACGTATTCAATCTTTTCCATCTGCTGCAAATCCATAACAAAATCTCCCAGATCAGCTTCCACTGTGAATACTGAGGCGAAGTACTCGTTAAGCACCTCTGCCATTTCTTCTGGTTCCACACAAACCTTTCCCCCCTCACCTTTTATAGGTCCTATCCCTTCTCTTCTTATCCTTTTACCTTTCACATATTTATAGAAGGCCTTGGGATTCTCCTTAATCTTACCCGCCAAGATCTTTTCATGACCCCTTCTGGCTCTCCTAATTTCCCTTTTAAGTTCCTTCCTACAGTCCTTATACTCAAGATCTTTAACCTCTCCTAATTCCCTGAACCTCTTATACACCTTCCCTTTCCTCCTGACTAGGTTCAACACAGCCTTTGTGCACCATGGTTCCCACGACCTACCAAAACCCCCTTGTCTCATCGGAACGTTGTCATGCAGAGCTCCAGACACACATTCCTTGAATATCTGCCACCTTCCTTCGGTACTTTTCCCTAAGAGCGCCTCCTTCCAGTTTATTTGTCCAAGTAACTTCCTGACTTCTTCGTATCTCCCCTTACCCCAGACAAACACCTTCCTAGCCTGCCTGATCCTATCTCGTTCCAATGCAATTGTGAAGGAGATAGAATTATGGTCACCATTTCCAAGATGCTCTCCTACCGAAAGATCCATCACCTGCCCTGGTTCATTCGCCAGTACCAGGTCAAGTACAGCCTCTCTCCTCATGGGTTTATCCACATACTGTGTCAGGAAACCTTCCTGAACACACCTAACAAACTTCTCCCCATCCAAACCCCTTACCCTAGGGATATTCCAGTCGATGTTTGGGAAATTGAAGTCTCCCATCATGACAACTCTGTTATTAAAACATCTCTCCAGAATCTGTTTCCCTATTTGCACTTCAACTTCCCTGTCACTATTGGGTGGCCTATAGAATACACCCAGCAAAGTTTTCGAGCCTTTGCTGTTCCTAACTTCCACCCACAGAGATTCTGTAGACATTCCCTCCACAATATCCTCCTTCTCTGCAGCCATGACACTGTCCCTGATCAACAGTGCCACTCCACCACCTCTTCTGCCACCTCTTTCCCTCTCTTTCCTGAAGCACCTGAAGCCTGGCACCTGAAGTTCCCAGTCCTGTCCCTGAGACATCCTAGTCTCCGTAATGGCCACCACATCACATTCCCAAGCAGCAATCCACGCCCTAAGCTCATCTACCTTATTCACTACACTCCTTGCATTAAAATATATACACTTCAGCCCCTCAGTCTGGGCATTTCCCATCTCCACCGCCTGTCTAACCTCCCTCCCATACTGCCTACGGTCCTCCCCTACCTGGGAGCGAACCTCCTCCGTCCCAGTCTCCCCATCACAGTTCCCTCCCCCCATCCTTTCTAGTTTAAAGTCCCCCCGGTAGCCTTAGCCAATCTTCCCGCCAAGATATTAGTCCCCCTGGTATTTAAGTGCCACCCGTCCTTACTGTACAGGTCACACCTACCCCTAAAGAGGTCCCAGTGATCTAGGAACGGAAATCCCTGCCCTCTACACCAGTCCCTCAGCCACGCATTCACCCTCCACCTCATTTCATTTCTTCCCTCATTCTCCCGTGGCACAGGCAGCAATCCTGAGATTACTACCTTCGCTTTTCTCTTCTTCAGCTGTCTACCCAGTTCCCTATAGTCCCTTTTCACGAGTGCCTCCCTCTTCTTGCCTACATCAGTAGTACCTATATGTACTACAACCTCTGGTTCCTCACCCTCCCCTTTCAGGATGTCTGGGACACGCCCAGAGACATCCCGAATCCCAGCCCCAGGGAGACAAACCACCATCCGCGACTCCCGTCTACGTCCACAAAAACGCCTGTCCGCCCCCCTCACTGTGGAGTCCCCTATTAACACTACCTTTCTGCTCTCTCTTTTGATTTTTTGGCTCACTGGCTCAGCTCCAGAGACCTGGCCATTGCTTCCTCCCTCAGATGAGCTGTCCCCCCCAGTAGTACTTATTTTGAAGGGGGACATCCACCAGAGTGCTCTCCATCACCCGTGTTTTCCCCTTCCTAATAGTTACCCACTTGCCCTCATCCCATTGCCCTGGTGTGACTACTTGCTGGTAGCTCCTATCTATAACCTCCTCACTCTCCCGAACGAGCCGAAGGTCCTCGAGCTGCATTTGCAGCTCCTTAACCTGGTTCCGTAGGGCCTGCAGCTCCACACACTGAGCACAGGTGTGGATGTCTGGCAGACCAGGAGCCTCCAAGACTTCCCACATGTTGCATTGGCAGCAACATACAGGTCTCACACCCATACTTACCCCTTATAGCAACCCAAAGTAAAAAAAAACTTATAACTTACCTTATCTCTTGGCTCTGTGAGCCAAAGCCCTGACAGCACACACAAAAACAAAAGCAGTCTTACCAGCTCTCAGTCAGAGCCCCTCTCTCTCTTTTTTAGGTTAGGGGAGGGGTGAGGGCTGGGATATTCTACCAGTGTAGAATATCGGGAATCCCCTCCGGTCTAATTTATAGTAGAAAAAAAAACGTGACCCGAGTGCCCTCGCGACTACTTCCGGGGTCAAACCGGGGTTAAACTTTAAAAAAAAACAATAAAAAAAAACCCCACTAAACAAAGTTAGTTTTAAAAGGAAAAAGTCGCTGTACTCACCCACAAGCTCTCCACTCGCAAATAGCAGCTTCTCTTCAGTGCTCCCACGGAACAATGAGGCTGGACCCCCGAGGTGAGTAAACTTTTAAAGATGAAAAAAAAACTTGACCCGAGTGCCCTCGCGACTACTTCCACTACAAAAGATCATGAATATAGCCCAATCCATCAGGCAAACCAGCCTCCCATCCATTGAGTCTGTCTACACTTCCCGCTGCCTCGGCAAAGCAGCCTGGACATTCTCTCTTCCACCTTCTTCCTTCGTGGAAAATACACAAAAGTCTGAGGTCACTTACCAACTGACTCAAGAACAGTTTCTTCCCTGCTGCTGTCAGACGTTTGAATGGACTTACCTTGTATTAAGTTGATCTTTCTCTGTACCCTAGCTATGACTGTAACACCACATTCTGCACTCTCTCCTTTCGTTGTCAATGAACAGTATGCTTTGGCTGTATAGCACACAAGAAACAATATTTCACATTGTACACTCACGCACGTCACAATAATAAATCAAATATTTAACTGAATTTGAAAAAGTATTGGGTAATTAGAACTTTAGAACTGAATTTGCAAAAGTATTGGGTAATTTAAAATAATACAAGTCCACCACAATACAATAATACCAGGAAAGTTTAACCCAATCAGCTGCTTGACAGTATTTCAGCACCAGTGCGGAGATGTCTTTTTGCAGTTAACCAGCCGTGAAATTAAAAGTTAATGAAATGAGACAGATTCAAAAAGAACAAGTCATTATTCAGCTGCAGCATTTCCAGCTGAGTTTTAACACCAGAAACACGAGTATCCAAGCAAGTTGTTTTTCTTTATATCATTTTTTTTATTAGAAATGGAAACGGTTTTAACTTTCCTACAATACAGTTAACACTTTTAAAAATGAAAAGGTTGCAGAGTTTAACCATCCTGGAGAGTGGACTGAGTAGTCAGGTTAGTGTCAGGTCTAGGACTGACTTGGAGAGAATAAACCCCAGATCCTGTCCCCAGGGACTTCCAAATGTAACAGTGTCAGTAGTTACCTGATTAAATCCCTGTCACTCTGAACCCAGTCTCAATTCACAGGTTCAGTTTCAAATGGGACATTACATCTCAGTTGCTGAATCAGCAGCTGAACAAATCCATCGAACCAGTGACACATTCGAAAATGAGACTAAGCGGAAAGAAAAGGCCTAGTCTGCCAAGTTGATGGATCAGAATTCCCAGACTGTTTTACACTGTTACAAATCTGCATTCTTGCCCACTAAGTTTGGCTACCGAATGGAGCAACTGCACACGAGAACATGTAAGCAAAAACAGCATCTTATCACTTCATGAGTGGAAATGCATTGGATCCACCTGTGTCCATTCAAGATTCCCAGATCAGGACGTACGTTGAGACAGGAGGCATTGGATCAGGTCCCGGAATATTTACTCCCATGACAGGGTAGAAGTTCCTTTAGCTGTAGTTCCTGAGTTCATGCAGAAAGGTCACTGTTATCAAATCGATCCTGGTCATATATCTCCGCAATAACTTTTCGTCCTCCAAACCAGCGCCCATTAAGAGCTTGGATGGCTTTGTGCATCTCTGAAGCCAAGGAGAACTCCACAAAGATTTTGACAATCACCTCCGCGTCCTCCTCCTCGCCCTGCTTTTCCTGGTAGATGATCACACGATTCACAGCCCCAAATTTACCGCATTCCTCCGTCACTTCACCCTCCAGATCATCATCAATGTCCTCGGGACCCACCATGTTCCGCAACACCATGACTGTGGACTGGAATGAAGGGAAAAAGGTCAGTTACTATTCAGCTGGGCACCACAGCTCTGTGACAATGCATGAGGTCACACTGCCTTCGTGTTACTTATTCAGAGGATTAGGAGACCAGTCCACCCCTCATGCCTGCTCTACCAATTAGCAGACATATACACCAACTCCTCGATGCCCCGAGCCAATCACATTTCAACCATGAAAACTGAACTCCAGCATCCACAGCCTTCCTTTTATTTTGCGGTGAGGTGGGGTTTGGAGAGAAAGAGTAGCAGATTTCTACTACATTGCCAGGAAATGTTGACCAATTTCATCCAAATGGTCTGAGTCTCATCTCCATTATATCCTCTTAAAGAATTCTCCACCACAGAAAATAATTCTATTTATTGAACCAAATACAAATGAATGAATATACCAGTTAGGAACACAATTAGGTCACTCACCTCAAATTGGTTTTAAAAAGTTAAACACAGCAATTAGATCCTTTAATCCCCAAAAATATGCAATTTGAGTTAATGCAACTTATCCCATTAGGTCTGATATCATTCTGCGCTCCCCCTACAGCTAATGTCACTCCAATATTCAAAAAGGGAAGTAGAGAGAAAACAGGGAATTATAGACCAGTAAGCTCAACATCGGCAGTGGGGAAAATTCTCAAATCCATTATCAAGGACGTTATAGCAGAGCATTTAGAAAGCAGTGACAGGATCAGACAGAGTCAGCATGGATTGATGAAGGGGAAATCATGCTTGATAAATCTGTTGGAATTCTTTGAAGATGTGACCAGTTGAGTTGACAAGAGGGAGCCAGTCGATATGGTCTATTTGGACTTGCAGAAAGTGTTTGACAAACATAAGAACATAAGAAATAGGAGCAGGAGTAGGCCATCTGGCCCTTCGAGCCTGCCCCGCCATTCAATAAGATCATGGCTGATCTGTCGTGACTCAGCTCCACTTTCCGGCCCTCTCCCCATAACCCTTAATCCCCTCTCTTATCAAAAACCCATCAACCCACGTCTTGAAAATATTTAGCGAGGCAGCCTCCACCACTTCAACGGGCAGAGAATTCCAGAGATTCACCACCCTTTGAGTGAAGAAGTTCCTCCTCAACTCCGTTCTGAAACTCCCCCCCTTTATCTTGAGGCTGTGCCCCCTAGTCCTACTGTCTTTTTTGAGCGGGAAGAGTCTCTCCACCTCTATCCTATCCATCCCATTCATCATCTTATACGTCTCAATGAGATCTCCCCTCATTCTTCTAAACTCCAACGAGTACAAGCCTAGTTCATTCAGCCTCTCCTCATAGCTCAACCCCCTCAACTCCGGTATCAGCCTAGTAAACCTCCTCTGCACTCCCTCCAAGGCCAAAATATCTTTGCGCAGGTGCGGCGCCCAAAACTGCACACAGTACTCTAGCTGTGGCCTCACCAATGCCCTATACAGCTGCAGCAAGACCTCCCTACTTTTATATTCAATCCCCTTCGCTATGAAGGCCAGCATCCCATTCGCCTTTCTGACCATCTGCTGCACCTGCAAGCTGGGTTTTTGCGACTCATGCACAAGGACCCCGAGGTCCCTCTGCACCGACGCCTGCTGCAGTTTTTCGCCCCGTAAGTAATAGTCCTTCCTACCATTCTTCCTTCCAAAGTGGACCACCTCACACTTGCCAACATTAAATTCCATTTGCCATTTCCTGGCCCATTCGCCCAGCCTATCTAGATCCTTCTGCAGACTCTCCACACCCTCCGCACAATTTGCCGTTCCCCCAATCTTGGTGTCATCCGCAAATTTCGACACCCTACACTCGGTTCCCTCCTCCAGATCATCTATATAAATAGTAAAAAGCTGAACAAAGTCCCGCACAAGAGATTATCGTGCAAGATTAAAGTGCATGGGATTGGATGAAGTGTATTAGAACATTACAGCACAAACAGGCCCTTCGGCCCATTGAGATGGAAAGAAAACTGATTGGCAGAGGGGAAACAAAGAGTAGGAATTAATGGGTGCTTTTCAAATTGGCCAGCAGTAACTAGCAGGGTGCCACATGGATCGGTGCTGGGACCCCAGTTATTCACAACATAAATTATTGATTTGGATGAAGGAACAAAGTTTAATTTCTCAAAGTTTGCAGATGATACCAAGCTGGGTGGGAGGGTGAACTGTGACGAGGATACAGAGATCCTTCAGAATGATCTGGACAGGTTGGGTGTGTGGGCTAATCAATGACAGATGCAGTATAATTTGGATAAATGTGAGGTTATTCACTTTGGAAGCAAAAACAAGGCGGCAGATTACTACCTGAATGGCTGTAAATTGGGAGAGGAGAGTGTGCAGAGGGACCTGAGTGTCCTTGTGTACCAGTCACTGAAGGTAAGCGTGCAGGTACAGCAGGCGGTAAAGGAGGCAAATGGTATGTTGGCCTTCATTGTGAGAGGTTTTGAGTACAGGAACAGGGATGTGTTGTTACATTTATACAGGGCCTTGGTGAGGCCACACCCAGAGTATTGTGTGCAGTTTAAGAACATAAGAACATAAGAAATAGGAGCAGGAGTAGGCCATCTAGCCCTTCGAGCCTGCCTCGCCATTCAATAAGATCATGACTGATCTGTCTTGGCTCAGCTCCACCTTCCCGCCCTCTCCCCATAACCCTTAATCCCTTCTCTTATCAAAAACCCATCAACCCGTTTCTTAAAAATATTTAGCGAGGCAGCCTCCACCACTTCAACGGGCAGAGAATTCCAGAGATTCACCACCCTTTGAGTGAAGAAGTTCCTCCTCAACTCTGTTCTAAACCGCCTCCCCTTTATCTTGAGGCTGTGCCCCCTAGTCCTACTGTCTTTTTTGAGCGGGAAGAGTCTCTCCACCTCTATCCTATCCATCCCATTCATCATTTTATGCGTCTCAATGAGATCTCCCCTCATTCTTCTAAACTCTAACGAGTACAAGCCTAGTTTATTCAGCCTCTCCTCATAGCTCAATCCCCTCAACTCCGGTATCAGCCTAGTAAACCCTCCTCTGCACTCCCTCCAGGGCCAAAATATCCTTGCACAGGTGCGGCGCCCAAAACTGCACACAGTACTCCAGCTGCGGCCTCACCAATGCCCTATACAGCTGCAGCAAGACCTCCCTACTTTTATATTCAATCCCCCTCGCTATGAAGGCCAGCATCCCATTCGCCTTCCTGACCACCTGCTGCACCTGCAAGCTGGGTTTTTGCGACTCATGCACAAGGACCCCGAGGTCCCTCTGCACCGACGCCTGCTGCAGTTTTTCGCCACGTAAGTAATAGTCCTTCCTACCATTCCTCCTGCCAAAGTGGACCACCTCACACTTGCCAACATTAAATTCCATTTGCCATTTCCTGGCCCATTCGCCCAGCCTATCTAGATCCTTCTGCAGACTCTCCACACCCTCCTCACAATTTGTCTTTCCCCCAATTTTGGTGTCATCAGCAAATTTCAACACCCTGCACTCGGTTCCCTCCTCCAGATCATCTATATAAATGGTAAATAGCTGAGGCCCCAGCACCGACCCCTGGGGCACCCCACTAGTCACCAACCGCCAATCCGAATAGCACCCATTGACCCCCACTCTCTGCCTCCTATTTGACAACCAATCCTCTATCCACGCTAACACCCTACCCCCAACTCCATGTCCCCTGACCTTCTGCAATAATCTCGTGAGGTACCTTGTCAAACGCCTTCTGAAAATCCAGAAAGACCACATCCACCGGCTCTCCTCTATCCACTGCCTTAGACACATCCTCATAGAACTCCAGTAAATTTGTCAGACATGACTTCCCTTTAATGAAACTGTGTTGCGTCCGCCCTATCAAGCAATTCCCCTCAAGATGCCTCGCTATTTCCTCCTTAATGACGGATTCTAACATTTTACCTACCACAGTTAAACTAACCGGCCTATAATTTCCCGCCTTTTGCCTGGCACCCTTCTTAAACAACGGCGTAACATTAGCCGTTTTCCAATCTTCCGGCACTTCCCCGGAATCCAGCGACGTCTGGAAAATAACCACCAAGGCATCCACTATAACCTCCGCCATTTCTTTCAGAACCCTCGGATGCATTCCATCCGGTCCTGGGGATTTGTCCACAATCAGCCCCTCCAGTCTGTCGAGTTTGGGTCTCCTTTTCTGAGGAAGGATGTTCTTGCTCTCGAGGGAGTGCAGTGAAGGTTTACCAGGCTGATTCCGGGGATGGCAGGACTGATGTATGAGGAGAGATTGACTAGGTTAGGATTGTTTTAACTGGAGTTCAGACGAATGAGGGGGGATCTCATAGAGATTTATAAAATTCTAACAGGATTAGACAGGGTCGATACAGGGAGGATATTCCTGATGGTGGGGGAGTCCAGAACCAGGGGTCAGTAAGAATTCAGGGTGGACCATTAGGACGGAGGTGAGGAGACATTTCTTCACCCAGAGAGTGGTGAGCCTGTGGAATTCATTCCCACAGGAAGTAGTTGATGCCAAAACATTGAATGTATTCAAGGGGCAGCTGGATATAGCACTTGGGGTGAATGGGATCAAAGGTTATGGGGAGAAAACAGGATTAGGCTATTGAGTTGGGTGATCAGCTATGATCATAATGAATGGTGGAGCAGGCTCGAAGGGCCAAATGGCCTCATTCAGCTCTTATCCTCTGGGTTTCTATGTTTCTCTTTAGACTTCCTGAGGTACAGAGTCTGACTGAATGTGGTCATCCGAAAAGGTGTCTGATCAAAATGCTGCAAATTGAAATGATTTATATGTGTCTACTAGCTTATAGTAAAGCATGGACCCCGCATCTCAGATTCAGCAGCTACCTCTTACCTCCTGCTTGCGAAGTAACTTCTGCATCACCATGTGTCGTGCATTACTTCCAGAGATACTCATGTGCTCCTGTTCACTCAGCATTTCAAGTCGTTCAGTATCCAGCAACTTCTCATCATCCTCCTTCTTGACTTCTGTAGCAGTGCCAGTTGTAGGTGGCGTGGCCAGGACAGGGTTAACCACTCCTACCTGCGGGATGGTGACTGGAAGTGACACTGTTGGACGGGTTGGGGTTACACCTGGAAGACAGAAAGAGCCTCATTTTATAATTGCAGCAATAGCGCAGCTAAGTCAGCACAAACTTTCTAAAAGACAACATGACCCCAAAATGCAGAACAATCTCCATCAATTACATACTGAGCAGCTCTCTTGAATTTAGCAAAGGCTGGTGAGCTGCCACTTCAGATAGCCACATGGGAACATAACGTTATGTTGATGAGACACCGGGCTAGAAATAGGGCTGTGCTGGGTACTGAATATTCCTGGATGCGAGGCATTCAAACGAGTTAGAATGCAAAGAAGGGGGAGACAGTATCAATAATGGAGACTGTCTCAGTATTAGAGAAAGTGAAAGTATCCTAGAGGGGACAAAACACAAATGCTGGAAACTCTCAGCAAGTCTGACAGCGACTGTGGAGACAATAGAAACAACATTGCAAGTCTGGATGGCTCTTCATCAGAACTCAAAATTCCAGCATTCACAGCATTTTACAAAGAACAAAGAACAACACAGCACGGGAAACAGGCCCTTCGGCCCAACGAGCCCGCGCCGCCGTCCCATGGTCAGTGACCTATTCATGATTTTAGTCTATGCCTAATGTGTGAGGGTCAGGGAGGTCCAATATAGGGACAATTTGTTACCCAATCAATCAGCCTAAAAGCACATCTTTGGGATGTGGGAGGAAACCGGAGCACCCGGAGGAAACCCACACAACCACGGGGAGAACGCGCAAACTCCCACGGACAAAGGCCCAAATCCATGTGTCCGCACAGCAACAGAGATAGTCTCTGAGCTGTCATGTTGCCCTTGAGATGGTCCAGTTTACGCACACCAACAACATCAAGCAGTAGGCAACTCCCGAAGCAACATCCAAGAGCAGCCCACCACAACCTGCCGCACGCATGCCCCTTGCTGGACTTAAATGCCTGTGGATAAAAATTTCATTATTAAAGACTCTATATCCCTGAGGCTAAAACTGACCCCAAGCCTACAATGTTTAGTAAGGCCTGCTATATCCCCCTATATGTAGACCGCTCATGTGGCTGTCCAAGTGACTCTTGAACAACCCTAGCGTGCCTGCTTCCACCACCTTACTCGGCAGTGCATTCCACATCCCCACTACCCTTTGTGTGAAAAACTGCCCTCTAATATTAGTCTTATATCTAGCCCCCCTCACCCTAAGCCCGTGACCCCTCGTTCTATCCATTTCTAATAGCGGAAAAAGCTTACCACCATTTACTCTATCTATCCCCTTCATAATCTTATAAACCTCTATTAGATCCCCCCTCAGCCGACGTCTCTCAAGGGAAAACAGCCCAAGTGCGTTCAATCTTTCCTCGTAAGACAGCTCTTCCATACCAGGCAACATCCTGGTAAATCTCCTCTGTACTTTATGTAAGGCTGAGGGGGAACCTAATTGAGGTTTGAGAGTTTATGAAGGCCATGGACAGGATAAGTAGCTGTTCCCCTTGGTTGAAGATCCATAACAAAAGGGCATAACTTTAAAGTAAAGTAACGGATAGGAGGTTGAGAGGGGATTGGAGGATTTTTTTTTCACCTGGGGTTAGTGAGAGTTTGGAATGCGCTGCCTGGGAGGATAATAGAGGCAGGAAACTTCACAATCCTGAAAAAGTACATGGATGAGCACTTGGAATGTCATAACATTCAAGCTCTGAGCCAAGTGCTGGCAATTGGGATTAGTGTAAATTTAATGTAGTTTTGCCAGTGTAGATCTAATGGGCCAAAGGACCTCGTCTGAACTGTATGCATTACTGACCTGTTATAACCCCTGGAGCTTGTGCTGCCATGACAGCCTGTGGTAATGCTCCGAGTGGCTGTGCGAGGGTAAGCGCTGGAGTGACCAGGCCTGGTGCTGAGAGACCACTAACACCAAGCACTGCTGCCCCTGCTACAGCCTCCTTAAGGAAGGAAAACACACAATGTTAGCAGACAGTAAAAGAATTCTTACAACAGCTTGTGCAAGGCACACTGCTCAATAACAATTCCTAATTGCTGAAATAGTACAGACACAACATCCACAACACACCCTCAACCTTGAGAATTACAAACAGGCGCTGAAATCTGCAAATGGGCTGAGAAAGGAACCGGCGAAACTATTTCTGGTTACAGATAGTAAACAAGGTGCCAGATGTCAATGTAAAGTAAAAAGTAAAGTTTATTTATAGTCACAAGTAAGGCTTACTTATTTTGACTAATAAATTACTAATGACTTCATTATACTGCAATGAAGTTACTGTAAAATTTCCCTGATCACCACATTTCAGTGCCTGTTCAAGTCAATACACCTTACCAGCATATATTTCAGAATGTGGGAGGAAATCCACGCAATCATGGGGAGAATGTGTAAACTCCACACAGACAGTGACCCAAGACGGGAATCGAACCGGGTCCCTGGCACTGTGAGGCAGCAGTGCTAACCCACTGTGACCATTCGTGCTTGTTCTCCTCGTCATGCACAGTTCACTTGTCTCACGAATTTGAATTTTTTTTTACATCATATCAAAGTGAGAAAGCAAAGGCAATGGTACAATTGCAAGAACAGTCTTCTCCAACTGTAAACTTTAGCTGGAGATTGTACTTCTGAGCGGTCTAACAAAGCTGTAGGCACAGGCTGGTCATAAGCAAGGATGTTCAAGAACCACATGATGACTCAGTAGTCAGTGTTATAAGTGTGATTTGCCCTATGGTGGGCAAGGCTGAATGAGCCCACAGTATTATCCTTGAGTTTAGAGTTAAACAGGGTAGATTCAGAAAGAATATTCCCAATGTGGGGGGAGTCCTGAACCAGGGGTCATAGTTTGAGGACAAGGAGTAAGCCTGTTAAACATAAGAACATAAGAAATAGGAGCAGGAGTAGGCCCATCTAGGCCTTCGAGCCTGCCCCGCCATTCAATAAGATCATGGCTGATCTGTCGTGGCTCAGTTCCACTTTCCCACTCTCTCCATAACCCTTAATTCCCCTGTCTATCAGAAACCTATCTACCCATGACTTAAATATATTTAGTGAGGCACCCTCCACCACTTCAACAGGCAGAGAATTCCAGAGATTCACCACCCTTTGAGTGAAGAAGTTCCTCCTCAACTCTGATCTAAACTGCACCCCCCCTTATATCTTGAGGCTGTGCCCTCTAGTCCTGCTGTCGTTTCTGAGTGGGAAGAATCTTTCTACTTCTACCTTATCCATCCCCTTCATTATCTTATACGTCTCTATAAAATCCCCCCTCTTCCTTCTAAACTCCAACGAGTACAGACCCAGTCTATTTCGTCTCTCTTCATAGTCCAACCCCCTCATCTCCGGTATCAGCCTAGTGAACCTCTTCTGCACTCCCTCCAAGGCCAAAATATCCTTCCGCAAGTGCGGCCACCAAAACTGCACACAGTACTCCAGCTGCAGCCTCACCAGTGTCCTGTACAGTTGCAGCAAGACCTCCCTAGTTTTATATTCAATCCCCCTTGCTATAAAGGCCAGCATCCTATTCGCCTTCTTGATCACCTGCTGCACCTGCAGGCTGGGTTTTTGCGATTCGTGCACAAGGACCCCCAGGTCCCTCTGCACCGTAGCATGCTGCAGCTTTTCGCCTTTTAAATAATGATCCCTCCTACTATTATTTCTGCCAAAGTGGATAACCTCACACTTACTAACATTATACTCCATATGCCAGGTCCTCGCCCACTTGCTTAGCCTATCCAGATCCCTCTGCAGACTTTCCACACCCTCCATGCAATTTGCTTTACCATTCATCTTCATGTCATCAGCAAATTTTGTCACCCTACACTCAGCCCCCTCCTCCAGATCATCTATATAAATGGTAAATAGCTGATGCCTCAGCACCAATCTCTGCGGCACTTCACTGGTCACCAACCAGCAACCAGAATAGCACCCATTGATACCAACTCTCTGCTTCCTATTAGACAGCCAATCCTCTATCCACGCTAACACCTTACCCCCAACTCCGTGCACCCTAACCTTCTGTAGCAACCTTTTATGAGGCACCTTATCAAACGCCTTTCGGAAATCTAAAAACACCACATCCACCAGTTCCCCTCTGTCTACTGCACTAGTCACATCCTCATAGAAATCCAATAAATTCGTCAAACACGACTTCCCCTTAACAAATCCATGCTGTGTCTGCTCGATCAAACCATTCTTTTCTAGGTGCCTTGCTATTTCTTCTTTGATGACGGATTCTAGCATTCTAAAACTGTGAAGAGAAATTTCTTCACTGAGGGTGGTGAATGTTTGGAATTCACTTCCACAGAACGTAGTTGAGGCTAACACATTGTCTGATTTCAAAAAATTAGATATAGCTCTTGGGGCTAAAGGGATCGAGGGATATCATCTGAATGGGGCACTAGGCTGGAAGGGCCGAATGGCCTTCTCCTCTTTTAAGTTTCTACGAGTTCTGATGACACCTGTAAAGGGCAGCCAGAATTTCAGTATCCATGCAGTGGTGTTTTAAATGAACCATTTACTGGCTTCCCTGCATGAATCTGGACAGTCACAAACGTAACCCCACAACTTAGGATAGGAAGGAGAGAAAAATAGGGAAGTTTTGAAATGTTAGCCTGATATCAATCATAGGGAAAATGCTGCAGTCTACAATAAAGGATCTGATAACTGGACACTGCTGAAATTGGATATAATCAACATGGATTTTGTTTTCTTCCATTATGGGATAGACCAGCATTTATTTATTACCGTCACAAGTGTGCTTACATTTATGGGTGGCAGAGTGGTTAGCACTGCTGCCTCAGAGCACCGGGTTCATTCTGGCCTCGGGTGATTATCTGTATGGAGTTTGCACCTTCTCTGTGTTTGAGTGGTTTCCTCTGGATGCTCCTGTATCCTCGCACAGTCCAAAGATGTGCCGGTTAAGTGGATTGACCATGATAAATTGAACCTAGTGTCAGAGGGACCAGCAGGGTAAATAGGATAGGGCCTGGGTGGGATTGGGTCAGTGCAGACCCAATGGGCTGTTGAGCCACTTTCTGAAATGTAGGGATTCAGAATCTATGATTAACACTGCAATGAAGCTACTGTAAAAATCCCCTAGTTACCACACTCCAGCACCTGTTTGGGTACACTGAGGAAGAAATTAACATGGCCAATGCACCTAACCAGCACTTATTTCAGACTGTAGAAGGAAACCCACACAGACACAGGGAAAATGTGCAGACTCCATATAGATAGTGAACCAAGCCAGGAATTGAACCCAGTCCCTGGCACTGTGATGTAGCAGTGCTAACCACTGTGCCATTCCTTAAGGTGATGGTGAGCTGCTTTCTTGAACCACTGCAATCATGTGGAGTGGGTACAGCCACAGTGCTGTTAGGGATGAGGTTCCACAATATGCACCCAGTGAAAGTCCACCACAGCATAGTGAAATGGATCAAAATTCTGGAACACTCTTCCAAACAGCACTATGGGTGCTCCTATAACATAAGGATTGCAACAATTCAAGAAGGAAATCAGAGATGCATGTGTTAAAGGAACATCTGAGATTATGGGTGACTTTAATCTGCATATAGATTGGGAGAGTCAAATTAGTCACAGTACAATTGAGGAGGAATTTCTGAAGTGTAACAGGGGATGGATTTCTGGAGCAATACATTGAGGAACCAACAAGGGAACAGACCACCTTGGACTGGGTGTTGTGCAATGAGAAAGGATTAGTTAGCAATCTAGTTGTGAGAGAACCCTTGGGGACGAGTGACCATAATATGGTAGAATTGTTTGTCAAGGTGGATAGAACATAGAACATTACAGCGCAGAACAGGCCCTTCGGCCCACGATGTTGCGCCAACCAGTTACAAAAACAATGACCCACTAACCTAAACCAATCCCTTTTTGTCCATAAACCTATCCACGGATCTCTTAAATGCCCCCAAACTAGGCGCATTTACAACTGCAGCAGGCAGGGCATTCCAATCCCTCACCACCCTCTGGGTAAAGAACCTACCCCTGACATCCGTCCTATAACTACCACCCCTTAATTTAAAGCCATGCCCCCTCCTGCTAGATTTCTCCATCAGAGGAAAAAGGCTATTACTATCCACCCTATCTAAACCTCTAATCATCTTATATGTTTCAATAAGATCCCGTCGCAGCCTCCTTCTTTCCAGCGAAAACAACCCCAAATCCCTCAGCCTCTCCTCATAGGACCTCCCCTCCATACCAGGCAACTTCCTAGTAAACCTCCTCTGCACCTTCTCTAAAGCCTCCACATCCTTCCTGTAATGTGGGGACCAGAACTGCACACAGTACTCCAAGTGCGGCCGCACCAGAGTAGTGTACAGTTGCAACATGACGCTGTGACTCCTAAATTCAATCCCCCTACCAATAAACGCCAAGACACCGTATGCCTTCTTAACAACCTTATCTACTTGACTCCCAACTTTCAGGGATCTATGTACACATACACCTAGATCCCTCTGCTCATCCACACTATTCAAAGTCCTCCTGTTAGCCCTATACTCGACACATCTGTTATTCCTACCAAAGTGAATTACCTCACACTTCTCCGCATTAAACTCCATCCGCCACCTCTCAGCCCAGCTCTGCAACCTGTCTAAGTCTTCCTGCAAACTATGACACCCTTCATCACTATCTACCACACCTCCGACTTTGGTGTCATCAGCAAATTTACTAATCCACCCAACTATACCCTCATCCAGATCATTAATAAAAATTACAAACAGCAGTGGCCCCAAAACAGATCCCTGAGGCACACCACTCATAACCAAACTCCATGATGAATATTTACCATCAACCACCACCCTCTGCCTCCTATCCGCTAGCCAATTCCTGATCCAATTCCCTAGATCACCCCCAATCCCATACATCTGCATTTTCTGCAGAAGCCTACCATGGTGAACCTTATCAAACGCCGTACTAAAATCCATATACACCACGTCCACTGCCTTACCCCCATCCACCTCTTTGGTCACTTTCTCAAAAAACTCAATAAGGTTAGTAAGGCATGACCTACCTGCCACAAAACCATGCTGAATATCTCCAATCAATTCATTACTCTCCAAATAACTATAAATCCTATCCCGAATAATTTTTTCTAAAACCTTGCCCACAACAGAAGTGAGACTCACCGGTCTATAATTCCCGGGGAAGTCTCTGTTCCCCTTCTTAAACAATGGGACAACATTCGCTAACCTCCAATCTTCCGGTACTATACCAGAGGCCAACGACAACCTGAAGATCAGAGCCAGAGGCTCTTCAATCACTTCTCTTGCCTCCCAGAGAATCCTGGGGTAAATCCCATCCGGACCAAGGACTTATCTATTTTCAGACCCTCCAGAATATCTAGCACATCCTCCTTATCAACTGCAACACCGTCAATTCTACTCCCCTGCAATCTAGTGTCCTCCTCAGCTATATCCATGTCCCCCTGCGTGAACACCGAAGAGAAATATTGGTTCAATGCCTCTCCAATCTCCTCCGGTTTCACACATAACTTCCCTCTGCTGTCTATAACTGGATAGTCCTGAATCTCAGTAATAGAAACTATGATGGTATGAGGCATGAATTGGCCATGATGGACTGGGAAAGACAGCGGACAGGCAATGGCAGGCATTTAAAGGATGAATAGATGAACTCCAGAGGTTGTTTATTCCTGTTTGGAGCGAGAGCAGTAAGGGAATTGTGGCCAAACCGTGGCTTACAAGGGAAATTAGAGTGTCAGATTCAAGGAAGAAGCATACAAATTGGTAAGAAAAAGCAATCGGTCTGAGGATTGAGAGCAGTTTAAAATTCAGCAAAGGAGGAGCAAGGATAGATTAAGGGAAAAACGGAGTATAAAAAGTAAGCTAGCAGCAAACGTAACTGATTGTAAAAGTTTCTATAGGTATGTAAAGAGAAAAAGATTGACAAAAACAAACTTAGGCCCCTTACAATCAGAAACGGGAGAACTCATAAGGAGGAATAAATAAATGGCTGAGGAATTCACATTTTGTTTCTGTCTTCACAAAGGAAAACATGAATTATGTACCAAAAATTCTGAGAGAAATAGACTTTAGTGAGGAGCTTTTTTTTGATGGGGTAACCAAGAAGGTAGATAAGGGCAATGCACTTGATGTTGTCTACATGGACTTTAGCAAGACCTTTGACAAGGTACCACATGGTAGGTTGTTGCATAAGGTTAAATTTCATGGGATCCAGAATGAGGTAGCCAATTGGATACAAAATTGGCTTGATGACAGAAACCAAAAGGTAGTTGTAGAGAGTTGTTTTTCAAACTGGAGGCCTGTGACCAGTGGTGTGCCTCAGGGTTCGGTGCTGGGTCCATTGTTATTTGTTATTTATTACTTATATTAATGATTTGGATGAGAATATAGAAGGCATGGTTAGTGAGTTTGAAGATGACACCAATTGGTGGCATAGTGGACAGTGAAGAACATAAGAACATAAGAAATAGGAGCAGGAGTAGGCCATCTAGCCCTTCGAGCCTGCCCCGCCATTCAATAAGATCATGGCTGATCTGTCGTGGCTCAGCTCCACCTTCCCGCCCTCTCCCCATAACCCTTAATCCCTTCTCTTATCAAAAACCCATCAACCCGTTTCTTAAAAATATTTAGCGAGGCAGCCTCCACCACTTCAACGGGCAGAGAATTCCAGAGATTCACCACCCTTTGAGAAGACTTGGATACAAGGATAGAAGATTCTAGAGCCAAATTTATAGATGACACAAAAGTAGGCGGGACAGTAAGTTGCAATGAGAAAATAAGAATATTACAAATAGGTATACACAGCTTAGAAAAGTGGGCCAAAATGTGGCAGATGAAGTTGAATATGAATAAGTGTCAGGTCATGCATTTTGGTCAGAGGGCATTGGTGAGGCCGCAGCTGGAGTACTGTGTGCAGTTTTGGGCGCCGCACCTGCGCAAGGATGTTTTGGCCCTGGAGGGAGTGCAGAGGAGGTTTACTCGGCTGATACCGGAGTTGAGGGGATTGAGCTATGAGGAGAGGCTGAATAAACTAGGCTTGTACTCGTTAGAGTTTAGAAGAATGAGGGGAGATCTCATTGAGACGTATAAGATGATGAATGGGATGGATAGGATAGAGGTGGAGAGACTGTTCCCGCTCAAAAAAGACAGTAGGACTAGGGGGCACAGCCTCAAGATAAAGGGGGGGCGGTTTAGAACAGAGTTGAGGAGGAACTTCTTCACTCAAAGGGTGGTGAATCTCTGGAATTCTCTGCCCGTTGAAGTGGTGGAGGCTGCCTCGCTAAATATTTTTAAGAAACGGGTTGATGGGTTTTTGATAAGAGAAGGGATTAAGGGTTATGGGGAGAGGGCAGGAAGGTGGAGCTGAGTCACGACAGATCAGCCATGATCTTATTGAATGGCGGGGCAGGCTCGAAGGGCCAGATGGCCTACTCCTGCTCCTATTTCTTATGTTCTTATGTTATGTTCTTAAATGGAAAGGAGACTTATTATCTAAATGGGGACTTCAGGGTGCTCCAGTGCAGAGGGATCTGGGTGTCATCATTCACAAGTCACTGAAAACTAGCATGCAGGTACAGCAGATAATAAAGAAAGTGAATGGAATGGTGGCATTTATAGCTAAAGGAATAGAATATAAAGATAAGCAAGTATTGTTGCAACTATACAAGGCATTGGTCCAACTGCCCCTGAGTATTGTGCACAGTTTTGGTCCCTTTGTTTAAGGGAGGATGTGTAGGCATTGGAGGCAGTTCAGAGGAGGTTGACTAGATTGATTCCAGAGATGAGGGGTTTGTTGTATGAAAAGAGATTGAACAGTTTAGGCCAATACTCTCTGGAATTTAGAAGAATGAGGGGAGATCAAATTGAGGTATATACAATGATTCAAAGTATGGATGAAGTGGACGTGGAGTGGATACTTCCTCTTATGAGGAAGATTATAAAATCTGCAGTGTAGGTGGTGGTCATTTGGCCCATTGAGTCTGCATGAAAAACAATCCCATGCAGGCCCTACTCCCGTAACCCCATATATTAACCATAGTAATGTCGGGGGTAATTTAGCATTGACAATCAACCTGACCTGCATATCTTTGAGATGTGGGAGAAAACCCATGTAGACACAGGAAGAACGAGCAAACTCCACACAGAGTCACCAGATGCCAGAATCGAACCCAGGTCCCTACTGTTGTGAGCCAGCAATGCTAACCACTGTGCCATGGTGTGGCCCCTAGGAGGTGGTGTTATGGTCTTAGAGTAAAGGTAGCAAATTTAAAACAGAGTTGAGGAGAAACTACTTCTCCCAAAGGGTTGTGAATCTGTGGAATTCGCTTCACCAAAATGCGGTGGATGCTGGGGAGTAAATTTAAGGAGAAATTAGTCAGATTGTTAATTGGTAATGGGTTGATCGGTGAGGAGGAGAAGGCAGGAAAATGGGGATGAGGAGCAAATCAGCCATGATCAAATGGCGGAGCAGAATCCATGAACCAAATGGCCTAATTCTGCTTCTTTATCTAATGAACCTAAATACGAGGTGATGTATTTTGGTAGATTGAAACACGGCAGGGGTTATTCAGTTAATGGTAGGGTGTTGGGAAGAGTTACAGAACAAAGAGATCCAGGGGTACATGTTCATAGCTCCTTGAAAGTGGAGTCACAAGTGAACAGAGTGGTGAAGAAGGCATTCGGCATTCTTAGTTTCATTGGTCAGAACACTGAATACAGGAGCTGAGGCATCTTGTTGAAGTTGTACAAGACATTGGTAAGGCCACACTTGGAATACCGTGCACAGTTCTGGTCACCCTATTACAAAAAGGATATTATTAAACTGGAAAGAGTGCAGCAAAGATTTACTAGGATGCTACCGGGACTTGATGGTTTGAGTTATAAGGAGAGGATGGACTGGGACTCTTTTTCCCCTAGAGAGTAGGAGGCTGAGGAGTGATCTTACATAAGAACATAAGAACATAAGAAATAGGAGCAGGAGTAGGCCATCTGGCCCTTCGAGCCTGCCCCGCCATTCAATAAGATCATGGCTGATCTGTCGTGACTCAGCTCCACCTTCCCGCCCTCTCCCCATAACCCTTAATCCCTTCTCTTATCAAAAACCCATCAACCCGTTTCTTAAAAATATTTAGCGAGGCAGCCTCCACCACTTCAACGGGCAGAGAATTCCAGAGATTCACCACCCTTTGAGTGAAGAAGTTCCTCCTCAACTCTGTTCTAAACCGCCCCCCCTTTATCTTGAGGCTGTGCCCCCTAGTCCTACTGTCTTTTTTGAGCGGGAACAGTCTCTCCACCTCTATCCTATCCATCCCATTCATCATCTTATACGTCTCAATGAGATCTCCCCTCATTCTTCTAAACTCTAACGAGTACAAGCCTAGTTTATTCAGCCTCTCCTCATAGCTCAATCCCCTCAACTCCGGTATCAGCCGAGTAAACCTCCTCTGCACTCCCTCCAGGGCCAAAACATCCTTGCGCAGGTGCGGCGCCCAAAACTGCACACAGTACTCCAGCTGCGGCCTCACCAATGCCCTATACAGCTGCAGCAAGACCTCCCTACTTTTATATTCAATCCCCTTCGCTATGAAGGCCAGCATCCCATTCGCCTTCCTGACCACCTGCTGCACCTGCAAGCTGGGTTTTTGCGACTCATGCACAAGGACCCCGAGGTCCCTCTGCACCGTCGCCTGCTGCAGTTTTTCGCCCCGTAAGTAATAGTCCTTCCTACCATTCTTCCTACCAAAGTGGACCACCTCACACTTGCCAACATTGAATTCCATTTGCCATTTCCTGGCCCATTCGCCCAGCCTATCTAGATCCTTCTGCAGACTCTCCACACCCTCCGCACAATTTGCCTTTCCCCCAATCTTGGTGTCATCAGCAAATTTCGACACCCTGCACTCGGTTCCCTCCTCCAGATCATCTATATAAATGGTAAATAGCTGATCTTATCGAGGTCTATAAAGTAATGAGGGGTATAGATCAGCTAGACAGTCAATACCTTTTCCCAAAGGTAGGGGAGTCTAAAACTAGAGGGCATAGGTTTATGGTGAGAGGAGAGAGATACAAGAGGGTCCAGAGGGGCAGTTTTCTCACACAGAGGGTGGTGACTGTCTGGCACAAACTGTCAAGAGGTAGTAGTAGAGGCGGGTACAATTTTGTCTTTCAGAAACCATTTAGACAGTTACACGAGCCTGATGGGTATAGAGGGATATAGGCCAAATGTGGGCAATTGAGACTAGCTTAGTGATATAAAAAGGGCTGCATGGACAGGTTGGCCCAGAGGGCCTGTTCCCATGCTGTAAATTTTTGACTTTTTGAAGGAAATCAGCATTAATAGAAAAATGGCTTTAGGAAATTGATGGGATTGAAGGGGAATAAATCTGCAGCTCCTGATAATCTTCATCCCTGAGTACTTATGGAAGTAGCCCTGGAAATAATAGATCTGTTGGAAAATGACCACCCAAGGTTCTCTGGAATAGTTCCTACAGATTGGAGAGTAGCTAATCTAAGCCCATATTTCAAAAAGGGAGGTAGAGAGAAAACAGGAAACTATAGACTAATGAGCCTAACGTTGATACTGGGGGGAGTTGCTAGAGTCCATTATGAAGAATAACTCAGCATTTGGAAGAACATAAGAACATAAGAAATAGGAGCAGAAGTAGGCCATCTGGCCCTTCGAGCCTGCCCCGCCATTCAATAAGATCATGGCTGATCTGTCGTGGCTCAGTTCCACCTTCCCGCCCTCTCCCCATAACCCTTAATCCCTTCTCTTATCAAAAACCCATCAACCCGTTTCTTAAAAATATTTAGCGAGGTAGCCTCCACCACTTCAACGGGCAGAGAATTCCAGAGATTCACCACCCTTTGAGTGAAGAAGTTCCTCCTCAACTCTGTTCTAAACCGCCTCCCCTTTATCTTGAGGCTGTGCCTCCTAGTCCTACTGTCTTTTTTGAGCGGGAAGAGTCTCTCCACCTCTATACTATCCATCCCATTCATCATCTTATACGTCTCAATGAGATCTCCCCTCATTCTTCTAAACTCTAACAAGTACAAGCCTAGTTTATTTAGCCTCTCCTCATAGCTCAATCCCCTCAACTCTGGTATCAGCCTAGTAAACCTCCTCTGCACTCCCTCCAGGGCCAAAATATCCTTGCAGTGGTATAATCAGACAAAGTTAGTATGTGTTTACAAATGGGAAATGATGCTTAATGAATTTATTGGCGTTCTTTGGGAACTAGTACAGTTTACCAAAGTGTGGACATGGTTTATTTAGACTTTCAGAAAGTTTTCAACAAGGTCTGACACAGACTACGTAAGTTTAAAGCACATGGGTTTGCAGTTAATGTCTTGAGATGGTTAGAAAGCTGGTTAGCAGACAGGAAGCAAAGAGTTGACATAAATGGGTCTTTTTGCACTGGCAGGCAGTGATCAGTAGGTTACCACAGGGATCTGTGCTCGGACCCCAACTGTTCACATGATATATTAGTGATTTCAAGGGGGGAACATTTTTCAATCAAAAGAGAAAATGCTGGAAAATCTCAGCAGGTCTGGCAGCATCTGTGAGGAGAGAAAAGAACTGACATTTTGAGTCCAGATGACCTTTATCAGAGCTTTGGAAACAGGCACTTCTGACCTTATGATGAAGAAATTCATTGGAGGAGGAGGAAGATCACTGATGAAGCTGCTTGGGCATAGGGCTCTATCCCAAGGAGTATCTGCTGTGACATCCTAGAGCTGAGATGATTGACCTCCAATAACCAGGACAATCTTCCTTTGTGCCAAATATGACTCCTACCTGCGGAGAGTTTTCCCCGATTCCCATTGGGTCATCGGGACTCAAAACATCAGCTCTTTTCTCTCCACAGATGTTGTCAGATCTGCTGAGATTTTCCAGCATTTTCTCTTTTGGTTTCAGATTCCAGCATCCAGCATGATAAGGTCCCCCATGCAAGACTTCTTGAGAAGGTGAGAGAGCATGGGATCCAAGGGCCTTTGGCCTTGTGGATCCAGAACTGGCTTGCCTGCAGAAGGCAGAGAGTGGTTGTGGATGGGTCTTTTTCAGAATGGAGGTCAGTCACCAGTGGAGTGCCCCAGGGATCTGTTCTAGGACCCTTGCTGTTTGTCTTTTTCATAAATGACCTGGATGAGGAAGTGGAGGGATGGGTAAGTAAGTTCGCTGATGACACGAAGGTCGGTGGTGTTGTGGATGGTCTGGAAGGATGTCAAAAGTTGCAGCAGGACATAAATAGGATGCAGGACTGGGTGGAGAAGTGGCAGATGGACTTCAACGCGGATAAATGCGTAGTCGTCCATTTTGGCAGAACCAACAGGATGAACGAGTACACTATCAAGGGCAGGAGTCTTAGTAGTGTTGAAGAGCAGAAGGATCTTGGGGTCCGGGTCCACAGGACTCTTAAATCGGCCTCGCAAGTGGTCAAGAAGGCGTATGGTGTACTGGCCTTCATTAATCGAGGGACTGAGTTTAGGAGTCGGGAGGTAATGCTGCAACTTTATAAGACCCTTGTCAGGCCTCATTTGGAGTACTGTGCGCAGTTCTGGTCGCCTCACTTTAGGAAAGACGTAGAAGCTATTGAAAGGGTACAGAGGAGATTTACAAGGATGTTGCCTGGACTGGGAGGCATGCCTTATGAAGTTAGGTTGAGGGAGCTGGGTCTCTTTTCCCTGGAGAGACAAAGGTTGAGAGGCGACCTGATAGAGGTTTATAAAATGTTGAGAGGAATGGATAGGGTGGATTCTCAGAGGCTATTTTCCCAGGTTGAAATGGTCGCTATGAGAGGACACAGATTTAAGGTGCGGGGAGGAAAGTACAGAAGTAATGTTAGGGGTAAGTTTTTCACTCAGAGGGTGGTGAGTGAATGGAATCGGCTGCCGTCAGTGGTGGTGGAGACGAACTCGCTGGGGTCTTTTAAAAGACTTCTGGATGAGTATATGGGGTTTTATGGGATTGGGGGTTATAGATAGGTGTTGATGTGATCGGCGCAACTCGTGGGCCGAAAGGCCTGTTTGTGCTGTAGTGTTCTATGTTCTATCCGCAGTAATTTGCTTTTACCCAGTGAGTCCAGTTTTGCTAGGGCTCCTTGATGCTACACAAGTGCAGATTGATGTCAAGGGCTGTCACTGTCTCGTACATCAGGAGTGTAGCTCTTTTATCCATCTTTGAACCAAGGCTGTAGTGCAGTCAGGAGCTAAGGACCCTTGTGGAACCCAGATCGAGCGCAAGGTATGATCGAGAATAAACCGATTGGGCACCAATTGGCTGTGTTGGTTCTGTCCTGTTTTGTGTACCAGACATACCTGGGCAATGTTCCACATTGCCAGGTAGATGCCAATACTGGAGAAACTTGGCTTGGGATGCAGCAAGTTCTGCAGCACAAATCTTCAATGCTATTGCTGCAATATCCTGTGCCTTTAGCCATTTCTTGATATCACATGGAGTGAATTGAATTGGCTGAGGACTGGCATCTGTGATGCTGGAAATCCAGTAAAAAGTCTGACAACACCAGGTTTTAGTCTATTAGAGATTACTGATTAGAATGCAAATCCTTACACCTAACCTGCTGTTCAAGACCTGAAGTGGCTGATAATGTGAGTGGAAGGAGCACTGATCACAGGTTAAAGAGATGTGTATTGTCTCCAGACAGTACAGTGAGGTTTTGCAAACCCAGGCAAGTCACGGGGGTTACAGATAGTGCGACATGAACCCAAGATCCCTGTTGAGACCGTCCTCATGTGTGTGGAATTTGGCTATCAGTCTCTGTTCAGCGACTCTGTGCTGTCGTGTGTCGTGAAGGCCGCCTTGGAGAATGCTTACCCGAAGGTCAGAGGCTGAATGCCTGTGACCATTGAAGTATTCGCCAACAGGAAGGGAACAGTCTTGCCTGGTGACTGTCGAGCGATGTTCATTCATTCACCAGGCAAGACTGTTCCCTTCCTGTTGGCGAACACTTCAATGGTCACGGGCATTCAGCCTCTGACCTTCGGGTAAGCATTCTCCAAGGCGGCCTTCACGACACACGACAGCGCAGAGTCGCTGAACAGAGACTGATTGCCAAGTTCCGCACATGAGGACAGTGCAACATGAACCCAAGGTCCGTGTTGAGACCATCTGTAACCCCCGTGACTTGCCTGGGTTTGCAAAACCTCACTTACTGTACTGTCTGGAGACAATACACATCTCTTTAAACTGTGATCAGTGCTCCTTCCACTCACATTATCAGCCACTTCAGGTCTTGAACAGCAGGTTAGGTGTAAGGATTCGCATTCTAATCAGTAATCTCTAATGGACTAAAACCTGGTGTTGTCAGACTTTTTACTGTGTTTACGCCAGTCCAACGCCGGCATACCCACATCATGCTGGAAATCACCAGTGGAGGCAGTGATGGATCATCCACTCAGCACTCTGACTGAGGATTGTAGTGGATGCTTCAGCCTTATCTTTTGTAATGATGTGCTGGTCTCCTCCATCATTGAGATGGGGATAATTGTGAGGCCTTGTCCTCTAATGAGTTGTTTAATTGTCCACCACCATTCATGACTAGATGTGGCAGGACTGCAGAGCTTAGATCTAACCCATAGGTTGTGAGATCGCTTAGCTCTGTCTAACATATGCTTTATTTGCTGTTTGGTATGCAAGTAGTCCTGTGGCTTCACCAGGTTGACACCTCATTTTTAGTATGCCTGGTGTTGCTCCTGGAATGCCCTCCTGCACTCTTTATTGAAATTAATCTTACAACACCAGGTTAAAGTCTAGCACGTTTATTTGGTAGCAAGTGCTTTCGGAGAGCTGCTCCTTTATTGAACCCAATCGCTGTATAGCGATGCCCATGGCCCACAAATGAATTTTAAAATGTTGATGATCCACAGTGCTTCAGTGATTTTGGGTTGTTGGATCTGTTCAAATCTATCCTAAAGAGCATGGTGGTGGTGCCACACATGATGGAGGGTATCCTCCGTGTGAAGACCACACCAGGAGGACTATGCGTGGTTTGGACTTTCTTACCCAAGGAAGAATAGACTGGCCATAAAGGGAGTGCAGCAAAGGTTCACATGACTCCGGGATGGCAGAATTGTCTTTGAGGAGAAGTTAAGGAAACTGGACCTGAATTCTCTGGAGTTTAGATGAATGAGAGTTGTTCTCATTGAAGTGTATAAAATTCTTACAGGGCTTGATAGGGTAGGAAGGGAAACATCTCTTTCCCCTTGGGGGAGGGAGGGGAGGTGTCCCAGAATAAGGGGCAAACTATTTAGGACTGAAATAAGGAGGGATTTCTTCAGAGAGTGGTTAACCTTGAAATTTTCTACCCCAGAGAACTGTGGAAGCTCAGTCATTGAAAATGAGAATATGCCATTCAACACATCTCCCTTAAAATCATTTTCCTACACTATCCCTTTATCGCTTGATGTCATAGCACCATGGAGACAACATATGACTAGTGGAGTGCCCCAGGGATCGGTGCTGGGGCCTCAGCTATTTACCATTTATATAGATGATCTGGAGATGGGAACCGAGTGTAAGGTGACAAAATTTGCTGGTGACACGAAGATTGGTGGAACGGCAAATTGCGCAGAGGGTGTGGAGAGTCTGCAGAGGAATCTGGATAGGCTGAGTGAGTGGGTGAGGACCTGGCAGATGGAATACAACGTTAGCAAGTGTGAGGTGGTCCACTTTGGTAGGAGGAATGGTAGGAAGGACTATTACTTACATGGCGAAAAGCTGCAGCATGCTACGGTGCAGAGGGACCTCGGGGTCCTTGTGCATGAGTCGCAAAAACCCAGCTGACAGGTGCAGCAGGTGGTCATGAAGGCAAATGGGATGCTGGCCTTCATAGCGAGGGGGATTGAATATAAAACTAGGGAGGTCTTGCTGCAACTGTACAGGGCATTGGTGAGGCCGCAGCTGCAGTACTGTGCGCAGTTTTGGTCGCTGCACCTGCGCAAGGATATTTTGGCCTTGGAGGGAGTGCAGAGGAGGTTCACTAGGCTGATACCGGAATTGAAGGGGTTGAGCTATGAGGAAAGGCTGAACAGACTGGGCTTGTACTCGGTACAGTTTAGAAGGATGAGGGGAGATCTCATTGAGACGTATAAGATGATGAAAGGGATGGATAGGGTTGAGGTGGAGAGGTTCTTCCCGCTCAGAAAGGACAGCAGGACTAGAGGGCACAGCCTCAAGATAAGGGGGGAGCAGTTTAGAACGGAGTTGAGGAGGAACTTCTTCACTCAAAGGGTGGTGAATCTCTGGAATTCTCTGCCCATTGAAGTGGTTGAGGCGTCCTCGCTAAATATATTTAAGACGAGGGTAGATAGGTTTTTGGTAGGCAAGCGAATTAAGGGTTATGGGGAGAAAGCGGGAAAGTGGAACTGATCCACTTCAGATCAGCCATGATCTTGTTGAATGGCGGGGCAGGCTCGAAGGGCTAGATGGCCTACTCCTGCTCCTATTTCTTATGTTCTTATGTCATCCTGGAGCTATTGTCACAGAAATGCCTGTCTAATCTACTAATTAACAAATCCCCTACAAGTATCGTTTCTCAACTCTTGTTTCTCTCCTGCACAAATATTAAGTTTATTTATTCGTGTCACAAGTAGGCTTACATTAATGTTGCAATGAAATTACTGTGAAAAGCTCCTAGTTGCTACACTCTGGCACCTTTCGGGTACGTGAAGGGAGGATTTAGCATGGCCAATGCACCTAACCTGCATACCTTTGGACTGTGGGAGGAAATCGGAAAATCCAGAAAAGCTTACGAAGACACGGAGAGAACATGCAAACTCCACACAGACAGTGAGCCAAGCCAGGAATCAAACCCAGGTCCCTGGCACTGAGGACAGCAGTGCTATCCCACTGTGCCACCCCGAACTTAACAGCTTATGGTGCCACAGATTTCCTCTCTCCCTGCACTTCTGAGAAACCATTGCTTTCATCAATATCTAAAATGGAAATCCGGTTAGTGGGCAAGGTTGACTCAGGAATTGCTGCACTATCTGCCTAGCCCTCCCTCCCTGCATGCTCCTAACTTGCAGTGTGAGCATCTCCACAAGTGCAAGCCATGTCCTTCTCTGCCTCTCAGATGCACCAGTGACTCCGGTTGCTGCTTCAAGTCCAAAACCCAGAGCTCATCCCTGCAACCAATGATACTTCCTGCAGGTGTACTTAGGACACATGGTGTTTCCATGACTTTCTGCATCCCACTCAGTGAGCTGCCTGCCAAACCTTAACTTTACTACTGTTATGTAGAGCCAGCTTCTTTCCCTGCACCAAATTGAGAACAAAATATTGGGTGTAGACAAAGGAGAACCTCCTTATCCTCTTCCCCAAACTCTCTATCAGTAAATCACCAGCTGCTCAAACTGCAAAGTCTCACATGGACTGCCCTGTCCTGGACACTATAGAGCTGGATTGCTGTGAAACTGCACTCATCCAGCTAAGTAGACAGTATTCCCTATGACTTGTGCCTTGTAGATGGTGGGACAAGTTTTGATGAGTCAGAAGGTGAGTTACTCACTGCAGGATTCCCAGCCTCTGACCTGCTCCGGTGGCCACAATATTTATGTGGCTACTCCAGTCCAGTTTCTGGTCAATGATAACCCTCCAGGATATTGATAATGGGGATTCAACGATGGTAATGCCACTTGTCATGGGGCATTAGTTAAATTCTCTCATCGGGAATGGTCACTGCCTGGCACTTGTGTGGTGCCAATGTTACTTGCCATTTACCAGCCATTCTTCTTCAAAATAGTGCTGAGAGATCTTTTCCATCCATCCAAACAGACAGATAAAAGCAAAGAACAGTACAGCACAGGAACATGTCCTTCAGTCCACCAAGTCTGCACCTATCACCTTGTCCTATCTAGGCCAACTGCCTGTATTCCTCTATTCCCCACCTGTTCTATGTCTTAAATGTCACTGTAAAAAGTCTGACAACACCAGGTTTTAGTCCAACCGATTTATTTGATAATATTCTCACAAGCAAGCAAGCTTTCGAGGTTACCCTCTTCGTCAGGTGAATGGAGAGTTCTGGCCTCAGACAGAGCATATAAAGCACAGACAGTTTAGAGATTACTGATTAATTCTCAGTAATCTCTAAACTGTCTGTGCTTTATATGCTCTGTCTGAGGCCAGAACTCTCCATTCACCTGACGAAGAGGCTGCCCCCTCGAAAGCTTGCTTGCTTGTGAGAATATTATCAAATAAATCGGTTGGACTAAAACCTGGTGTTGTCAGACTTTTTACTGTGTTTACGCCAGTCCAACGCCGGCATACCCACATCATTAAATGTCACTATCATGTCTGCCTCAACCATCTCATTTGGCAGTGCATTCCAGGCCCCCACCACCCACTGTGTAAAAAAAACTTCCCTTGTATATCTCCGTAGAAATGATGACTTGCCCTTGTGGGTTTATATCATCAACCAACATGTCCCTCTCTTCTGTAAATACCGATGCAAGGTACTCATTCAGAATCTCACCCACTTCCTTTGGCTCTACACATAATTTCCCTCCTTTATCCTCGAGCGGACTAACTCCTCTAGCTCGCCTCTTCTTATAAGAAGGTCTCAGTTTAACACTGCACCGGAGATGTACAATGCTCCACAATGCAATGTTCCTGTGAATCTTTTTTGTATCTGCTGGAGTTGCATACAGTACACATCCCAGAATAATGGCCTGCAATTCTCAGTCTATATTCTTAAGTTATTCAATTGTTTACAAGCAGAGGAATGACAAAGAATTCTTGTTCATTTTTTTCCCCCACTTGTGCTTCAGTCAGGGATCACTGATGTCATTATCCCTGGCACAGTTCCAGAAGCCTCAGCACAGATGAGGTGTAGTGATGTGAAACCTGCTAAGCTGGCTGCGTATAACTGCTCATACCAACCTGAGCTGTGATCTTAGCGGTTGCTGCAGCTGCTGCCACTGCCGCTGCAGGGGGCAATCCACCGGGTGCTGCAGGCGTCATCAATGGCATCGGAGGGGTCACCGCTTTCCCAACACGGAGGAACTGGCCACCAAGATCAAAGAGGTTCATGGAAGACACTGCATCTTGCGAAGACTGGGCCTTCTCATACTCTGCACAAAGCAACAGGTTCAGTGTTTACGCAAACAGGAAGAGCCACAGGTGCAGCACTTCACATTGGGTCACATAAGATTAGAGAGGAAATAGAAGCTGGAGTCGACCATTTGGCCCATTCATCCCATTACCTCATACTGGACCAGTCCCCACATTCAAACTGGCACCAGGGGCTTCTCTGCCCAAAGTTCAATCCTGTTATCTGGCTTCTCTGCACCACCCCACCTGTCCTCAAGGACACTACCCCCAACCTTTTCACTCATTCAGTGAGACCAGACAAAATAGAAGGGAGTTTGGACATGGATGACGGAAGGTAGAACAAATGTAACAGGAATCGAGGGATTCAATGAAAGAGGAAACGAGGAATGTGAATTTTAAAAAATTGAAGAATGTAGCTTAATGGTTACACTACTGCACAGGCCAGGATTCGTGGTTTGGAGACACGAGTTCAAATCCCAGCATGGCAGCTGGGGAAATTAGTTCAGGCACACTGGAATTATAAGCTAGTTACAATAATGGTAACTATATAATTACCAATTATTTTCAACTCATCTAGGTCACTAATCGCCTTTAGGAACAGAAATGTTGTCATTTATCACAAGGGGAATGCAACAAAAAAAAATGTTTTGCCACAGTTGTATAAGGCGTTGGCAAGACCACATCTATACTGACAGTTTTGGTCTCCTTATTTAAAGGAGCGCAATAGAAGCAGTTCAGAGAAAGTTCACTCAACTGATTCCTGGGATTGTGTATGGGTTATCCTATGGGGACAGGCTGAACCTGTATCCATTGGTGTTTAGAGAAATGAAAGCTGACCTTATTGAGACACGTATTAAACTAAGGGGACTTGATTTCACATCATCCAACCTTTCATGAAACAAGGTTCTGAGTGGGTAGTCAGAGGTTGTTTCCCCTGGCCTGGGTAACAAAAAGCAGTAAAAAGTCTGACAACATCAGACTTTTTACTGTGTTTACGCCAGTCCAACGCCGGCATACCCACATCATAACAAAAAGCACCAGGGCACAGTTTAAGGATAAGGGTTGATCATTTAGATCAATAATAGAGATTGAATAATCTCTTTATTCAAAAGATTAAGATTCTTTGGAATTCTACATCCCAGTTGTGAGTACACTATTGTTGAAAATATTTAAGGCTGGAAGAGACAGATATTGGGAGTATACAGGAAAGTTGAGACAGGTCAGCAATGATCGCACTGAATGGTGAAGAGGCTCAACCAAGGCAGCCTTAACGTCTATTCCTGCTCCTGTTTCTCAAGTTCTAAAGGGGCAAAGGAACAGAGTAGAGTAAATGGAAAAGTGGAATAGTGAGGGAGATGAATGAAGCAGAAAAATTAAATATTCAATCTGTTTGTGAAGTTCATGAGCACTAAACAGCAATTCCATCAAATCAATGGTCGTATTTACATGGACAAACATTACATGCTTATAACCTAGCAGGTGTGATATGCAACTTAGACTCATCCACATACAAGTGCCGGCTTACTGACATTTTGAATTGAACAACTGAGATCTCTAATTAAAAACTGTCCTTTTCCATTCTTGGAGAAATAATGGGCTGCACCTACAAACCACTAACTCCAGTGAAGTTGTGCAGGGGTCAATGCCTGCATGCATACTATTAAAAACACAAATTATAAGTCATCCTTACCTCTTATGTTTTCTGTTCTCCTCACCTTGTTCAACCTTCCTTTACCTCGCTCACTCCTCTCCACGTGGTGAACTCCATTGCACACACTCTTGTCTCTTCTTGGGATTACCCTGAACTGCTGCCCTTGTTCCAACAGCATCTTACACATTCCAATCAGAGGCATTTTGTAAGAAAGCAGGGTTTGTCAAGTTTCAGCTCCAGGTGAAATGTTTCTACTTGTCCAGCAGTTACTGAGCAGTCAAGAGTTGCTGCTATGATTACCGGTTTTGTGTTGAGAACACAATTTACTGAGAGGGGTAAAAGGGGTGAACAGACGCAGTAATCAATCCACAAGGGCTCCCAATGACATAATGATCCAATGAGCTGGGCTGTCATCACTTTGTAGTTGAAAGAGTTCCTCTGGACCATCAGATATCCTGGGTGACCAGTTTTAGTCAGAGATAGTGACAAGGAACAATCTGCTTGAAGTCTGGAAGTAGCTGTAGGGCGTGCTGCGCAGATGGAAAGCTGAACACTGACTGGAAGCAGGTGGCTGATGTACTGAGCAACAGTACACCTGGTTTCTAGAGACTGGTGCTCACTGGTAAATATTACCAGCTGTTCTTCAAGGTTGAGAATCATGATTTTGCTTTATGGATGAATATTCTCAGTACCACAATAAATTATGGGAATCCCAGCCAAAGTACAATCTACAGCAAAATGTTGACCATATCAGGGTGCAAGTTGCACTGTATAGGACAAGGTGTGGAGCAGGTTGTAGAAAATTGCTAGGCTCAATAGATCTCCCTTTCGGGTATCAGAGGGTTGTTCATCCACTAAATGGCCTGATTCAGCACTTAATCTAAGATGGTTTCAACAGTTCCAAGATCAGCATATGCAACAAGGTAACTCACTGAGGCCATTTTAATTCTGAGTATTGCAAGGAGTGCCTCTTTCTTAAGACATTTCTTGAAGAATTGTAAAGCACTTTTCAGACAGACTGCAGATCTGGTACTCCTTACTCGCTATATTGAAGATTCAGCAAACATAATAGCTGCTTCCAAGTGCCGTGCTGACAGTCTGCAAAACTCAACGCACGCCATGAAGACACTGGACCTTCTGATCCAAATGATTCACTGAACTTATTGATAACCTTAACTTGGACTCGCATGCTCTATACCGCAACTGTTTTTTTTTCATTGCCTTTAAACTGCAAATTTCTATTCCAAACTAAGCTTGTGGCATTTTAAGATGCTGTTCCAAACCATTCTCTCTCATGGTTCTCAAGTCCCAGGCATGTAATAAAACGGCCTCCTTCAGCCCACACAAATCAAGAGGGGCAAGCAGTGGGATGGATTTGAGACTAAAAGCAGAATGGGATACATACAGGGAGGGGGCCAGAGTCAGCCTCATAATAGACATGCAGCCTTTGCCAAAATTGTCTGATAAGAGAAACACAGGCGCTAAATATTTGTAACAGCAAACCCAGTGAGTGGAAGCAGAGAATTCAATAAATATAAAGAGGGATCTGAACACATTCTTGGTCAACAGGTTGTGTGAGATAATAGACAGGAAGCCTTTAATCACTGGATTAGCATAGTTATAGATAAGATCAAACGGTGCCAATGATTTTGAATAGGGAGAGGAGGCTAGGAAACTGCAGCGACGAACTTGTTTGATTGATTGGTTTCGGCAGACAGAAAGGAACTTCCTTGTGCTTTTCCAACTGTTCTTCAGTTCTCCCAGGAATCAGTATTTGAACAACTGAAAGGTGCAGATAGGATAGAGGCACTGCCCAGCTGCTTGATGATGGGTCCCAAGTAACCTTTATATCTCCATAAAAGTAATTGGTGACAATTACCACATGGTTGTGTAATTCTAGAAAGACAAGGTGATGAGTACATTGAAAGTTACCCCCAGGATACTCCAAAGGAAGATAAAAGTCATGCAACTAATGAAGAAATGTAGGCTGAGTTGTTGGATGACATTGCTTATTGGCAAGGGTTGAAACACAAACTGGTTTTGGAGGGTTCACTGCTTACCTTGATTAGGTTTTGTTGTTTGGTGAAGTACTGCGTGATGAGCTATGAATGTGCCCAGGCTGTGATCAGCTAAACAGTGAGTTATGCTATTCACTATATTAGTTCAATTTACTGTCCAAATGAGCCAAAGTTCAAAACATGGTGATCAGCCATATAATAATTAGTGACAATAGTCTGTCCTAACAGCAGATGAAAGTCAGAACCTCATTTCCTCACAGATGGCATACTGGCACTGGAGATTAGAAGCGTACATCCTTTGCAGCTACAATTACCCATCTTAAACAAATTCACATCAGCAATTGGTAAAGTTACTAATCGGTCAGTCACATGGATTCATCAATGACACATGAAGGACATACTAAATCAACCACATGGCTCTTGAGCCTGTGCATAGTTGGGCAAGCAGCAGGAAGCTTACCAGTGCTCTGTGCTGGTAAAGGGAATCTTAGCCCTTTACCTTCATACATAGGATCCACGTGGTGTCAGTAATGGGGTATGTCATAACCTGGAGAAATTGTGGATCGTCTATATTTGTAATTTGTTTGGTTTGGATGTTTCCAAGCACGGTTGAGATAGTCTATGAACAGTAGAATCTACAGGACAGCCTTGTTTTTCCACTAGATTGTCAGCTGCATTGGCATTAGATTCCTACATTCGCACTGAATCACACACAAACAAATACACCATTTGTTTCATCCACCCAGAATACAAAAAAAACTCAGTCCAGTGAGACCACTTCTCAAAAAATGTCAAAATGACTAAGTGCCCAAGGATTCTACTTGTTAGAGTGCAAGGGGCCCATCATGTCTGCATTCTCTCTGAAAAGCAATTCACCTAGTGCCATTCTTCAGCTTTCTCCCAGTAACCCTGCACATACTTCCTCTCCAGATTAGGGATTAAAAAGAAGGGCAGCATGGACATGTTGGGCTGTAAACCTCTATGCCTCTATAACAATCTAATTCCATCTGTACTTACAAATTAGGAGTAGGTCGCTCGGCATGGATGATCTGATTGTGACTTCAACCCCACATTCCCGCCAAACCCTGATGACCTTTCACCCTCTCGTTAATCAAGAATCTATCCAGCTCAGCCTTACAGATATTCAAAGACTCTGCCTTTTGAGGGATAGAATTCCAAAGACTCACCCCTTCTCGGGAAAAAAAAAGTCTCATCTGTCTTTAATGACTGAACCCTTATTTTTAAAAAGTGACCCCTAGTTCTAGGTTTTCCTACAAGAAACATCCTCTCCACATCCACCCTGTCAATACCCTTCAGGATTTTAAAAGATTTTGATCAAGTCATCTCTTACTCTTGTAAACGCTAATAGACACAAACCTAACATCACAAGACAATCTGTCCATTCGTGGCATTGGTTTGGTAAACGTTCTCTGAGCTGCTTCAACTGTATATACATAGAATCACAGAACCCTACAGTGCAGAAAGAGGCCCTTCGGCCCACTGAGTCTGCACCGAACACAATCCCACACAGGCCCTACCCCCATATCCCTACATATTATACCCACTAATCCCTCTAACTTACGCATTCCTGGACACTAAGGGATACCTAGCACGGCCAATCAACCTAACCCGCACATATCTTTGGACTGTGGGTAGAAACCGGAGTACCCGGAGGAAACCGACGCAGACACAAGGAGAATGTGCAAACTCCACACAGTGACCCAAGCCGGGAATCGAACCCAGAACCCTGGAGCTATGAAGCAGCAGTGCTAACCACTGTGCTACTGTGCCGCCCAACAATTTTCCTTAAACGAGATCATTTCTGTGCACAATACTCCAGATGTAGTCTTATCAATGCCCTGTACAAGTGAAGCATAGCCTCCCTACATGTACAATCAATTCCCCTCACAATAAATGATAGTATTTTGTTAGCATTCCTAATTACTTGCTGTACCTGCCTATTGTGATTCATGTGCTAGGACACGCAGATCCTTCTGCATCTCAAGAGCTCTGCAATCTCACACCATTTAGATAATAAGCTGCTGCTTTATACTTTCTGCCAAAATGACCATTTCACATTTCCCATATTACATTCCATTTATCAGAGCTTTGCCGACTCAATCTATCCACTTACTCTCCTACCTATCTCATGTCACTGCAATTTAGCAATACCTTCAGTCCTTTCATCCAAGTCATTTATATAAATTGTAAAAGGTTGATGTCCCAGCACTGATCACTGTCCTCATCACACCCTGCCAACCAGAAAAAGACATTTATGCCAATTCTGTTTCCTATCAGTCAACCAATCGTCTATTCAAGTCAATATGTTACCCCCATAACATGAGCTTTTATTTTCTGCACTAACCTTTGATGTGGCACTTTATCAAATGCCTTCTAGAAATCTAATTACAGTACATTCACTGGTTCCCCTTTATTCATAGCACGTGACTCCTTCAGAGACTTCCAATAAATTGGTAAGATATGATTTCCCATTCACAACACCATTGACTGTCTGATTGTCTTGAATTTTTCCAAGTGCTTTGCAGGCAGTGCATTACAGAAGTTAACCACTTGCTTTGTGGAAAAGATTTTCCAGATGTCATTCTTGTTTTTTTGGCCAATTACATATCTCAGTTACATGTTAGTCTTGATCTTTCACAAGTGGGAAGAGTTTCTTCCTATCTATTCTGTCCATTTCCCTCATGATTGTGGACATCTCTATCAAATTTCCTCTCAACTTTCTCACCAAGGAAACAGCTCCAATATCGTCAAACTATCTTCGGAACATTGAGTCAGAGTTTGACAGCATAGCAATGGGCCCTTCGGCCACAAAGCACCTATCAGTTCCAATCTTTTTTTACCGAAATTGCTCCATAGCCTTGTATGCGATGGTGGTTCAAACACTCACATAAATGCTTCTTAAATGCTGTGAGGATTCCCACCTCCATCACCTTTTCAGACAGCGAGTTCCAGATTCCACAATGCCCTGGGTGAAAAGGGTTTTCCTCAAATCACGCCCCCTCTAAATCTCCACCCTCTAGTTATTGATTCCTCTAAGGGGAAAAATTTCTTTCTATCCACTCTATCTAAATCCATCATAATTTTGTACATCAGGTCCCCCTCAGGTTTCTCTGCTCAAAGAACCCAGCCAAACAAGCATCTCTTTATAGCTGAAACATTCCAGTCCAGGAAACACCCTGGTGAATTTCTCTAGTGCAATCACATTCTTCCTATAATGTGACATGAGAACCTCAGAGTACTCTACCGTGGCCTAACAAAAATTGTTAACACCTCCTCCCCTGCAATGCTAATCTGTTCAATTATATCACAGTCCCCCTCTGCTTTCTATATCTACATCATCCTTCTCCATAGTCAATACAGATACAAAATACACACCTAACATCTCACCTACATCTTTCAGCTCCACACACAGGTTGCCTAATGGGTCCTACTCTTTCCCTGGTTACCCTTAATATAAAATATGTTGGGATTTTCCTTTATTTTGCCCAATGATTTTCATGCCCCCTTTTTGCTCTCCTAATTTCTTTTATAAGTACTTTCCCTGCACTTTCTGTATTGCTCTGGGACATTCAATGTTTGGAGCCCTCTGTATCTGCCTAAGTCTCCCTGTCTTTCCTTACCCAATCCTGTATATCCCTCAACATCCAGAGTTCTTTGGAGTTTTTTGTCCCACCCTTTACCTTTGCATGAACACGCTGTCTTTCTCGTCCCTCTGCTTCCTTTTCAAATGGCTCCTATCGCTCTGATGTGGATTTTCCAACAAGTGTTTCCAGACCACTTTGGCTGGATCCCATCTTATCCAATTAAAATTGCCCTCCTCCTATTTTCACTTTGTCTTTATTTTTTTCCATAACTGCCTTAAATCTTACTGAATTACAATCACTATCCCTCCACTGACAGCCCTACACCCAGCCCAGCCTCATTCTGCAGAATCGGGTCAAGTCCTGCTCCCTGTCTTGTCGGACTTTCTATCTGCTGGCTCTAAAAAAAACTCTCCTGGATGCCCTAAAAGCATTTCACTCTGACTATCCCAATTACCTTTGGGAAAGCTGAAATATCCCACTATTATCCTATTATATTTACGCTGATAAGCAAGGCTAAGAGGAGGAATCTCAGAAAATTGGGAGTCTTTAGAATGCCTTGTCACAGGGAGCTGTGGGCACAGAATCCTTGTGTATATTTAATGCTGAGATAGATAAGATTTTTGATCAATAAGGGAATCAAGGGTTATAGGGAAAAGGCAGGGGAGTGGACATGAGAAAATGGTGGATAAGGCTGAAGGAGCCAAATAGCCTACACCTATTTATGATCTTTCTTCTGCAATTTGCCTAAACATCTGCTCTTCTATCTCACCTTGGTTTGGGGGCCTATAACACATCCCCAGCGATTTAATTGCCCCCCTTTTGGTTTTAAGTCCCATCCATATGGCCTCAGTTGAGATGCCTGTTAAGATATCATCCCTCCTGATGGCAGCCATCGCAACACCATCTCCAATTATCACGCACCCTCACAGCAATATCAGGCTCCCTCATTGTTTGTCTCACCTACAAGATCCATGCACTGAAATACCATCCAGTTGTGCCATATTCCCTTGTTTAACTTTGCTGTCTTGCAGACTGACTGGCCTTTTCTTTGATATTTGACTGTGCATCATTCTTATTGTACCTCCACTCTAACCCATCCCCCCCCTGCCAAACTAGTTTAAATCCCCACCCCACTGGGAACCATTCCTATGATTGTGAGGAAGGATATACTGGCACTGGAGGAGGTGCAGAGGAGATTCGCTAGGTTGATTCTGGAGTTGAGAGGGTTGGCTGATGAGGAGAGACTGAGTAGACTGGGGCGATACTCATTGGAATTCAGAAGAATGAGGGGAGATCTTATAGAAACATATAAGATTATGAAGGGAATGGATAAGATGGAAGCAGGGAAGCTGTTTCCACTGGTGGGTGAAACTAGAACTAGGGGGCATAGTCTCAAAATAAGGAGGAGCATATTTGGGACTAAGTGGAGGAGGAACTTCTTCACAAAGGATTGTGAATCTGTGGAATTCCCTGCCCAAAGAACAAAGAAAATTACAGCACAGGAACAGGTCCTTCTGTCCTGCAAGCCTGCACCAACCATGCTGCCTGACTGAACTAAAACCCCCTACTCTTCCAGGGATTGTATCCCTCTATTCCCATCCTATTCATGTACTTGTCAAGACGCCCCTTAAAAGTTACTACCATATCTGCTTCCACTACCTCCCCCGGCAGCGAGTTCAAGGTGCCCGCTACTCTGTGTAAAAAATCTGCCTCATACAGCTCCTTTAAACCTGCCCCTCGCACTTTAAACCTGTGCTCCCTAGTAACTGACTCTTCCACCCTGGGAAAAAGCTTCTGACTATCCACTCTGTCCATGCCTCTCAATCTTGTAGACTTCTATCAGGTCTCCCCTCAACCTCCGTCGCTCCAGTGAGAACAAACCATGTTTCAGTGAAGCAGTTGAGGCTATTTCATTGAATGTTTTTAAGGCAAGGATAGATAAATTTTTGAACAGTAAAGGAATTAAGGGTTATGGTGAACAGGCGGGTAAGTGCAACCGAGTTCACAAAAAGATTGGCCACGATCTTACTGAATGGCAGGGGAGGCTCGAGGGGCCAGATGGTCTACTCCTAGTTCTTATGATTGCTTTTCCTGCACTTGTGCTCCAATCCTTTATATCTTTATATCAATGCAGTAAATCAGTCAAGTGATACACACTTCACAATCTCAAGGCTCCCAAATTCCAAGAACAAACTGCAATTAGAAATCAGTAGTTCTAAACATCTGATTATGTACAAGCTGATATACCCAGGTTTTGATCTTACCCCACAGACCCTCATTCATCACTGAACCCATAACATTTAATTCGTTGCCCACATTTTGAAAATACCATCAAACCAATATTCTGATACCCAAATATTGACTCCATCCATGTTTCATTCACCTTCCAACACCTACTCAGACACCCAAGGCACATACTGTTTATTCACACAGCTCCTTGTAAAAACAAAACGATCCTAATCTCATGGTCAACTCATTTTCTGATGCTTCACTTTCTACTATTATACACAAAATAAAATGGTTAAAAATAGCAACAGATAAACAAAGCGTTATCAATGCAGTCACCAATACATTCAAGATGTCCGTGCCAATCAATGGCCCATTGCGGTGTAATTAGTTGGCACAGTGCCCACTCTTCCAACGTAGCACTTGGCTGCAAAACCATTCTAGCTATTGATTCTGCTTTATTTTCTGTATTGAAACATAGAAATTGTTAGTGGAAAAATATCATTGTTCATTTAGTTCACTGCCCAGTATCCTTATAGTTGCAATGATAATGGAATTGACGACAGCCATCAATCTCTAATAGTTAGATTAAATCAGACATAGACACAAACTGAGGAAACACTCAGGTGTGGAGAGCTGTGGAAACCATACGTCCATAGTCACCTGTTCTTTCCGTATCCTCATTCCTGAGACGGCCATCGAGGTATGGCATGAAGACTGCAGATTATATCCAATGGGTGGTACAGCGCACATCAAGCTCAAAAGGAGTGCCCAATAACAGCATCAAAGTCTTGCAGACAAAGGACTGCTTACGAGCAACTCTGCAACTGGGCAACACAGATGAAGAGCATCCAGATCCAGAAATTCAAGATTATGGAGACGGCACAAGTCTTGGATAACTGAGTCACAGTGAAAGGCCAAATGTTAAAAATGCAGTGTATCTGCAACTGTGACAGTGACATTGAAGTGTCTTTGCAAGTGTGCTTGCCAGCTTGTGTGTATGTGCAGAGATCTATACTTAAAGCTGTACTAAGCAGAAGCAACATCAACTAATAGGAGGAGAGGAGGAAAGATGATGATGCTAAGGGGTGAACACTTTCCCACTTTGTTCCCAGTTCTGGCATTAGCAGTGGTTGAGATGAAATGCGTGACTTGTCCTCTGAATCTAGCAATGAGCTTTTTCTTCCAGAGTCATTTCTAGTGCATCAGGACATTTCCTCCAGTTCTGCTGTTGTGTGTCCTGGCAGCCTATCAATGTTAGGCAAGTGGTACTCTGGCCAAATTTAGAGGCCACGATGCTTTGCAGTGGGAGGAGAGGAGGAAGGAGGAAAAAAAGGAGAATCATAATGGCAAAAAGAAATTAGGTGGAGAATGTTGAAACTCATTACTCAGGATTTACAGGAAGCTGATAGCATCCTTTCACTCCATCTACCTGATTGCTAAATCTGAGGTGAAAGATCACCATTCTATCCAATTTTGTTTTAGATACCTGCCAGGCCTTTTATTTTAATTTTGTTAAATGCGTGTGCCTCCCTTTTGCCACAATACCGTCACGAAACCAGTTTTACCAACAGAACACTCACCAATGAATCCATATCCTTTATGCTTCCCCGTTGTGGGGTCTCGGGCCAAGGTGCAGGATTTAATCTTTCCAAAGGCCTCGAACACACTTTTAATGTCATCATCCGACAGATCCGGGTGAACGGACGCGACATAAATTCTGTTAAACGCCCTGGCTTCCTCTGCAAGCTGGTCTATGATTGGTTGAGCTTGTCCTATGTTACTCGGTCTGCCAACCTGTAACAAAAGAAACCCCCGCCAATTACAGACCAAGCTAGAAATTAATACGAACCATGCCACTTCTCCTGGAAAACACGGGCTAAGAATTGGAGTGCCAACCGAAATCTTCTGGGACATTGAAAACACCCCAGAAATATTGGCAAAAGGCCTCATTAGTCATGAAATTAAGTGTGCCTTACATAGTCTGTTCCCATTAGGAAGAGGCCATTTTTTGGTTAAAGCTTATTTTTCGTCAGACCTCTCATCAGAAACACTCGGCTTGAGTGTTCAAAAGGGAAACCCTAGTGTGTTTTACAGGAGAGCATGTAGCATGCTGGCACATCTAATTAAAGGGAAACTACACCTCATTTAAAAAACAGTAAATTTCCTGCTCCCACGCACAGTCCCCTGCCAAGCACTCTGAGTCACACGTTGTGGTGCTACGGAGAAATCCAGCCCGTAACCTCGCGTTTGTTCACCACCGGGAAAGGGAGGGGGCAAGGGAAGGAGTGGAGATACGCCGCCCACACGCCTACTCACGGTGCGTTCTAGGTAGAATGACATCACTGCAGCTGCACTGTACAAAACCTTCCACAGAATTTATTACCTGTGGAAGACTTGTACAGGGCAGCTACAGAACAAGCAGACCAGAGTGATGTCACCCTACCTAGAATGCACTGCAAGCAGGAGAAGGAACAGCGACACCGGGCAGTGGGAGAAAATGCAACGTCACGAGCTGGACTTCTCCCCAACACAGCAGCACACAACTCAGAACAATTGGCAGAAGACTGAGCCTGAGAGCAAGTTATTGAAACTTACCACTTTTTAAATGGGCTGAAGGCCCCTTTAACAGATATCAAACACAAGTGGCTATCTGCATACGTTTACTAGGAGCATCCTGACCTGTTCCCCCAGCCAATCGCAAAACTTTATGGGGGTGTGGCACCGTGGATCAGCACTAAAACGCAACCTGCTGTGGAGACAGGCCAGAACTATCACAGTAAACATATCGGGTTGTTAGAAAGAAAAAATTCAGAGACTGGTTTCAGAACTTTGGAGCATTTATTATTTGAAACTTGAATTACAAGTTGACTTGTGGTTGGTGGGAGCTCTCTCATCCTCCAACTGATGTAAACGTTCAACGTGACCGGTGGCTTTTAGGAAGAACAGGGGATGGGAGGAACAGGAAGAGGTTTCGTAAACAGGGATGCAAGTATTTTATCTATTGAAGGATTATTTATATTTGGTCTGCAGCATCGACAAAGAGAAAAACTTTGGAAGCATAGGTTAGTAAGAACTCCAACTAACATTTTCTTGCTGATAACTGCCCAAGTTTGGAATAAACAGCTTCAAGCACAAAATGGCCCAAGTGGTCCAAGAACAAAAGGGAGCCTGGGATTGTGACACAGGCCCAAAAGAGAGCAGCAGAACATGATAAAGAAATCCAGATGTGTAGATGGCAAAGTAATGAACAAGCCACATAACAGAATGCAGATGTCCGCAAGATCAATAATGCCTGGATGCTAACTAAAGTCCAGACGGAGTCGGTGTTCTCCACTTGCTTTCTGACCTAGACTGTTAGGCTCCACTAGGCAGTTCCGGGTTTAGTCTTCAGTCTTCAGCTACTAACAGTAGAATCTCACGGGTCAATTGCTCTCAAGTGACCCACAGCAATCTACATATTTCACTGGAGGCAATTAAGCCAAGATCATTGCAGTGCCTGCTCAAAGTTCCCTTTTGCATTTTGCACAAAGGCATGGTCAGAGTCAGCTGCCAACTGTAGCAAGCCAAGAAAAGATGCCAAGTACTGAATGAACAGACCAACGGTCAAATCAAATTAAATTTAAAAATAAATTACTGGGGAAAATAGTTTTATTTCAAGAGGAAAGAAAAAACCAGTGACCCTTGCCCATCAGCCCACCCTCAGACAAATTAAAATATCAGGATGGCTCCTGGAGGTGCAGTCGCTGAGAATGTCCAGTGTTCCCACAGGCTGCGGGCACCTCAATGCTGGAATTTACAGCTGCTGATTCTTCTGATCAGAATGGCTGTCGGAATGGTGAGGGAAGGCTCTACAGCCGAGTCCTGTTCTACATAAAAGCTTGGAGGAGACACAAAGAAAAGAAAAGTTGTTTCTAAGCACATAATAGGAATGGTTACGGTAGCATTCATAAAGTCAGCAACAACCCAGAGCTTAAACAAAGCCACCAGAAATCTGCTTCCAATAGGCTGGAGGAACTGACATTGATTTTGTTGGGATCAACTGTAAAGTCATAAGGAAAGCTCCTATCCTGCCAGCCACCCACATCCTTATTGTTCCATTAACGTCTGTGAGGAGATATTTTCATTTCCCCTTTCCGAATCCTCATGCCTGTTTAATATTATTCACATCCCCCACAGGATTCAATATATCCCCCCACTTTTTGATATCCTTTTCAATTTCGCATCTTCTCTACACGCCTTCAACTAAACTGTTTGTTTCTGCCTCCTAGAGGCATTCATTTTTCTATTCCGTCCTAATTGCACCCTTCCCACCAAATCTAATAAAATGTTCACGCAAGCAAGTTAGCAACTCTACACCTTTCCCAACCCTACCCTGATGATTGGCTTGAACCTACCGTCCAAATATCCCCTATACCATTCTAAGAATCCTGTCCCCACCCTCAAAGACTGGACTCATTACACCTCAGTTCTGCCTTTCAGTGGCATTACCCACCCAACAGGCATTAACCCAGGTGACTCCACTTCCATGATCTACCTTGACTTATGCAATAGTCACTGGCACTTTCAGAAACAGTCTGGCATCAAGTAAATTGCTTCCAGCTGCCATAAAAGTCCACAGAAAACATACAGGGTACACAAATCAATAATACTCGATTGCTAATTTGTCAAAGCTCACTTAGCACCACGTCAGTTCCTCCATTTATGCCAAATCAGTCGCAGCCATTAAGTTTAGTCATCCCATGACCTATTCCTAGCCTTACTTACCAACGCTGCTGAGAAGTCTCAAGTTGGAGCAGTAACGTGTGGTTTACTCTGTCGGCCCACTTATCGCGGCTCACGTACAGAGGTGCCTTTGTTAGCAGCAACGGCACTCACTGATCTATACCAGTGTGCCCAGGACACAACACCCTAAGTCAATAAACCTGGAACATCTTGTATAGGAATTAAGCTAAGGTTAGAAAACAAAAGAGCTAACCCGAATGAAAGAAACGCTACATGATTAAGTGTTCATTAGAATTCTGGTGGAGTTCATTCCAATTTTGAACCTGATTGACGAGACAATGAACTGTGATGAAATAAAACTGGCCAACTAGAAAACATTTTAAAAACAAAAAAGTTGTTTTGCTTTGCAAGTGAAGGGTGTCACTGCTGACAAGATGACAATGCAATGAGATTTCACAGTTGCACAGACTGCTGACAACCGATTGTACAAGTGCTGACTGTATCATTATCCAACATATATCCATGAGCAGGCAATCACCATGTGTTAACGGGCACAAAATGAGTCAGTAGGGCCCTGGATTTTCTGTTCTGATGTCACCTTGTTTTATCCTTTAGCACAGCACACTGGATTTCATTTTGCATTTGGGGAAAAATGACAAAGAACAGAAGGTTCTGTGGAGACCCTAATCTGGTCAGATAGCTATGTATTAAATTGTTGAGGTCACTTACCTTGATGTTTCTGCCTCCCAGCATCACCGAGTTCATCTGCTCAAGAGCAAGCTGAGCTGCCTCTGGAACCTCGTACTCCACAAATGCAAACCCCTACAAGCAAAAGGAAGGGCCTCACTCTCAGATCTGCCACAGCACAGTGTATGCCAGAGGTATGGTGCCAGCTGACCCCAGCCATCTTGCGCATACACACACCCACATGCTAATTACTTAATTGAGATCTAAACCTGGAAGTGCACTTGAGCAGGGGCATCAGTTTTCGGGCAAGGGGTTTACAGGGAATGTGAGGAAACCTTTTTTTACCCAGAAGGTGGTGGGAGTCTGAAACTCACTGCCTGGAAGGGTGGTGAGGCAGAGACCCTCATAATATTTAGAACATAGAACATTACAGTGCAGAACAGGCCCTTCGGCCCACGATGTTGCACCGACCAGTTAAAAAATAATGACCCTCTAACCTAAACCAATCCCTTTTCATCCATAAACCTATCCACAGATCTCTTAAACGCCCCCAAACTAGGCGCATTTACAACTGCAGCAGTATTTAAATATGCACTTGCGATGCCAAGGCACACAAAGCTAAAGGCCAAGTGCTGGGAAATGAGATTAAAGTTTACTAGTCACAAGTAGGCTTAAGTTCACACTGCAATGAAGTAACTGTGAAAATTCTAGTTATGTGGCTTGTCTTTGACTAGCACAGAAATGATGGGCTATGATTTTATGAGACTGATCTTGCTTAAAGGCCTCAATTAATTCCTCAAATCAGTTTTACTATTTAATCAGATTAAAGTTAATTTGCTCTTTAGCTCCATATCTCTCGATATTGTTGCCAAATGAAAATCAAGCCCAGTTTGAAAGTTATATTGACTCCCAACATCCACAGACTTTTGGGGGACAGACATTGTGATTTCCATAACTGTGTAAAGGAAGTTACTTCACATTCTCAATGGCAGAGTCAATTAACCTGACTATCTTTGGAGTCTGGGAGGAAACTGAAGCACCAGGAGGAAACTCACAGAGACACAGGGAGAATGTGCAAACTCTACACAGTCATCTGAGGTGGAATTGAACCTGGGTGCCAAATGTAGAGTTGCCGTATGACGAATGGGACATGGAGAAGATGTTTCTTCTAGTAGGAAAAACTAGAAGCAGAGAGCACAATTTCAGGCTAAACAGACAATCCTTTAAAACAGAGATGAGGAGGAATTTCTTCAACCAGAGAATGGTGAATCATAGAGGTTTCATAAAATCCCACAATGCAGAAAGAGGTCCTTCAGTCCATCGAGTCTGCACCGACCATAATCCCATCCAGGCCCTACCCCAATATCCCTACATATTATACCCACTAATCCCTCTAATCTATGCATCCCAGGACACTAAAGGGCAATTTTAGCACAGCCAATCAACCTAACCCGCACATCTTTGGACTGTGGGAGGAAACCAGAGCACCCAGAGGAAACCCATGCAGACACAAGGAGCATGTGCAAACTCCACACAGACAGTGACCCAAGCCAGGAATCAAACTCAGATCTCTGGAGCTGTGAAGCAGCAGTGCTAACCACTGTGCTATCGTGCCATTTACAGCACGGAAACAGGTCCGTCGGCCCAACTTGTCCATGCACCCTTTTTTTTAAACCCCTAAACTAATCCCAATTACCCGCATTTGGCTCATATCCCTCTATATCCATCTTACCCATGTAACCATCTATATGCTTTTTAAAAGATAAAATTGTACCCGCCTCTACTACTACCTCTGGGAGCTTGTTCCACTCACCACTCTCTGTGTAAAAAAATTGCCCCTCTGGACACTTCTGTATCCCTCACCTAAGCCTCTGTCCTCTAGTTTTAGACTCCCCTACCTTTGGGGAAAGGCATTGACTATCTAGCTGATCTGTTCCCCTCATTATTTTATAGACCTCAATAAGGTCATCCCTCAGCTTCCTACACTTCAGAGAAATAAGTCCCAGTCTATCCACATAACTCAAACCATCAAGTTCCAATAGCATCCTAGTAAACCTTTCCTTCATTCTTGCTAGTTTAATAATATCCTTTCTATAATAGGGTGACCAGAATTGTACACAGTATTCCAAGTATGACCTTACCAACGTTTTGTACAACTTCAACAAGTTGTCCCAACTCCTGTATTCAATGTTCTGACCAATGAAACCAAGCATGCTTAATGCCTTCTTTACCACTCTGCTCACCTGTGACTCCACTTTCAAGGCACTACGACCACGTACCCCTAGATCTCTGTCCTGTAACTCTTCCCAATGCCCTACCATTAACTAAGTCCCGCCCTTGTTCAATCTACCAAAATGCATCACCTCGCACTTGTCTAAATTAAACTCCATCTGTCATTCGTCAGTCCACTGGTCCAATTGATCAAGACCCCATTGCAATCAGAGATAACCTTCTTCACTGTCCATTATGCCACCAATCTGCATACTTACTAACCATGCCTCATACATTCTCATCCAAGTCATTAATATAAATGACAAATAACAGTGGGCCCAGCACTGATCCCTGATTACACTGCCGGTCACAGGCCTCCAATCTGAGAAACAACCCTCTACAACCACCCTCTGGCTTCTATCAAGAAGCCAATTTTGCATCCATTTAGATACCTCATCCTGGATCCCAAGAGATTTAACTTTGTGCAATAACCTACCATGTGGTACCTTGTCAAAGGCCTTGCTAAAGTCCGTGTGGACAACATCAACTGCACTGACCTGATCTTCAAAATAATTCAATCAAATTTGGGCCATCAAGAGAAATGTAAGTATCTTGGCAACCTCTCCATTAGTGTCAGGGGGATTAGAAGGGCAAATACATGGTGATACAGGGACAGGGCCTGATTGTGATCAGTGCTGACCTGATGGGCCGAATGGCCTCCTCCTGCATTTTAGGATTCTATAAATTTGTGGGATGTGCGAGAATCTATGGAACTCCTTGCCGCAGAAGGCCATAGAAGCCAGGTCATTGAGTGTTTTTAAGACAGAGACAGATAGGTTCTTGATGAATCAAGGGGATCAGGGGCTATGGGGAAAAGGCAGGGGAATGCGCATGAGAAGTATATTAGCCATGATTTAATGGCTGAGCAGACCCGATGGGCTGAGTGGTCTAATTGTGCTCCTATGTGTCATGGTCTTATGGCACTGAGAGGCTGCAATGCTAACCACCAATCCAAACTGATGCAACACCAACTTTCTGTTGCCTACCATAGGAAGGAGATAAAGACTTTGAGAACACTTGATGGCCCTCACTGGAAAACATAGAAACATAGAAAAACTACAGCACAATGCAGGCCCTTTGGCCCACAAAGTTATGCCAAATATGTCCCTCCCTACCTTAGGGATTGCTAGGCTTACCTGTAATCCTCTATCTTACTAAGTTCCATGTACTTATCTAAAAGTCTCTTAAAAGACCCTATCGAATCTGCCTCCACCACCGTTGCCAGCAGCCCATTCCAAACACCCACCATTCTCTGAGGGAAAAACTAACCCCTGATATCTCCTCTGTACCTACTCCCCAGCACCTTAAACCTGTGTCCTCTTGTGGCAACCGTTTCAGCCCTGGGAAAAAGTGTCTGGCGATCCACTCGATTAATGCCTCTCAATATCTTGTACAACTCTATCAGGTCACCCTTCATCTTCGTCTCTCCAAGGAGAAAAGGCCGAGCTCCCGCGACCTATCCTCATAAGACATGCTCCCCAATCCAGGCAACATCCTTGTAAATCTCCTCTGCACCCTTTCTATGGCTTCCACATCCTTCCTGTAATGAGGCAACCAGAACTACGCATAGTACTCCAAGTGAGGTCTGACAAGGGTCCTATACAGCTGCAGCATTACCTCCCGACTCCTAAACTCAATCTCTCAATTGATGAAGGCCAGTACAACATACGCCTTCTTAACCACATCCCCTTTCTGCGAAGCTGTTTTGAGCGTCCTATGGACTCAGACCCCAAGATCCTTCTGATCTTCCACACTGCCAACAGTCCTACCATTAATGTTATATTCTGCCATCCCATTTGACCTGCCAAAATGAACCACTTCACACTTATCTGGGTTGAAGCTCATCTGCCACTTCTCCGCCCAGTCTTGCAACCTATCAACGTCTGGCTGCAACTTCTGACATCCCTCCACACTATCCACAACACCTACAACCTTTGTGTCATCAGCAAACTTACCAACCCATCTCTTCACTTCCTCATCCAGGTCATTTATAAAAATCACAAAGAGTAAGGGTCCCAGAACGGATCCCTGGGGCACTCCACTGGTGACCGACCTCCATTCAGAAAAAGACCCACCCACAACCACTCTCTGCCTTCTGTGGACAAGCCAGTTCTGGATCCACAAAGTAATGTCCCCTTGGATCCCATGCCCTCTCACTTTCTCAATAAACCTTGCATGGGGCACCTTATCAAATGCCTTGCTGAAGTCCATATATACTACATCTACTATTCTTCCTTCATCAATGTGTTTAGTCACATCTTCAAAAACTACCTAAGATAAGGGAATGCATTCTAGTTTGGAACTCTGGGTTATATTCCCTGAACGAGGTGATTAAGGGATAACTTGTTAGGGGAGGTGATGGCCTGGTGGTATTATCACTAGCCTATTAATCTAGAAACTGAGGACCTGTGTTCGAATCCTGTCACAGCATATGTTGGAATCTGAATGTGATAAAAATATCTGAAATTAAGAATCTACTCATAACTATGAAACCATTCTCGATTATTTGAAAACCCATCTGGTTCACTAATGTCCTTCAGGGAAGGAAATCATAGATTCATAAAACCGTACAGTGCAGACAAAGGCCCTTCGGCCCATCGAGTCTGCAACGAATATAATCCCACACAGGCCCTACCCCGATACCCCTACATATTTTACCCACTAATCCCTCTGACACTAAGGGCCAATCAACCTAACCAGCACATCTTTGGACTGTGGGACTAAACTGGAGTACCCGGAGGAAACACACGCAGACACGAGGAGAATGTGCAAACTCCACACAGACCCAAGCCAGGAATCGAACCCAGGACCCTGGAGCTGTGAAGCAGCAGTGCTAATCACGGTGCTAACCCATGCCATGCCGCCCCTTACCCGAAATCTGCCATCCTTACCTGGTCTGGCCTACATGAGGCTCCACAGCCACATCAATGTGGTTGATTCTCAACTGCCCTCAGATAACTAGGGATCAGCAATAAATGCTGGCCAGCTGGCAACATCCATGTCTCAGAAATAAGAACATAAGAAATAGGAGCAGGAGTAGGCCATCTGGCCCTTCGAGCCTGCCCCGCTATTCAATAAGATCATGGCTGATCTGTCGTGGATCAGTTCCACTTTCCCGCCCTCTCCCCATAACCCTTAATCCCCTCTCTTATCAAAAACCCATCAACCCGCTTCTTGAAAATATTTAGCGAGGCAGCCTCCACCACTTCAACGGGCAGAGAATTCCAGAGATTCACCACCCTTTGAGTGAAGAAGTTCCTCCTCAATTCCGTTCTAAAACGCCCCCCCTTTATCTTGAGGCTGTGCCCCCTAGTCCTACTGTCTTTTTTGAGCGGGAAGAGTCTCTCCGCCTCTATCTTACTCATCCCATTCATCATCTTATACGTCTCAATGAGATCTCCCCTCATTCTTCTAAACTCCAACGAGTACAAGCCTAGTTCATTCAGCCTCTCCTCATAGCTCAACCCCCTCAACTCCGGTATCAGCCTAGTAAACCTCCTCTGCACTCCCTCCAAGGCCAAAATATCTTTGCACAGGTGCGGCGCCCAAAACTGCACACAGTACTCCAGCTGCGGCCTCACCAATGCCCTATACAGCTGCAGCAAGACCTCCCTACTTTTATATTCAATCCCCTTCGCTATGAAGGCCAGCATCCCATTTGCCTTCCTGACCACCTGCTGCACCTGCAAGCTGGGTTTTTGCGACTCTTGCACAAGGACCCCGAGGTCCCTCTGCACCGTCACCTGCTGCAGTTTTTCGCCACGTAAGTAATAGTCCTTCCTACCATTCTTCCTTCCAAAGTGGACCACCTCACACTTGCCAACATTAAATTCCATTTGCCATTTCCTGGCCCATTCGCTCAGCCTATCTAGATCCTTCTGCAGACTCTCCATACCCTCCGCACAATTTGCCTTTCCCCCAATCTTGGTGTCATCCGCAAATTTCGACACTCTACACTCGGTTCCCTCCTCCAGATCATCCATATAAATGGTAAAAAGCTGAGGCCCCAGCACCGATCCCTGGGGCAGTCCACTAGTCACCATCCACCAATCCGAATAGCACCCATTGACCCCCACTCTCTGCCTCCTATTTGACAACCAATCCTCTATCCACGCTAACACCCTACCCCCAACTCCAAGTCCCCTGACCTTCTGCAATAACCTCTTATGAGGTACTTTGTCAAACGCCTTCTGAAAATCTAGCAAGACCACATCCACCGGCTCTCCTCTATCCACCGCCCTAGACACATCCTCATAGAACTCCAGTAAATTTGTCAGATACGACTTCCCTTTAATGAAACCGTGCTGCGTCTGCTCTATCAAGCAATTCCCTTCAAGATGCCTCGCAATTTCCTCTTTAATGACGGATTCTAACATTTTACCTACCACAGACGTTAAACTAACCGGCCTATAATTCCCTGCCTTTTGCCTGGCACCCTTCTTAAACAACGGCGTAACATTAGCCGTTTTCCAATCTTCCGGCACTTCCCCGGAATCCAGCAACGTCTGGAAAATAACCACCAAATCATCCACTATAACCTCCGCCATTTCTTTCAGAACCCTCGGATGCATTCCATCCGGTCCTGGGGACTTGTCCACAATCAGCCCCTCCAGTCTGTCGAGCACCGCCTCTCTAGTAACAGTAATGTCATTAAGACCCTCCACTCCTACCTTCTTTCCATCGCTAACACCCGGCAAATTATTCACGTCCTCCTCCGTGAAGACAGAAACAGAAAAGTTATTCAAGACCTTAGCCATATCCCCATCCCCTACCACTAGGTCCCCTTTCTCATCCTCTAAAGGACCAACATTCACCCTAGCCAGCCTCTTCCTTTTTATATATTTAGAAAAACTCTTGTTATCCTTTTTTATATTAAGCACTAGCCCAGCTTCATAGTTTCTCCTACCCTCCTTTATCAACTTCTTTGTCAATCTTTGTTGACATTTAAACCTCTCCCAATCCTCTTCTCGCCCACTCTTCGCTACTCTAAATGCCTCCGCTTTTAATTTAACACTTTCCTTCACCACCTTCGTTATCCACGGGTTATTACCTCTCCTCCTACAGTCCTTTTTGACCATCGGAATAAATTTCTGCTGAGCACCAAGAAAGATCCTCCAATGCTCCTCAGCAGACCCTCCCTCCAACGCACTCCCCCAGTCCATATTCGCCAATTCTTCTCTCATCCTACCGTACTCCCCTCTATTCAAATGAATAAGAAAGGGAACTGACTTTGCCCTCTAGTACAGGGAGCCAAAGAAACACAAGGCCTTACAACATCAGATAAGCAGCTGAAGCAAGGTATTATTTTCTTTCTCCGTTCTTCACAGAATATGCCAAGAATGTGCAATGTGCTGCTTCTAATGAATATATTCTGAAGACAGGCTAATACTTACTTGGGAAATCAAGGATATGGAGGAAGGACAGGAAAGAATTATTAAAATGACTAACAAAATGGAAGAGGAGGCTAAGGAGGCCAACTGGATTTGTTCTGCTTCCCATTCAGTTCCCTCACATTGACATAAAATTGCTCCAGTTTTCCTTTTAACCCTACCCTTTTTGTGTCACTTTTGTGACTCTGAGAAATGTCGAGCTCCCTCTCATGCTCAATAATCAGACTGCACATAATAATGGAAGCTGGGACTGAGGGTTTTAATCAGTACAGTTTTAGTGTGTCCTCCAACTGGTTCTCGATTTCTCCTTCATATATTATTCAATATTCTATTTGACCAGTTGATTGCTGCTCCATAATAAGACACAGGTCTACAAAACTCGCCATCACCACCCAACCTTCACTAGATTTAAAATCTGCAGTGTCAATACTCAGGATCAAAGGGAACAAGGAAACAGGGGGCCTTCTTTCTATATTCATGACAGAGCTCGACTGGTAAATTAAGCTTCCCATTTTACCTCATTGCAATCAATTTCTTAATTGCGTTTGAAGCTAGTGCCCCAGCCTTCTAGTTCTCACAAGTATCTTTAACCAAAGTTACTCCACCAATGGTGATAAAAAACATCTCAAACATTGCTTATCCCAGCAAGTGAACTGCAGCATTGTGCAAAGTGCTGCTGGGACACCAGCTTATTTTGAAGTGCTGTATGGCCCATTATATTTAGCACCCTGAAGCTGGATTCCAGCTTTCACTGGGAGCCTCCAGTGATAGTGAGCCCACCAGTGCTGCTTGGCCCTCAATAATACAAAAGTCTGTAGTAAGATGACAGAAAAGAGAACCTTGTGTTTCATAGTGACGGAGTCCCAGGACATGTCAATGCTCTTGATTGGTCCAAATGGAGCGAAAGCTTGTCGGATGGTATCTTCGCCCAGCTCATAGTAAATTGATCCAACATAAACACGACACATGATCGCCAGTGCACGCTGCCTCTGTGCTGCCATCTGATCCAGAGAGGGAATGGAAGAAAACAGAGTGAATATGTACCACCAGGCAACACTATTTAAAACATCCTAACAGACAGAGTCTGGACAGTAGGGACAAGTAACAGAGCATTACTGCATGTGGTTAAGTAACAGGGCTAATTTTTCAGGAAACTTAGCTGCTACACTGCTGTATGCAGATCTTAATCAACAAGTGCAATATAAAATTTCTAGAGAAAAGGGCTAGCTCTTACTGTAGGTTATACAGCCTCAAATAAGCATATTAAAGTTTGTCAGAATGGAGCCATTAAGGCATGGCTATAACTCATCTTTTACAGGCTAGAAAGTCAAATCATCAGTATGAAGAATTGTAGGAGGGGCCTTTACTTGATTTAAAACGCAGTCACTGCTCACAGCACTCTCCAATGAGGTGAAAGGCAGGGAAGGCCTTGCTGCAGTCCTGTGAATTAACGTACTGTCTGTAGTCTCATTCAGTGGACTTGTTTCGTGGCGGTCCGGTAGTGTGACACCAACTGCACTCACACCCTATTAGCTAGGGAAAGGGATAGGTGAGGAGAAGTTTGGAAAAAGTGAAAGAGATTTCCAGAACTGCACCATACCTGAATCCACCAGCCTCAGCTATGGTCAGCACTTGGAAGCTCTGGGCCAGTTTGTCAAGTTTGGGGCAGGGATCTCGTCTTGGGCAAAAAAAAAGGATTAAGGAAAAGGGGTGATCAGGCCAATCATGTAATAGCATCGCACTGACAGAGAGAGAAAAGGCCTGGGCTACATTCTCCCTTCAAGTGGGAAGGAGGTATGAAGCATTGCTGCAAATTTGGAAAGAACACAAGGGAGAGGGAGATAAGAGGGGGATAGAATTAAAAGGGGGAAGTAGAGAACACAAAATACCTATTCCCCCACCACTCCCACAAAAAGAAAACCGACAAAACAGTTGTGGAAATTATTCCAAAAAGCAGTCCAGATGTGATGAGAAGGGAAACACACACAGACATGCAAATGTCATTGTGAACTGAAAACCTAGCAGTGGCAATTTCCCCAAAGCTTAACAGTCTCACTAATAAAACGTACAACAAAACAGCTCTTATGACAACCTCCAAAAGATAATGTTGATTCAAACTAATCTTCTCAACAGGAAAGAGAAAGTGCTAATCTTTTGATGGCATTTACTCTCTCTCCCCTCCTTCCCCGCCCCACTCCACCTGACACACTGTCTAAAGCATTAGAATCTAGTTACCTTGTATGCCTGCACCGGTGCTTACAATGCCAGATTACCACCACTGCAGCAGAGGAGCTAAAATTGCTTACTCTGCTTTTAACTGAAATAAATCACATTGCTCAAGACATTTTGAAAACTCCAAGTGTTAGTGCTTTTTGACAAAAGTCCCTACCTGATCTTTGGAGTCGAGACAATCGCACAGTTCCCAGCATGCCCATTTTCGAAAGGAACCCAGTGTCTGATGAGAGGAAGTCACTTATGAAAAAAATCTAATAAAGCCTTTTTAACTTTGAGGTGACAGTAAGTGTTATGGATGTAGGTACGCCAGAGTTCCCGCTGGGATTTTAAAAAGTGAAGTGGCCTGAAAATGTTAAGTCCCCATTTTCTTTTTAAATTTTTCACCATAAAGGCATAAACCATAATTAGTGCTTTGTAATTACTGCAATCTCCCATAGCAAAAACTCGTGTGTACTGCACTTAACACATTGAAACTGTACAGATTCAGTTATATAGAGCGAAGCCCCCTTATTGTTACTGCTCCTCTATAACCCTCTTTGCACACTGTCCAATGCTTTCTCAAACATAGAACTGATTCAATTAGTTTGGATAAATCAGTACCTATTAATCACTTAATGCACTCTGATCTCTTGCTCCCCCCTCATTCTCCTTAGGACAGACTATGTCACTTTCTCATCTCGAAGGATGGCTGGACACTGACAGGACAGATGAGATTTTTGAGGAGAGTTAAGTACTAAATTTGCAACAAAATTTACAAATGGTATTGGGGAAGAGGGAGAAAGGGTGAAGAGAAGCAACAGGGAGTGGAGAATTTAGAAAGAAAGGGTGTACAAATCACATGCTGAAGGAACCCAGAGTGCAAATATCCAGCAGACCTAGAGCCATTCACTGACTGCACAACAACACAGTTCTTCCGCAGTTTGACAGGCTGAGTGTGACAATAAAAGGGCTTCCGTATTGAACGTTTTTCACTATGGGACATCTCAGTATGTTATGACTGGTTTTGATATGATACCCACTACCCCTTCCAACTTTTAATCTATCCTCAAAAGAACAGTGACAGGACAAATCTACTGAATTTTTTTAATCAACAGGAACCCTGATGTACACATACATAGTTTCAAGTAAGCTCATTTTCAAAAAGGAACCCAGACTCTAATCAGAGACAGACTCAGGTTTGATATTACTGAGGTGACAAATAAAGAAAGATGTGTGTGGACAAACAGTCAGACTGGTGAAGATTTCAAGCAGGCAGAGAGAAAGCACCTAGAACCCAGTACTTGAACTATCAAAACAGCAAAACTACTGAGGCTCGCAAGGCAGCCAAAGAAATAGAAAAGAAAATGAATGGATGGTGCACTGCGATTCAGAGTCCAACCAGCAAGCTGGGATACAAGACTTCCAGCTAAGCCTAATACCATTACTACACTACAAAGACCCTCACTGCCAGTATTTTAATGTGGTTTAATGTGAGGCAGAATTAGTCCAATGTGAGTATACATGAGCACTGTAGCCTGCCTATGCAATGACTTTATCAGTCTGACACACAGCTGACAGTCCAAAAGATAACTTTAAAACAAATTTCTCCACAATGGAGGTCGATCATAAGAACATAAGAAATAGGAGCAGGAGTAGGCCATCTGGCCCTTCGAGCCTGCCCCGCCATTCAATAAGATCATGGCTGATCTGTCGTGGCTCAGCTCCACCTTCCCGCCCTCTCCCCATAACCCTTAATCCCCTCTCTTATCAAAAACCCATCAACCCGTTTCTTAAAAATATTTAGCGAGGCAGCCTCCACCACTTCAACGGGCAGAGAATTCCAGAGATTCACCACCCTTTGAGTGAAGAAGTTCCTCCTCAACTCTGTTCTAAACCGCCTCCCCTTTACCTTGAGGCTGTGCCTCCTAGTCCTACTGTCTTTTTTGAGCGGGAAGAGTCTCTCCACCTCTATCCTATCCATCCCATCATCTTATACGTCTCAATGAGATCTCCCCTCATTCTTCTACACTCTAACGAGTACAAGCCTAGTTTATTCAGCCTCTCCTCATAGCTCAATCCCCTCAACTCCGGTATCAGCCTAGTAAACCTCCTCTGCACTCCCTCCAGGGCCAAAATATCCTTGCGCAGGTGCGGCGCCCAAAACTGCACACAGTACTCCAGCTGCGGCCTCACCAATGCCCTATACAGCTGCAGCAAGACCTCCCAACTTTTATATTCAATCCCCCTCGCTATGAAGGCCAGCATCCCATTCGCCTTCCTGACTGCACCTGCTGCACCTGCAAGCTGGGTTTTTGCGACTCATGCACAAGGACCCCGAGGTCCCTCTGCACCGTCGCCTGCTGCAGTTTTTCGCCACGTAAGTAATAGTCCTTCCTACCATTCTTCCTACCAAAGTGGATCACCTCACACTTGCCAACATTAAATTCCATTTGCCATTTCCTGTCCCATTCGCCCAGCCTATCTAGATCCTTCTGCAGACTCTCCACACCCTCCGCACAATTTGCCTTTCGCCCAATCACCAGTGGAGTGCCCCAGGGATCTGTTCTAGGACCCTTGCTGTTTGTCATTTTTATAAATGATCTGGATGAGGAAGTGGAGGGATGGGTTAGTAAGTTCGCAGACGATACCAAGGTTGGTGGTGTTGTGGATGGTCTGGAGGGATGTCAGAAGTTGCAGCAGGACATAGATAGGATGCAGGAATGGACGGAGAAGTGGCCGATGGACTTCAACACAGATAAATGTGTAGTGGTCCATTCTGGCAGGACCAATGGGATGAAGGAGTACAATATCAAGGGTAGGAGTCTTAGCTGTGTTGAAGAGCAGAAGGATCTTGGGGTCCGGGTCCATAGGACTCTTAAATCGGCTTCGCAGGTGGAAGAGGTGGTCAAGAAGGCGTATGGTGTACTGGCCTTCATTAATCGAGGGATTAATGAACACCCTGAAGGTGTCGGTGCAGGTGCAGAATGTGATGAGGAAAGCGTATGGTATGTTAGCCTTCATAGGAAGGGGTATAGAATATAAGAGTAGGAGTCTGATGTTGCAGTTGTATAGAACGTTGGTTAGGCCTCACCTGGAGTACTGCGTCCAGTTCTGGTCGCCGCACTACCGGAAGGATGTAGAGATCCTGGGGAGAGTGCAGAGGAGATTTACCAGGATGTTGCCTGGTATGGAAGGGCTGTCTTACGAGGAAAGACTGAACGAACTTGGGCTGTTTACCCTTGAGAGACGTCGGCTGAGGGGGGATCTAATAGAGGTTTATAAGATTATGAAGGGGTTAGATAGAGTAAATGGTGGTAAGCTTTTTCCGCTATTAGAAATGGATAGAACGAGGGGTCACGGGCTTAGGGTGAGGGGGGGGCTAGGTATAAGACTAATATTAGAGGGCAGTTTTTCACGTAAAGGGTAGTGGGGATGTGGAATGCACTGCCGAGTAAGGTGGTGGAAGCAGGCACGCTAGGGTTGTTTAAGAGTCACTTGGACAGCCACATGAGCGGTCTACATATAGGAGGATATAGCAGGTCTTACTAAACATTGTAGGCTTGGGATTCCGTTTTTGCCTCAGGGATGTAGAGTCTTTGCCTGTTTAATAATGAATTTTTTGTCTCCACAGGCATTTAAGTCCACCTTGTTGACCAGCAAGGGGCATGCATGCGGCAGGTTGTGGTGGGCTGCTCTTGGATGTTGCTTCGGGAGTTGCCTACTGCTTCATGTCGTTGGTGTGCGTAAACTGGACCATCTCGAGGGCAACATGACAGCTCAGAGACTATCTCTGTTGCTGTGCGGACACATGGATTTGGGTCTGCGTCCGTGGGAGTTTGCACGTTCTCCCCATGGTTGCGTGGGTTTCCTCCGGGTGCTCCGGTTTCCTCCCACATCCCAAAAATGTGCTTTTAGGCTGATTGATTGGGTAACAAATTGTCCCTATATTGGACCTCCCTGATCCTCGCACATTAGGCGCAGACTAAAATCATGAATAGGTCACTGAGACAATGGGACGGCGGCGCGGGCTCGTTGGGCCGAAGGGCCTGTTTCCCGTGCTGTGTTGTTCTTTGTTCTCCCTGCCACAAGCACCATTCCCTCAGCAGACTCTTCCTGCTCACTCTGAGGCTGAACCTGACATTTTGTAGCCTTCACGTCATATTTGACCCTAGAATAGGTTAGCTTTCAACCAATCACAACTGTAACGCTGTCCAACTCTATCGGGTCACTGAAGCTTTCACACTTAAACAGTGTTACCTCTTGACTGTACTATTCCGCTGCTCCCCTCGACAGTTATCCATCTGCCACTCAAAATTAAGCTTATTTAACATCTCTTTCTCCTTTCCAAAATTCTTATCAAATCTTACCATCACTCGTATTCATTGACCTACACTGGTTCTTGATCTGGCAACACCTTAAATTTTTAAAATCCTCATCCTCACTTTCAAATTCCTCCATGGCTTCCTCCTTCCTTACCCCAATCATCTCTTCAAGCCCCACAAAATGTCTGCTCCTCCAATTCTGGCCTTTTGCGCACACAATTATAATCGCTCCATCTGAGGCAATCTAGATCTAAAACGCTGGAACGCCTTCTTAATCCTCCATTTCCTATTATATGACTTTTCTTAAAACCTCTCTCTTTGACCAAGCTTTTGTTCAGATGCCCAATATCTCATTTGGTTCAGTGTTAAATGTTGTTTGATAAAGCACCCATGGGCTGCTTTGGGACATCTTACCAAGGTACAGGTGCTAGATAAATGCAAGTTGTTGTTGTTTGCAAGTGGCATGTGTACCAAATGAGAAACATTCCACAGGCATGTACACCCAGTTATGAATCTATTGTAATGTTGTGTAATAGCTGATTTGGATCAGTTCAGAACATATCTGCCTGCCTCACCAAATGTCAAAAGATGACATTTTCTGAGAGCAGCAATAACTCTGAAGGTTGTTCGTCCTCATTTTCTCAGTGCCAAAGGATTGTTTGCTTTAGTAACTACTACATGCCCGGCACAGGGGATACGAGAAAAAACCTCCCCCACCCCCCAAAGGGTGGCGGACACCTTTCCAGAAGGCAGTTCGGTTCCTGGCTTGGGTCGCCCTCTGTGCAGAGTCTGCACGGGTTTTTTCTAGGTGCTCTGCTTTCCTCCCACAGTCTGAAAGATGTGCTGGTTAGGCTATGCTAAATTCTTCCTCAGTGTACCTGAGCAGGCACTGGAGGGTGGCGACTGGGGGATTTTCACAGCAACTTCACTGAAATGTTAATGTAAGCCTGCTGTGACACAAATAAACAAACTTAATTCACACACTTAGTGATGTCCTTTGTCAATGAAATACCATACTACCACTATTCCCTGCAACAACTTCACCTGGCAGCAACTAGGGAAGGGCATATCATATCCACTTGTAGCACAGTAGACAAGTTGACAAGCCCTTCATCCACAGAGGGAAGTCTCTGTACTGCCAGCTGAGTGCTGTAGAGAGCCCAATGGCCTTTACATCAACCTGACTTGCTGACAGATGAGAAACACAGAGTCCCCAGCAAAAGTGAACTCAGCATTCAAAGAGTGGAAATCTCTCAATGAAATTCAAGCTTAACAAGCAATAAGAAGTCTGTGGAGTTTGAGTGATAAGATTCTGGTTTATGGATGGACAGATGGACAGCAGTAAAGAGGAGATTGGGGGTGCGGTGGGTTAGAGGATGAGTGGAAAAGAGGAGAAAATAAGGAAAATTAAAACATTCTCCCAAGTCAGAAATTGGGCAGGGATTTGGTCAAAACTCTGCGAGAGTTTGATGTAAGCCAATCCTTTTCTTATTTGATTTGTGTCATTGTGAAGAACATTGTGGAGCTCCCTGCGTTAGCCAAACAGCCAATTCATGCATGGCAATATCAATACCCTCCACCTCACTCCCCTGGACTATATATACTAAAATAATCAGCAACTGTGATGAAATTGTGAGTTTACTTTTCAGACGAATATAGAAATGGAGAAGAGGTGAGACCATGAATATGTAAAGACGTGGATATTAGCAGTTTTCAGTGTGTGAAATATCAACACAAATTATTCGAGTATCTATGTTTTGAGAAGGGGTTCCTGATAGTAAACATTTTCTAATAACCACACCAGTTTTGAAAGTTGTTGAGTGTCCTTATTTGAGCCAGACACTATCATTGTTAGGAACAAGTGTTTATATTTCCAAAAATCAAGTTTAGAATTAGAATACAGGGGTGGAAAATTTTACGACCTTCAAACAGAAGGGCAGGTTGAAATGCTGCTCATCATTGAGAAGCAGCTCTTCACTGTCAACGACATTACCGGATATGGCAAAGCTTAATGAACACAAACACAGGGCAAATGTCAGCAGGAGAAATGTTACAACAGGTCCAAGATCAATCAGGAAAAATGTTCCACCCCCAAAATCAGAATTTAATAAAGGGTCAACTCTTAACAGTGCACAAAAATATAACATTTCCAATCTGTATAACAGAATAAAGTAACTTCTTTCCATTACGCTCTGTTCACCTTGCGCACAATCCTCTTCCAGTGATGGAGAGGCACATTGTAGAGGTGTGTTTCTGGAATATCTGAGCTTGAAGCAGCATGGGCAACAGAATGAGGAATTACTTTAAGTGAGAAGCTCAAGGAAAATGTAGACCTCAAAAGCATCCAAAGCACAAACCTAAAGTATAAATTCCAATCTAGGGCCATGGATACCATTGTAGTAACTATCTCAGATTAGAGACTTTGTGGGGCCCTTCAGCGCTCTGCTCATTGCAATCCTCCATTAGGAAACAGTGAATTCCCTATTAGGAAATTCCTCACATCAACAATCAGGAGTCCCAGGTTCTGCGAACACAAACTCTTCCTCAATGCAGGATTCACATCAAGTAGAAACTAATGGGCAGTTTATCACTGACTGCAGAGACCACAGGAATCCAGTTGTTTCTACACAGCAACAAGAGGACCAGGAGGCCATTCAGTCCCTTAAGTCAGTTCTATCATTTAATAAAATTAGAATGACCCGTGACCTAACTCCACGCACCCATGTTTTTCTCATATCCCTTCATACGTTTGGAAAACAGAAATTTGTCAATCCATGATTTAAAATTAAGTAATCTAACATTAGCATTTATAAAAGTCAAAATCTCTACTATCAGCCCCAACTTTACTCATGAAGGGACTGCTTCTAACTTTTAATAATGGCCCCTAGTCCTAGATTCCACAAGCAGCAGTGTTTCTCTACACCTACCTTTCCTTAATGTCTTAAACCTCAATCTTCATCTTCTAAATTCCAAGAATATAACTCGTGTGTGCAGATGCTCATAATTTAACCCTTGGAGTTTAGGTTTTCATTATGGTAAACTTATACTGCAGTCTTTCCAATGCCAGTCTGTCTCTGCGGTGTGGTACTCAGAACTAATCATAGTGCTCTTAAATCGGCCTCGCAGGTGGAGGATGTGGTCAAGAAGGCGTATGGTGTCCTGTCCTTCATTAATCGAGGGATTGAGTTTAGGAGTCGGGAGGTAATGCTGCAACTTTATAAGACCCTTGTCAGGCCTCATTTAGAGTATTGTGCGCAGTTCTGGTCGCCTCACTATAGGAAAGATGTAGAAGCTATTGAGAGGGTACAGAGGAGATTTACAAGGATGTTGCCTGGATTGGGAGGCATGCCTTATGAAGTTAGGTTGAGGAAGCTGGGACTCTTCTCCCTGGAGAGACGAAGGTTGAGAGGCGACCTGATAGTAGTTTACAAAATGTTGAGAGGAATAGATAGGGTGGACTCTCAGAGGCTATTTCCCCGGGTTGAAATAGTTGCTACGAGAGGACACAGATTTAAGGTACTTGGAGGGAAGTTCAGAAGTGATGTTAGGGGTAAGTTTTTCACTCAGAGGGTGGTGAGTGAATGGAATCAGCTGCCGTCAGTGGTTGTGGAGGCGAACTCGCTGGGGTCTTTTAAAAGACTTCTGGATGAGTATATGGGGTTTAATGAGATTGAGGGTTATAGATAGGTCTGTAGGTTGGTAGGTGTTGATATGATCGGCGCAACTCGTGGGCCGAAGGGCCTGTTTGTGCTGTAGTGTTCTATGTTCTATGCTCCAGGTGTGCAGATAACACTCAAGGATATAGGACAAGTGCTGGAAAATGCACTTTTCTGCACCTATGATGGTAGTTATTGTCAGTGCAGACTTAATGGGCCGAAGGGCGTTTTCTGCACTTTATGACTGACAGAACATGCAAGTCATGTGAACTGAGGGAGATGGTGACAGACTTCAAGAGAACATAGGCTGGTGGAACAGGTGGACAAGTGGCAGATGAAATTTAATGCAGAGAAATGTGAAGTGATATACTTTCTAAAGATGCAAGGCGAGGTAATATGAACCAGTAGAATTCTTGGTGGGGGGAGGGAGGGGGTTTGCACAAGCAGAGGGACCCAAGGTTATGTATGCACAAATCACTGAAAGGGAAAGGCTTCATAAATAGAAGGGATGGCATACAAGAGTAAGGAATTATAATACACCTTTATAAAACAACAATATGACTTCAAGTGCAGCAGTGGACACCCACATGTTGGGAAGGATATGAAGACATTCGAGGAAGCACAAAAAAAATTCACAAGAATGGCTCATGAGATCAGAGGCTTAGGTTACATGGAAGCTAAGGGTTTTCTCCTTGAAGTGAATTCAGAAGAGATTTGATGGGTGTTCAAAATTTTGAGGGGTCTGGGCAAAACAGATAGGGAAAAACTGTCCCACTTGTGAAAAAGAGTCCACGATTTAAGGAGACTGTGACTAGGATTTGGAGCTGCCAGTGGAGATGGTTTAGTTTTTGATAGGAAATTGGATAATTACCCGGACAAAAAAGATTTGCAGGGCTCCAGGGGAAAAGGTAGGGGGAGTAAGACCAGTTAAGTTGCTCTCAGAAAAGGGCTAGCTGGTCAGGAAGGACTGATCCACCTTTTTCATGACTATAACCATTCTAAGCAGGTTTTGAAGAGCTGACGCATGACTTTAACCCCAACTTGTGTGATGTTCCTCTAGATTTAAGGCCAGATTCAATTATTCCCACACCTATTTACATCTTAATGATAAAGGCAAAATACTGCAGATGCTGGAATCTGAAACAAAAACAGACAACGCTGAAAGTCTCAGCAGGTCTGAGAGCCTTTGTGGAGGGAGAATAGAGGCAACAATCTCGATTTTGCAGCATTTGCTGTTTTTCTGACATTTTAATGATCTGTGTGCTGGTTCTCAAGTCTCTGTGGACCTCTTGCTGTTTCAAGCTTTTCACCATTTAGAAAGCATCATGTTTTATCCATTTTCAATCAAAAGTGGATTAATCACGTTTGCCTATTTTGAAATTTATCAGCCAGTTCAGCCATGCACTTAAAATTACAAAGATATTGAAAGGTTATATTCCCATCTACACTGTTTAAATGCTTCCTATATCTGCATCATCAGCAGATTTGAATAGTGTTACAGACCAGTCTCAGTCACGGTGTGCAGGCAGGAGGTGCTGCCTAGATAGGGGCCAGTACTACATTCAGCAACGGATTGTAGAAAGGAATTGACGGTGCTACACAAAGAGCTCCACTGCTCCTCTACTGCCACCCTCCACCTCACAAACTGCCACGAAGGGATGTTGCAACTTCACATCCAAGAAAGTACCATGTGACAAAAACCAAAGAAGTTGAAGTCACTTACTTGCTCCACAAACTAACCAGAATCAAACACACCAAATGCTAAATTGCTGCCCCCATTATCAGATCAGAGTCCATGTGATCATGTGAGATCCAGCTGCATCTTAATGGGAGCAACTGGGGCTGTACAGAAACAGCGCATGGGCCCACAGCATAAAGCTGCTGAGCCTCAGACAAAGTAGCCTCTTTACAACAACCAGTGAAAATGCCTGCATTTCAGCTGAGCACAGAGGCTTCTACCTCAGAGTGACACCCTCACACCTTCACAATAAAGGAGCACCAGCTACATGGGCACGTATGCAGTACAGTACCAGTGAGAGCAGGAAAAGCAGGACTGCGGGCCCTGAGCAGGACTCACCTGCAGGTTGGTGAGCTGCTGCTGCTGGTGAGCGATCGTTTGCTTGACTAAAACACTCTTAATGCTTTGTTCCATTGCATACTTCTTAGCCTGAAAAAGAAAAGCAATTGAAAATATTATACTTTGCCAAATCTATTTCAAAGCAGTAAGAATTAGACTAATACAACAGAAATGCGAATAAAGGTATCTCAGAAAAGGGAAGAGACATGGAATCAAACCTGTTATTGTGTTGGATAAACATCTACATGGAGCAGCTGGCCTGGATAACAGGTTTCTGTTCCATACATTGTACATAATTCTTGAAGTTTTTATTTATTATAGAGTCAGAGTCTACAGCATGGACACAGGCCCTTCAGCCGAACTTGTGTGCGCCGCCAACTGTTTTTAGCCACTAAGCTACCAATTGTGGCTTATAGTGTGTTGGTGTTTATTAACAGGGGGTTTGAGTTTAAGGGCCGTGGGGTTATGCTGCAACTATACTGGACCTTGGTGAGACCACATTTGGAATATTGGGTTCAGTTCTGGTCACCTCACTATAAGGAGGATGTGGAAGTATTAGAGAGAGTGCAGAGGAGATTTACCAGGATGCTGCCTGGTTTGGAGGGTAGGTCTTATGAGGAAAGGTTGAGGGAGCTGGAGCTTTTCTCTTTAGAGCGGAGGAGGATGAGAGGCGACTTAATAGAGGTTTATAAGATGATGAGGGGGATAGATAAAGTGGATGTGCAGAGACTATTGCCTCGGGTGGATTTAGCTGTTACCAGGGGGTATAACTATAAGGTTCATGGTGGGAGATATAGGAGGGATGTCCGAGGTAGGTTCTTTACTCAGAGAGTGGTTGGAGTGTGGAATAGACTGCCTCCTGTGATAGTGGAGTCGGACATTTTAGGAACTTTCAAGCAGTTTACTGAATAGGCACATGGAGCACAGCAGAATGATAGGGAGTGGGATAGCTTGATCTTGGGATTGGACATAGCTTGGCACAACATTCGGGACTGAAGGGCCTGTACTGTGCTGTAATGTTCTATGTCTATGTAATCGTCTAAATGCTTTTTAAAAGACACAATTGTATCTGCCTCTACTACTACCCCTGGCAGCTTGTTCCAGACACTCTCCACCTGTGTGTGAAAAAAAATGCCCTTCTGGACACTTATATCATTGACCTCTCACCCTAAACCTATGCCCTCCAGTTTTAGACTCCCCTACCTTTGGGAAAAGGTAGACTATTTAGCTGATCTACGCACCTCATTATTTTATAGACCCCTATAAGCTTACTCCTCAGCCTGCTGCACCCCAGAGAAAAAAGCCCCAGTCTATCCAACCTCTCCTTATAACTCAAACCATCAAGTCCCAGTAGCATCCTAGTAAATCTCTTCTGCACTCTTCCTACTATACCCTGTTATAGAAAGGATATTAGTAACCAGAAATACACACAGTATTCCAAGTGTGGCCTTACCAATGTCTTGTACAACTTCAACAAGATGTCCCAACTCTTGTAATCAATGTTCTGACTAATGAAACTAATCATGCTGAATGCCTTCTTCACCACTCTGTCCATCTGTGACTCCACTTTCAAGGAGCTATGAACATGTACCCCTCAATCTCTTTGTTCTGTAACTCTCCCCAGTGCCATACCATTAACTGAGCAAGACCTGCCCTGGGTCAAAATACCAAAATGTATCACCTTGTATTTGTCTAAATTAAACTCCATCTGCCTTACATCAGTCCACTAGCCCAACTGATCAAGATCCCACTGCAATGGGAGATAATCTTCTTCACTGTCCACTGTGTCACCAATCTCGGTGTCATCTGCAAACTTACTAACCACGCCTACTATATTGCCATCCAAATCATTAATATAAATGATACATAACAGTGGACCCAGGAGTGATCCCTGATTACACTGCTGGTCACAGGCCTCCAGTTTGAAAAACAACCCTCTACATCCCCAGGGATCTGTTCTAGGACCCTTGCTGTTTGTCATTTTCATAAATGACCTAGATGAGGAAGTGGAGGGATGGGTTAGTAAGTTTGCCAACGATACGAAGGTTGGTGGTGTTGTGGATAGTCTGGAGGGATGTCAGAAGTTGCAGCATGACATAGATAGGATGCAAGACTGGGCAGAGAAGTGGCAGATGGACTTCAATGCGGATAAATGTGTAGTGGTCCGTTTTGGCAGGACCAACGGGATGCAGGAGTACAATATCAAGGATAGGAGTCTTGGCAGTGTTAAGGAACAGAAAGATCTTGGGGTCTGGGTCCATAGGACTCTTAAATCGGCCTCGCAGGTGGAGGATGTGGTCAAGAAGGCGTATGGTATACTGGCCTTCATTAATCGAGGGATTGAGTTTAGGAGTCAGGAGGTAATGCAAATTTATAAGACTCTTGTCAGACCCCACGTGAAGTACCATGCGCAGTTCTGGTCGCCTCACTACAGGAAGAATGTGGAAGCTATTGAGAGGGTGCAGAGGAGATTTACAAGGATGTTGCTTGGATTGGGAGGCATGCCTTATGAAGATAGGTTGAGGGAGCTGGGACTCTTCTCCCTGGAGAGACGAAGGTTGAGAGGCGACCTGATAAAGGTTTATAAAATGTTGAGAGGAATAAATAGGGTGGATTCTCAGAGGCTACTTCCCAGGGCTGAAATGGTCGCTACAAGAGGACACAGGTTTAAGGTGCTGGGAAGCAAGTACACAGGAAATATTACGGGTAAGTTTTTCACTCAGAGGGTGGTGACTTTCCACACTCAAAGCCATGTTGACTGTACCTAATCAGTCCTTGCAACTCTAAATGCCTGCAGATCTTGTCTCTCAGAATACCTTCTAATAACATACGCATTACAGATGTAGAGGCCTGTACTTCCTGGGCTTTTCCCTGCAGCCCTTTTAAATAAAGTTACAACATTTGCCACCCTCCAATCTTTAGGCAGCTCACCTGTGGCTGTCAATGATTCAAATGCCTCGGCTAGGGGACCCACAATTTCCTCCCTTGTCTCCTATAATGTCCTGGGATACACTCCATCAGGTCCCAGGAATCTATCTACCTTAATGCGCGTTAAGACTTCCAGCACCTCCTTCTCTCTAATAGGTACACTCCTCAAGACATCACTATTTATTTCCTCAATTCCTTAACATCCACGCTTTTCTCAACAGTAAATACTAATGAGAAGTATTCATTTAGGATCTCACCCATCTCTTGTGGATCCATACACAGATGACCTTGTTGATCCTTAAGAGGCCCTATCCTCTCCCTAGACACAAGTAGGCTTACATTAACACTGCAATGAAGTTACTGCAAAAATCCCCGAGTCATCATACTCTGGCACCTGCTCGGGAACACTGAGGGAGAATTTAGCATGGTCTAACCAGCACATCTTTCAGACAGGAGGAGGAAACTGGAGCACCACAAAGAAATCCACACAAACACGGGGAGAATATGCAAATTCCACACAGTAACCAAAGCTTGGAATCAAACCCAGTTCCTCGGCGCTGTGAGGCAGCAGTGCTAACCACTGTGCCACCGTGCTGCCCCAGGAAGGAAATTGTGTCTCTAAGCAGGCTCTCAAAATGTTCGCAACCAGAGGCTTCTGCTTTGGTCCCAAAACAACCACACGACTAACAACCAAGACAAGAAACAATTCCCACTGCTTATAGTGGGTGCATCTTGTTGGGTAAGGTACAAGTTACAGAATGCTGGTTGGTAAATGGTATTCAGCTATATATCTCTGTTTATAATACTAACTGGCTTCCTATTGTTCCAAAGACCTGACAGCCAGAGTGCAATTGTGTCATTGTCTGTTGAAAAAAAACCACATATCAAAATATCAACAACTTTTCATTGACGTTTTGTTGCTATCTCAGTACTTATAGCATAAAAGCAGATCATTTGGTCCAAGTGATCCAATAGTGCTCAGCTCCACACAACTGTCCTCTCTTCACCTCACCTGATAGGTACATCTTGTTCTGTCCTTCCTCACATGCATAGTTCTACTATCTTTGATCTCTCTCTCCCCCACCTCACAACATGGAAACATCTTCTCTCTGTCTACCATAGTTTTGAAAGCACCTCTGTCAAAAGACACCCTATCCCTGCTGTTAACTTCCTCAGAGTGGCAATCTCCATCACATTACCATTCTCGACACACATGCCCACAATGGACTTTCACCCAACCACCCTCATTCAGGCTGGGTGAGATAGGAGCAGTGCAGCCCATGCCCCCTCCCCAGTGGCATCAGCACAAAATAACTGGGTGCAGAGGGGCAACAAAGAGTCGGTGCCATGAAGAGGATGCATAGTGGAGGAGTGTCCCAGAGAAGGACAGGCACCTTTCAAAGTGGGAGTGTCCCGGAGAAGGACAGGCACCTTTCAAAGTGGGGGAGTATCCCAGAGAAGGAAGCTGAAAAGGGTTCTTTAAGTAGTTACTCTAGAACTGGTTCTTTAAGTAGTTACTCTAGAAATGTAGCATTTTTTTCTCCTTCAAATTCTTTCAGAGTAACTATAAAACTGACAGCATACCCAAAGTTTGTGATTGAACCAATCTGGGTGAGCATTCTAGTGGAAAGGATAGATAGGGTGATCACAAGGACTTTAAAGTAGCGAGCTGTGGGGAGGGGGTTGCAAAGAGGAGGGAAGGGTAAAACTAGAGGAAGTATACTGGTTAATAGGAAGCAAAGCAGCAGGTTAGCATGTGAGGAGAAGAGTTCAACTATATGGAAAATTACAAAAAAATTAAGGAAGGAGAATTCAGATGATGTTAGGATTCAAAAAAAGGTACAAAAACTTTCACAAGGACACTTTATCTAAATGCTTGTAGCATCTGAAACAAGAGGTCACAATAGTACAGTGGTTAGCACTGCTGTTTCACAGTTCCAGGGATCTGGGTTCAATTCTTGGCTTGGGTCACTGTCTGTGTGGAGTTTGCACATTCTCCATGTGGGTTTCCTCCAGGTGCTCTGGTTTCCTCCCACAGTCCAAAGATGTGCAAGTTAGGTTGATTGGCCATGCTAAAAATTGCCCTGAGTGTCCTGAGATGCGTAGATTTCTATGAAGGTAAATGAGTATGATTTGGTGGCCATCACAGAGACACGGTTTCAGGATGGTCATGACTGGGAGTTAAACATCCAGGAGAATCAGACTGTTCGGAGGGAGCAACAGGAAGGTAAGGTAGAATTTAAAATACAGATGAAGCGTGAGAAGGTAAAATCCAATCCCAGTGTCTTGTGCTTCAACAAAGGTGTAGCTCTGATATTTAAGGATGATATCAGGGTGGTAGTGAGAGATGATATAGGTTCTATGGAGAAAAGGGTTGAATCCATTTGGGTGGAAATTATAAATATGAGAAAAAGTCACTGAAAGGCGTAGTCTAAAGGCCACCAAATAACATCATGCTGGGGCAATAACTAAACAAAGAAATAAATGCTGCATGTAAAACTGGTACAGCAATTATCATGGGGGATTTTAATCTACATATCAATTGGTCAAACCAGGTTGGTCAAGGCAGTCTTGAGGAGACATTCGTAGAACGTGTCTGCGATAGCTTCCTTGAACAGAATGTAATGGAACAAGGGAACAAGCTATCATAGATCTGGTCCTGTGTAATGAGACAGGAATAATTAATGATCTTACAGTTAGGGATCCTCTTGGAAGAAGCAATCGCAGTATGGTAGAATTTAAAATACAGATGAAGCATGAGAAGGTAAAATCCAATCCCAGTGTCTTGTGCTTAAACAAAGGAAACTACAGTGGGATGAGGGAGGAGTTGGCTAAGGTAGACAAAGCAAAAACTTTATGGTGGGACAATTGAGGAACGGGGGAGGACTTTGCAAAGCAATTTTCAGTGCTCAGCAAAAGTATCTACCAGTGAGAAGGAACGAAGTAGAAAAGGGATAATCAGCCATGGATATCTGAGGAAGTAAAGAAGGATATCAAATTGAAAGAAAATGCACACAAAGTGGCAAAGATTAGTGGGAAACGAGAGGATTGGGAAATCTTTAAAGATCAACAGAAAGCCATGAATAAAGTTATAAAGAAAAGCAGGATGGATTGTGAGAGTAAATAAACTCAGAATAAATAAACAAATAACAAAAGTTGCGATAAATATATAAAATGAAAAAAGTGTGGCTAAAGTAAATATTGGTCCTCTGGAGGGTGAGAAGGGGAATGTAATAACTGGACATGAGAAAATGGCTGAGGCATTGAACAGGTATTTTGTGTCAGTCTTCACAGTGGAAGACACAAATAACATGGCAAAACTTGATGACAGGAAGGCGATGGCAAGTGAGAACCAAGAAACTATTATCATGAAAGAGGTAGTGTTGGGCAAGTTAATGGGGGCTAAACATAGAACATAGAACATTACAGCGCAGAACAGGCCCTTCGGCCCACGATGTTGCGCCGACCAGTTACAAAAACAATGACCCACTAGCCTATACCAATCCCTTTTCATCCATAAACCTATCTACAGATCTCTTAAACGTCCCCAAACTAGGAGCATCTACAACTGCAGTAGGCAGGGCATTCCAATCCCTCAGCACCCGCTGGGTAAAGAACCTACCCCTGACATCCGTCTTGTAGCTACCCCCCCTTAATTTAAAGCCATGCCCCCTCGTGCTAGATTTCTCCATCCGAGGAAAAAGGCCATCACTGTCCACCCTATCTAAACCTCTAATCATCTTATATGTTTCAATAAGATCCCCTCTTAGCCACCTTCTTTCCAACGAAAACAACCCCAAATCCCTCAGTCTCTCCTCATAGGACCTCCCCACCATACCAGGCAACATCCTAGTAAACCTCCTCTGCACCCTCTCCAAAGCCTCCACATCCTTCCTGTAATGTGGGGACCAGAACTGCACACAGTACTCCAAGTGCAGCCGTACCAGAGTAGTGTACAGTTGCAACATGACGCTGCGACTCTTAAATTCAATCCCCCTACCAATAAACGCCAAGACACCGTACGCCTTCTTAACAACCTTATCTACTTGATTCCCAACTTTCAGGGATCTATGTACACATACACCGAGATCCCTCTGTTCATCCACACTATTCAAAGTCCTCCCGTTAGCCCTATACTCAACACATCTGTTGCTCCTACCGAAGTGAATTACCTCACACTTCTCCGCATTAAATTCCATCCGCCACCTCTCGGCCCAGCTCTGCAACCTATCTAAGTCTCCCTGCAGACTATGACACCCTTCCTCACAATCTACCACACCTCCTACTTTGGTGTCATCAGCAAATTTACTAATCCACCCAACTATACCCTCACCCAGATCATTAATAAAAATTACAAACAGCAGTGGCCCCAAAACAGATCCCTGAGGCACACCACTCGTAACCGAACTCCATGACGAATATTTACCATCAACCACCACCCTCTGTCTCCTATCTGATAGCCAATTTCTGATCCAATTTCCTAGATTACCCACAATCCCATACATCTGCATTTTCTGCAGAAGCCTACCATGGTGAACCTTATCGAACGCCTTACTAAAATCCATATATACCACATCAACTGCCTTGCCCCCATCCACCTCTTTGGTCACCTTATCAAAAAACTCAATAAGGTTAGTAAGGCACGACCTACCCACTACAAAACCATGCTGACTATCTCCAATCAATTCATTACACTCCAAATAACTATAAATCCTATCCCTAATAATTTTTTCTAAAACCTTGCCCACAACAGAAGTAAGACTCACCGGTCTATAATTCCCGGCAAAGTCTCTGTTCCCCTTCTTAAGCAATGGGACAACATTCGCTATCCTCCAATCCTCCGGGACTACACCAGAGCCCAATGACGACCTGAAGATCAGAGCCAGAGGCTCTGCAATCACCTCTCTAGCCTCCCAGAGAATCCTCGGGTAGATCCCATCCAGACCAGGGGACTTATCTATTTTCAACCCCTCAAGAATATCCAACACATTCCCCTTATCAACCGTAATACTGTCTATTTTACATCCCTGCAACCCAGTGTCCTCCTCAGCTATATTCATGTCCCCTTGCGTGAACACCGAAGAGAAATATTGGTTCAATGCTTCTCCAATTTCCTCCGGTTCCACACACAACTTCCCTCTGCTGTCTGTAACTGGCCCTAACCTTGCCCTGACCAACCTTCTATTCTTGACATACCTATAGAACGCCTTAGGATTCTCCTTAATCCTATCAGCCAAAGTCTTCTCATGTCCTCTTTTAGCCCTTCTTAACTCACTCTTCAACTCCCTCCTAGCCAATCTAAAGCTTTCTAATGCACTATCTGAGCCCTCAAGCCTCATCCGAACATAAGCCTCCTTTTCTTCCTAACCAACTTTTTTAGTACACCACGGTTCCCTAGCCCTACCAAATCCTCCTTGCCTGACAGGGACATACCTATCGCAGACCCGCAGTAGCTGTTCCTTGAAAAAATTCCACATTTCGGACGTTCCCAGTCCCTGTAATCTCCTAGTCCCAATTATGCTTCCTAATTCACTCCTAATAGCCTCATAATTACCTTTGCCCCAGCTAAAACTACTGACCCGAGGTTCATGCCTATCCCTTTCCATCACTAAGGTGAACGTAACCAAATTGTGGTCACTATCACCAAAGTGCTCACCAACTTCCAAGTCTAGCACCTGGTCTGGCTCATTTCCCAGCACCAAATCCAATATAGCCTCACCTCTACTTGGCCTATCCACATACTGAGTCAAAAAACCTTCCTGCACGCTTTGTACAAACACTGACCCCTCCAACGAGCTAGAACCATAGCAATTCCAATCAATATTCGCAAAGTTAAAGTCCCCCATAACAATTACCCTATTACTTTCACTCCTAGCCAGGATTGTCTCCGCAATCTTTTCCTCAACCTCTCTAGAACTTTTAGGAGGTCTATAAAAGACTCCCAACAGGGTGACCTCTCCTCTCCTATTTCTAATCTCCGCCCATACTACCTCAACTGACAAGTCCTCATTAAACTTCCTCTCCGACTCTGTGATACAGTCCTTAACTAGCAATGCTACCCCACCCCCCCTTCTACCTTCTTCTCTACTCCGACTAAAGGTAGACAAGTCTCCTGGCCCTGATGGAATGCATCCCAGGGCATTAAAAGAGATGGCAGGGGAAATAGGAAATGCACTAGTGGTAATTTACTAAAATTCGCTGGACTCTGGGGTGTTTCTCGCAGACTGGAAAACAGCCACTGTTTAAAAAGAGATAGACAAAAGGTAACTATAGGCCAGTTAGCTTAACTTCTGTAGTAGGGAAAATGCTTGAATCTATCATCAAGGAAGAAATAGCAAGACACCTGGATATAAACTGCCCCACTGGTAAGACGCAGCATGGGTTCATGAAGGGCAGGTCATATTTGACTAATTTAGTGGAATTCTTTGAGAACATTACACGTGCAGTGGAGAATGGGGAACCTGTGGATGTGGTGTATTTGGATTTCCAGAAGGCATTTGACGAGGTGCCACACCAAAGACTGCTGCATAAGAAAAAGGTGCATAATGTTACGGGTAATGTATTAGCATGGATAGAGGATTGGTTAACTAACAGAAAGCAAAGAGTGGGGGTAAATGGGTGTTTTTCTGGTTGGCGATCAGTGACTAATGGTGTGCCTCAGGGATCAGTGTTGGGACCGCAATTGTTTACGATTTACACAGATGATTTGGAGTTGGGGACCAAGTGTAGTGTGTCAAAATTCACAGATGACACCAAGATAACTGGCAGTGCAAAGTGTGCAGAGGACACTGAAAGTCTGCAAAGGGATACAGATAGTTTAAGTGAGTGGGCGAGGGTCTGGCAGATGGAGTACAATGTTGGTAAATGTGAGGTCATCCATTCTGGTAGGATTAATAGCAAAATGGACTATTATTTAAATGGTAAAAAATTGCAGCATGCTGCTTTGCAGAGGGACCTGGGTGCCCTGGTACATGAATCACAAAAGGTTGATTTCCAGATGCAGTAGGTAATGAGGAAGACAAATGGAATTTTGTCCTTCATTGCTTTGGCAATGGGATGGAATTTAAAAACAGTGAGGTTAGGTTGAAACCAAAAAGATGCTGGAAAATCTCAGTCTGGCAGCATCTGTAAGAGAAAAGAGCTGATGTTGAGCATAGATGATCCTTTGTCAAAGCTCTTTTTTTATATAATTTTATTGGTAGATAGTCTATTGCTGGAAATGGAGGCAAAAGGTAAGGAAGGGAAGGGAAATGTCTAAGAATGGAGGGGTGGAAACTGGAAGTCAGAAGCCAAGTTGATGAATTTTTTGAGGTCTGGAGAAAAGCGTGAAGCAATACCAAAATAGTCACCAGTAAAGGAGCTGTGGGAGAGGACCTCAGAAGGCCTGAAACAAGGGATGTTTCACATACCTCATAAAAAGACAAGCATAGCTAGGACCCATGACAGTACCATTGCTACTCCTTTGAGTTGGAGAAAGTGGGATGACTTAGAACATAGAACACTACAGCGCAGTACAGGCCCCTCGGCCCTCAATGTTGCGCCGACCAGTGGAACCAATCTAATGGCTCTCGAACCTAAACTATTCCAACGTTATACATATGCCTATCCACTGACCATTTGAACATCCTTAAAGTTGGCAAGTCCACAACTGCTGCAGGCAGGGCATTCCACTACCTTACTACTCTCTGGGTAAAGAACCTACCTCTGACATCCGTCCTATAATTACCACCCCTTAATGTAAAGCTATGTCCCCTTGTGTTAGCCATCACCATCCGAAGTTCTCACCATCATTGTTCTCCGGAGCATTGAACCTGGTGGCTGTGGCTGTGGCGAGTGATTGATTTAAAGTAAAAAACCGCTTTTTTTCTGTACTTCCGGTTCTCGGGGCTTGTTAGGACAACATAGAACCCTACAGTGCAGAAACAGGCCCTTCGGCCCATCGAGTCTGCACCGAACACAATCCCACCCAGACCCTATCCCCATATCCCTACACATTTTACCTGCTAATCCCTCTGACCTACACATCCCAGGATACTAAGGGGCAAATTTAGCATAGCCAATGAACCTAACCCGCACATCTTTGGAGTGTAGTTTACTTCCGTACCGGAAGTTAGGCCAGGGGATTGTCGTTAACGGGGAGCAGGGGGTATAAAAAAGGGGTAGCAGCATAGAGCGGGCAGCGTCGGGAGCGGGCAGCGGAGTGAGTGGGAACTGAGTGAGAAGGGCTTTGGCTCGCTGGGCTTAGGAAAGAGCAGGCTTAGAGAAGGTGAGTGACAGATTTCTACCTTTGGGCACTTACAGGAGGTTGGGACATGGTAGGAAATATAGGGAGGAATGTAAGTTGCGTCAGGTGCCACATGTGGGAGTTCCTGGTGGTGTCACGTGTCCCCAAGGTCCACATCTGCAGTAAATGTTTAGAACTGCAGCGCTTGAGAGCCCGGGTCAGGCAACTCGAGGGGCGGATGGAAGATGCGTTTCTAGTCAGGGAGAATGAGGAGATAATGGCTGGGAACCATGAGCAGGAGGAGGTCTCAAGGGCTGAAGAGAAGGGAGGATGGACGACTGTGAGGAGGGGAAAGAGGAAGAAGAAGAGTAGTCAGGGTCCCCCGGCCTCCCCAGAGGCCCCCCATGGTTCGTCGACAGGGGCACAGAAAGATAGGCAGGAGGAGGCGACTGACTTAGAGGGACAGAAGGAGGCTGGCAAGGTGATAGTGGTAGGGGACAGAGGGTCAGAGGTATCGATAGGAGGTTCTGTGGACAGAGGCGTGACTCCAGGATGGTGGTCTGCCTTCCTGGAGCAGGGGTCAAGGATGAAACGGACAGGGTAGAGGGAATTTTGAAAGGGGAGGGGGCACAGGCTGAGGTCATAGTACATGTAGGGGAGGGGGACATAGGAAGGAGTAGGGTAGAGGTCCGAAGGCAATTTAGGGAGTTGGGGGCCAAACTAAAGAGTAGGACCTCTAGGTTGTTGCCCAGTGGCACTCTCTGGGTTGTTGCCCAGTACCAGCAGGGCAAAGAATGACGAGATCATGCAGCTGAATGCATGGTTGAGGGATTGGTGTAGGGTGGAGGGCTTTACTTTTGTGGATCACTGGGAGGTGTTTAGGAGAGAAGGGCAATTGTACAGGAGGGGTGGGGAGAATTTGAACGGGAGGGGAACTAATATCTTAGCGGGGAGGTTAGCTGGGGTGTTTATGAAGGGTTTAAACTAATATGGAGGGGGGGGGTGGGGAGGTGGCTGGGAGAGAGTCGGGTGAAAGGAAAAGTATCAGGGAGAAGGTGGTTCTGAGGGACACTTGTGGGTTGAACTGTGTCTATTTCAATGCTAGGAGTGTGGTAGGGAAAACGGATGAGCTTAGGGCCTTGATGTTTGTGAGGCAGTTCGATGTGGTGGCTGTAACAGAGACATGGTTAAGGGAAGGGCAGGACTGGCAGCTGAATGTTCCTGGGTACAAGTGTTTTAGGTGTGACAGAGGAGGGATGAAGAGAGGAGGAGGGGTGGCACTGTTAGTCAAGGAAAGCATCACAGTAGTGCAGAGGGAGGACAAGATAGAAGAGATGGGGATTGAGTCACTGTGGGTGGAGTTGAGGAATAAAAAGGGAGAGATTACGTTGCTAGGGGTGTATTATAGGCCACCCAACAGCCCGAGGTCAGTGGAGGAAGGCATTTGCAGGGGCATTTTGGATAGGTGCAGGAAGAATAGGGTGGTTGTAGTGGGGGACTTTAATCTTCCTGGAGTGAATTGGAGGGGGCCTAGAGCTGGGGGTACGGAGGGAGAGGAGTTTGTGAAATGTGTTTTGGAAGGGTCTCTAGAGCAGTATGTAACTAGTCCGACTAGGGGAGGGACTATACTGGATTTAGTGTTGGGTAATGAGCCGGGGCAGGTGGGAGAGATAGAGGTAGGCGAACATGTAGCTAATAGTGACCACAAGTCCGTCTACTTTAGGATAAAAATGGAAAGGGACGAGTGCCGGCCGAACGGGAGTGTGCTGAACTGGGGAAAGGCAAACTATGGCAGGATTAGGAGGCAGCTGCAGGACACTGATTGGGAGGGACTGTTAGCTGGCAAGTCCACGGTTGGCAAGTGGGAGGCTTTTAAGGGCAAAATGAAATGGTTGCAGGGGAGGTATGTTCCGGTTAAGCGGAAGGATGGGAAAGGTAGGATTAGAGAGCCGTGGATTACAGGGGGTATTGAAGACTTGGTCAGGAAGAAGAGAGAGGCGTATGTTAGGTCGAAACGACTGGGTACGGAGAGTGCGCTGGAGGAATATAGAGAGTAGGAAGGAGCTAAAAAGGGGAATTAGAAGGGCGAAGAGAGGGCATGAAATGGCTTTGGCTGGTAGGATTAAGGAAAATCCGAAGGCATTTTATTCCAATATTAGGAGCAAGAGAGTAGTTAGAGGGAAAATTGGTCCTCTTAGGGACAAAAGTGGGGAGATATGTATTGAATCGGAGGGAATGGGGGAGCTCCTGAATGAATACTTTGCGTCGGTATTCACGAAGGAGAGGGGTTCGGAATCGTGCGGTCTGTTAGAGGGAGCTGAGGATCAGCTGCAGGAAATATCTATAACGAGGGAGGAAGTGCTAGGGCTTTTAGGTAGCATAAGGACGGATAAAGCTCCGGGGCCTGATGGTATTTATCCCAGGCTGCTTAGGGAGGTGAAAGATGAAATTGCTGGGCCTCTGGCGCAAATCTTTGTATCTTCTTTGGACACAGGTGAGGTCGCAGAAGACTGGAGGGTAGCAAATGTGGTACCGCTGTTCAAAAAAGGTAGCAGGGATAACCCTGCAAATTATAGACCGGTGATTATTGGACAGTGATAGCCTTTTTCCTGGACAGTGATAGCCTTTTTCCTCGGATGGAGAAAGCTAGCACGAGGGGGCATGGCTTTAAATTAAGGGGGGGTAGCTACAGGACGGATGTCAGGGGTAGGTTCTTTACCCAGCGGGTGGTGAGGGATTGGAATGCCCTGCCTGCTGCAGTTGTAAATGCGCCTAGTTTGGGGGCGTTTAAGAGATCTGTGGATAGGTTTATGGACGAAAAGGGATTGGTATAGGCTAGTGGGTCATTGTTTTTGTAACTGGTCGGTGCAACATGGTGGGCCGAAGGGCCTGTTCTGTGCTGTAATGTTCTATGTTAACATAGAACATAGAACATTACAGCACAAACAGGCCCTTCGGCCCTCGAGTTGCGCCGATCACATCAACCCCACCAATCTATAGACCTATCTATAACCCCCAATCCCATTAAACCCCATATACTCATCCAGAAGTCTTTTAAAAGACCCCAGCGAGTTCGCCTCCACCACCGACGACGGCAGCCGATTCCATTCACTCACCACCCTCTGAGTGAAAAACTTACCCCTAACATCACCTCTGTACTTCCCTCCCCGCACCTTAAATCTGTGTCCTCTCGTAGTGACCATTTCAACCCGGGGAAATAGCCTCTGAGAGTCCACCCTATCTATTCCTCTCAACATTTTATAAACTTCTATCAGGTCGCCTCTCAACCTTCGCCTCTCCAGGGAAAAGAGTCCCAGCTCCCTCAACCTATCTTCATAAGGCATGACTCCCAATCCAGGCAACATCCTTGTAAATCTCCTCTGCACCCTTTCAATAGCTTCTACGTCTTTCCTATAGTGAGGCGACCAGAACTGCGCACAGTACTCCAAATGAGGCCTGACGAGGGTCCTGTAAAGTTGCAGCATTACCTCCCGACTCCTAAACTCAATCCCTCGATTAATGAAGGCCAGTACACCATACGCCTTCTTGACCACCTCCTCCACCTGCGAGGCCGATTTAAGAGTCCTGTGGACCCGGACCCCGAGATCCTTCTGCTCTTCAACGCTACTAAGACCCCTGCCCTTAATAGTGTACTCGTTCATCCCGTTGATTCTGCCGAAATGGACGACTACACATTTATCCGCGTTGAAGTCCATCTGCCACTTCTCCGCCCATTCCTGCATCCTATCTATGTCCTGCTGCAACTTTTGACATTCTTCCAGACCATCCACAACACCGCCGACCTTAGTGTCATCAGCGAACTTGCTAACCCATCCCTCCACTTCCTCATCCAGGTCATTTATGAAAATGACAAACAGCAAGGGTCCCAGAACAGATCCCTGGGGCACCCCACTGGTGACTGACCTCCATTCCGAAAAAGACCCATCCACAACCACTCTCTGCCTTCTGCAGGCAAGCCAGTTCTGGATCCACAAGGCCAAAGGCCCTTGGATCCCATGCCCTCTCACCTTCTCAAGAAGTCTTGCATGGGGGACCTTATCAAAAGCCTTGCTGAAGTCCATGTACACTACGTCCACGGCACTTCCTTCGTCAATGTGTTCAGTCACATTATCGAAGAACTCAACTAGGCTCGTAAGGCACGACCTGCCCTTGACAAATCCATGCTGACTATTCCTGATCATGTCAAACCTCTCCAAATGCTCGTAAAGATACTGAAGGGAATAGACAGAGTCAATAGTGAGAGACTGCTCCCTAGATTGGTTACAAATACAAGAGGACATGATTTAAGGGTGAGGGGGGAGAGATATAATTTGGATATGAGAGGAAGGTTCTTTATGCAGAGAGTTGTAGGGGTATGGAACGCGTAGGGTGGTGGAGGCGGGAACATTGGACTCGTTTAAGGTTCAGTTAGATAGGCACATGAGTGAAACGAGGATGGAGGGTTATGGTAGGAGTTATTAAATAAGGGTTAGAACCTCGGGAGACACCAGAAAGGCAGGCTTGTGATTAACGTTTTTGTCTTTTATTCCGCAGGTGGAGGTCCACCTCGTTGTCAAACGAGGGGCATGCACACGGTGGGTCGTGCGTGGGCTACTCTTGGAGGTTCCAGGAGTGGCCTAGTACTTCGTGTCGGTGTGTGTGCTTGATCCTGGACTGATAGAAGGGCACTGCAACAGCTCGGTGACTAGCACTGCTAGCTGTGCAGATACATGGATTTGGGCCTGTGTCTGTGGGAGTTTGTGCATTCTCCCTGTGGATGCGTGGGTTTCCTCCGGGCGCTCCGGTTTCCTCCCACACCCCAAAGATGTGCTCTTAGGCTGATTGGTTTTACCAAATTGACACTATTCTCCCCCGAATCTGGCTAAGTCAGGGGTTCTATTCGTAGACACGCAGGGTAGAATAGGTGCAGGGTGATGCGGCGGCTTGTTGGGCCGAAGGGCCTGTTTCCCGTGCTGGGTTGTTCTTTGGTCTTGGTTCTTGGTTCTTTAAAAGGCTCTCACTGTCCACCCTATCCAATCCTCTGATCATCTTGTATGCCTCAATCAGGTCACCTCGTAACCTTCTTCTCTCCAATGAAAATAACCTCAAATCCCTCAGCCTTTCCTCATAAGACCTTCCCACCATTCCAGGCAACACCCTTTGAGTTGGAGAATGTGGAATGACTTAGAACATAGAACACTACAGCGCAGTACAGGCCCCTCGGCCCTCAATGGGAGTAGGGGGCGTGAGTAGGGTTGGTGGAGTTACGGCAAATAGGGTCCAGGTAAAGGCTGGGATGAAAGCGCTGTATCTAAATGCACGAAGCATTCGGAATAAAGTGGATGAGCTGGTGGCGCAGATCGACACAAATGGACATGATCTGGTGGCCATTACAGAGACGTGGCTGCAAGGTGACAGGGACTGGGAGCTGAATGTCCAAGGGTATCAAGTGTTTAGGAAGGATAGGCGGGGGGGGGGGCAAAGGGAGGAAGACGCTGGTGGGTGTCGTCTATAGGCCCCCGAATAATGATCTGGAGGTGGGGCGGACTGTTAACGCGCAAATAAGTGCGGCGTGCAGGAATGGGACGGCCATAGTTATGGGGGATTTCAATGATTTCAATCTGCATATTGATTGGTCGACCCATGTTGGACACAGTGGGCTCGAGGAGAAGTTCTTGGAATGCTGCCGGGATAATTTACTTGAACAGTGTGTGTTGGAGCCGACGAGGGAGCGAGCTATCTTGGATCTGGTGCTATGTAATGAGACGGGTAGAATTAGGGACCTTGAGGTGAAGGATACTCTTGGAGACAGTGATCATTGTATGGTAGAGTTTCTGGTGCAGATGGAGGAGGAGAAAGTGGGTTCCCAGACACACGTCCTTTGAATAGAGGGGAGTATGGTAGGATGAGAGAAGAATTGGCGAATGTGGACTGGGGGAGTGCATTGGAGGGAGGGTCTGCTGAGGAGCAGTGGAGGATCTTTAAGGAGATCTTTCTTGGTGCTCAGCAGAAATTTATTCCGTTGGTCAAAAAGGACCGTAGGAGGAGAGGTAATAAGCCGTGGATAACGAAGATGGTGAAGGAAAGTGTTAAATTAAAAGCGGAGGCGTTTAGAGTAGCGAAGAGGAGTTGGCGAGAAGAGGATTGGGAGAGGTTTAAGTGTCAACAAAGATTGACAAAGAAGTTGATAAAGGAGGGTAGGAGAAACTATGAAGCTGGGCTAGCGCTTAATATAAGAAAGGATAGCAAGAGTTTTATAAATATATAAAAAGGAAGAGGCTGGCTCGGGTGAACGTTGGTCCTTTAGAGGATGAGAAAGGTGACCTAGTGGTAGGGGATGGGGATATGGCTCAGGTATTGAATAACTTTTTTGTTTCCGTCTTCACGGAGGAGGACGTGAATAATTTGCCGGGTGTTAGCGATGGAAAGGTAGTAGGACTGGAGGGTCTTAATGACATTACTGTTACTAGAGAGGCGGTGCTCGACAGACTGGAGGGGCTGATTGTGGACAAGTCCCCAGGACTGGATGGAATGCATCCAAGGGTTCTGAAAGAAATGGCGGAGGTTACAGTGGATGCATTGGTGGTTATTTTCCAGACGTCGTTGGATTCCGGGGAAGTGCCGGAAGATTGGAAAACGGCTAATGTTACGCCGTTGTTTAAGAAGGGTGCCAGGCAAAAGGCAGAGAATTATAGGCCGGTTAGGTAAAATGTTAGAATCCGTCATTAAAGAGGAAATTGCGAGGCATCTTGAAGGGAATTGCTTGATAGAGCAGACGCAGCATGGTTTCATTAAAGGGAAGTCGTGTCTGACAAATTTACTGGAGTTCTATGAGGATGTGTCTAGGGCGGTGGATAGAGGAGAGCCGGTGGATGTGGTCTTTCTGGATTTTCAGAAGGCGTTTGACAAAGTACCTCATAAGAGGTTATTGCAGAAGGTCAGGGGACTTGGAGTTGGGGGTAGGGTGTTAGCGTGGATAGAGGATTGGTTGTCAAATAGGAGCCAGAGAGTGGGGGTCAACGGGTGCTATTCGGATTGGCGGGAGGCATGCCTTATGAAGATAGGTTGAGGGAGCTGGGACTCTTTTCCCTAGAGAGGCGAAGGTTGAGAGGCGACCTGATAGAAGTTTATAAAATGTTGAGAGGAATAGATAGGATGGACTCTCAGAGGCTATTTCCCCGGGTTGAAATGGTCGCTACGAGAGGACACAGATTTAAGGTGCGGGGAGGGAAGTACAGAGGTGATGTTAGGGGTAAGTTTTTCACTCAGAGGGCGGTGACTGAATGGAATCGGCTGCCGTCATCGGTGGTGGAGGCGAACTCGCTGGGGTCTTTTAAAAGACTTCTGGATGAGTATATGGGGTTTAATGGGATTGGGGGTTATAGATAGGTCTATAGATTGGTGGGGTTGATGTGATCGGCGCAACTCGAGGGCAGAAGGGCCTGTTTGTGCTGTAATGTTCTATGTTCTATGGTGACTAGTGGAGTGCCCCAGGGGTCGGTGCCGGGGCCTCAGCTTTTTACGATTTATATAGATGATCTGGAGGAGGGAACCGAGTGTAGGGTGTCGAAATTTGTGGAAACACCAAGATTGGGGGAACGGCAAATTGTGCAGAGGGTGTGGAGAGTCTGCAGAAAGATCTAGATAGGCTGGGCGAATGGGCCAGGAAATGGCAAATGGAATTTAATGTTGGCAAGTGTGAGGTGGTCCACTTTGGAAGGAAGAATGGTAGGAAGGACTATTACTTACGTGGCGAAAAACTGCAGCAGGCGACGGTGCAGAGGGACCTCGGGGTCCTTGTGCATGAGTCGCAAAAACCCAGCTTGCAGGTGCAGCAGGTGGTCAGGAAGGCGAATGGGATGCTGGCCTTCATAGCAAAGGGGACTGAATATAAAAGTAGGGAGGTCTTGCTGCAGCTGTATAGGGCATTGGTGAGGCTGCAGCTGGAGTACTGTGTGCAGTTTTGGGTGCCGCACCTGGGCAAAGATATTTTGGCCTTGGAGGGAGTGCAGAGGAGGTTTACTAGGCTGATACCGGAGTTGAGGGGGTTGAGCTATGAGGAGAGGCTGAATGAACTAGGCTTGTACTCGTTGGAGTTTAGAAGAATGAGGGGAGATCTCATTGAGACGTATAAGATGATGAATGGGATGGATAGGATAGAGGTGGAGAGACTGTTCCGGCTCAAAAAAGACAGTAGGACTAGGGGGCACAGCCTCAAGATAAAGGGGGGGCGTTTTAGAACGGAGTTGAGGAGGAACTTCTTCACTCAAAGGGTGGTGAATCTCTGGAATTCTCTACCCGTTGAAGTGGTGGAGGCTGCCTTGCTAAATATTTTCAAGAAGCGGGTTGATGGGTTTTTGATAAGAGAGGGGATTAAGGGTTATGGGGAGAGGGCCGGAATGTGGAACTGAGCCACGACAGATCAGCCATGATCTTATTGAATGGCGGGGCAGGCTCGAAGGGCCAGATGGCCTACTCCTGCTCCTATTTCTTATGTTCTTATGTTCTTATGTAAGTAGATAGGGTTGTTGTTAGGAAGGCATACGGTGTCTTGGCGTTTATTGGTAGGGGGATTGAATTTAGGAGCCGCGGCCTCATGTTGCAACTGTACAAAACTCTGGTGCGGCCGCACTTGGAGTACTGTGTGCAGTTCTGGTCCCCACATTATAGGAAGGATGTGGAGGCTTTGGAGAGGGTGCAGAGGAGGTTTACCAGGATGTTGCCTGGTATGGAGGGGAGGTCCTATGAGGAGAGACTGAGTGATTTGAGGTTGTTTTCATTAGAAAGAAGGTGGCTACGAGGGGACCTTATTGAAACATATAAGATGATTAGAGGTTTAGATAGGGTGGACAGTGATAGCCTTTTTCCTCGGATGGCGAAAGCTAGCACGAGGGGGCATAGCTTTAAATTAAGGGGTGGTAGTTTTAGGACGGATGTCAGGGGTAGGTTCTTTACCCAGAGGGTGGTGAGGGATTGGAATGCCCTGCCTGCTGCAGTTGTAAATGTGCCTAGTTTGGGGGCGTTTAAGAGATCCGTGGATAGGCTTATGGATGGAAAGGGTTTGGTTGAGATTAGAGGGTCATTGTTTTTTTTTAACTGGTCGGCGCAACATCGTGGGCCGAAGGGCCTGTTCTGCGCTGTAATGTTCTATGTTCTACATCCTGGTAAACCTCCTCTGCACCCTTTCCATGCCTCCACATCTTTCTCATAATGCGGCGACCAGAATTGTATGCAATACTCCAAGTAAGGCCGCACCAGAGTTTTGTACAGTTGTAGTTGCAAATTGTGAGGATGGTGTGGAGAGTCTGCAGGAGGATCTAGATAGGCTGGGCGAATGGGCCAGGAACTGGCAAATGGAATTTCATATTGGCAAATGTGAAGTTGTCCACTTTGGTAGGAATAATGGTATGAAGGACTATTACTTACATGGAGAAAAACTGCAGCATGCAACGGTGCAGAGGGACCTTGGGGTCCTTGTGCATGAGTCGCAAAAACCCAGTCTGCAGGTGCAGCAGGTAGTCAGGAAGGCGAATAGGATGTTGGCCTTCATAGCAAGGGGATTGAATATAAAAGTAGGGAGGTCTTGCTGCAGCTGTATAGGGCACTGGTGAGGCCGCAGCTGGAGTACTGTGTGCAGTTTTGGTCGCCGCACTTACGCAAGGATATTTTGGCCTTGGAGGGAGTGCAGAGGAGGTTTACTAGGCTGATACCGGAGTTGAGGGGGTTGAACTATGAAGAGAGCCTGAATAAACTAGGCTTGTACTCGTTAGAGTTTAGAAGAATGAGGGGAGATCTCATTGAGACGTATAAGATGATGAATAGGATGGATAGGATAGAGGTGGAGAGACCCTTCCCGCTCAGAAAGGACAGTAGTACTAGAGGCCACAGCCTCAAGATAAGGGGGGGGGGGTTAAGAACGGAGTTGAGGAGTAACTTCTTCACTCAAAGGGTGGTGAATCTCTGGAATTCTCTGCCCGTTGAAGTGGTGGAGGCTGCCTCGCTAAATATTTTTAAGACGCGGGTTGATCAGTTTTTGATAGGCAAGGGGATTAAGGGTTATGGGGAGAGGGTGGGAATGTGGAACTGAGCCACAACAGATCAGCCATGATCTTATTGAATGGCGGGGCAGGCTCGAGGGGCTAGATGGCCTACTCCTGCTCCTATTTCTTTTGTTCTTAACATGACCTCACGGCTCTGAAATTCAATCCCTCTACCAATAAAAGCTAACACACCGCACGCCTTCTTAACAACTTTATCAACCTGGGTGCCAACTTTCAGGGAGCTATGCATGTGTACCCCGTGATCTCTCTGCTCGTCAACACTACCAAGAGTCCTTCCATTAGCCCTATATTCTGTACTCCTGTTATTCTTACCAAAGTGAATCACCTCACACTTTTCCGTATTAAACTCCATCTGCCACCTCTCAGCCCAGCTCTGCAGCTTATCTATGTCCCTCTGCAAACTGTAACATCCATCCTCACTGTCTACAACTCCTCTGACTTTGGTGTCGTCAGCAAATTTACTAACCCATCCTTCTACACCCTCATCTAGGTCATTTATGAAAATGACAAACAGCAGTGGCCCCAAAACAGATCCCTGAGGAACACCACTTGTAACTGAACTCCAGGTTGAATATTTCCCATCAACCACCACGCTCTGTCTTCTATCAGCTAGCCAATTCCTGATCCAACTGCTAAATCACCCTCAATCCCATGCATCTGTATTTTCTGCAATAGTCTACCATGGGGAACCTTATCAAACGCTTTGCTAAAATCCATATACGCCACGTCAACTGCCTTACCCTTATCCACCTTTTTGGTCACCTTTTCAAAAAACTCGATAAGGTTTGTGAGGCACCACCTACCCGTCACAAAACCATGTTGACTATCCCTAATCAATTTATTTCCCTCGAGATGATTATAAATCCTATGCCTTCTAATTCTTTCCAAAACTTTGTCCACAACAGAAGTAAGGCTCACTGGTCTATAATTCCCAGGATGGTCTCTACTCCCCTTCTTGAACAAGGGGACAACATTTGCTATCCTCCAGTCTTCCGGCACTATACCTGAAGCCAATGACGACATGAAGATCAAAGCCAAAGGTTCTGCAATCTCCTCCCTAGCCTCCCAGAGAATCCTAGGATAAATCCCATCCGGCCCAGGCAACTTATTTATTTTCACACTCTCAAGAATAGCCAACTTAGAGAAACTTGTTGAGAGATAGAATGAGTTCAGCCAAGCGGAGGAGTGGTGCTGGACGGGAATTGTTTAGGCCTCTTTTCAAGTAAGAAGGAAAGAGCTCTCAGGCCGTTCCCTTGCGGGATGGAGGTGTAGAGAGATTGCACATCCATGGTGAATATAAGACGGTTAGGGCCTACGAACTAGAAGCTGTCAATATGATGCAGGGCATCACAGGAATGGACTAGAGGAATGAGGATGGAGTAAATGAGAAGCTTTGACAAAGGGTCATTTGGACTCAAAAACGCCAGCTCTTTTCTCTCCTTAAAGATGCTGCCAGACCTGCTGAAATTTTCCAGCATTTTTTCTTTCGGTTTCAGATTCCAGCATCTGTAATAATTTACTTTTATCAGGAGATTATGTTGCAGCTGTGTAAGGTGCTGGTGAGGCTACACCTGGAGTACTGTGTACAGTTTTAGTCTCCTCACTTGAGAACGGATATACTGGCACTCAAGGGGGTGCAGAGGAGACTCACTAGGTTGATTCTGGAGTTGAGACGGTTGGCTTATGAGGACAGACTGAGTAGCCTGGGCTATACTGATTTGGAATTTAGAATAATGAGGAGAGATCTTATAGAAACATAAGATAATGAAGGGAATAGATAAGATAGAAGCAGGGAAGTTATTTCCACTGGCTAGAACTCGGGGGCATAGCCTCAAAATAAGGGGGAGCAGATTTAGGACTGAGTTGAGGAGGAACTTCTTCACACAAAGGGTTGTGAATCTGTGGAATTCCCTGCCACTGAAGCTGTTGAGGCTCCCTCATTGAATGTTTTTAAGACAACATAGAACATAGACATAGAACATTACAGCACAAACAGGCCCTTCGGCCCTCGAGTTGCGCCGATTGCATCAACCCCACCAATCTATAGACCTATCTATAACCCCCAATCCCATTAAACCCCATATACTCATCCAGAAGTCTTTTAAAAGACCCCAGCGAGTTCGCCTCCACCACCGACGACGGCAGCCGATTCCAATCACTCACCACCCTCTGAGTGAAAAACTTACCCCTAACATCACCTCTGTACTTCCCTCCCTGCACCTTAAATCTGTGTCCTCTCGTAGCGACCATTTCAACCCGGGGAAATAGCCTCTGAGAGTCCACCCTATCTATTCCTCTCAACATTTTATAAACTTCTATCAGGTCGCCTCTCAACCTTCGCCTCTCCAGGGAAAAGAGTCCCAGCTCCCTCAACCTATCTTCATAAGGCATGCCTCCCAGTCCAGGCAACATCCTTGTAAATCTCCTCTGCACCCTTTCAATAGCTTCTACATCTTTCCCATAGTGAGGCGACCAGAACTGCGCACAGTACTCCAAATGAGGCCTGACAAGGGTCCTGTAAAGTTGCAGCATTACCTCCCGACTCCTAAACTCAATCCCTCGATTAATGAAGGCCAGTACACCATACGCCTTCTTGACCACCTCTTCCACCTGCGAGGCCGATTTAAGAGTCCTGTGAACCCGGACCCCGAGATCCTTCTGCTCTTCAACGCTACTAAGACCCCTGCCCTTAATAGTGTACTCGTTCATCCCGTTGGTTCTGCCGAAATGGACTACTACACATTTATCCGCGTTGAAGTCCATCTGCCACTTCTCCGCCCATTCCTGCATCCTATCTATGTCCTGCTGCAACTTTTGACATCCTTCCAGACCATCCACAACACCGCCGACCTTCGTGTCATCAGCGAACTTGCTAACCCATCCCTCCACTTCCTCATCCAGGTCATTTATGAAAATGACAAACAACAAGGGTCCCAGAACAGATCCCTGGGGCACCCCACTGGTGACTGACCTCCATTCCGAAAAAGACCCATCCACAACCACTCTCTGCCTTCTGCAGGCAAGCCAGTTCTGGATCCACAAGGCCAAAGGCCCTTGGATCCCATGCCCTCTCACCTTCTCAAGAAGTCTTGCATGGGGGACCTTATCAAAAGCCTTGCTGAAGTCCATGTACACTACGTCCACGGCACTTCCTTCGTCAATGTGTTCAGTCACATTATCGAAGAACTCAACTAGGCTCGTAAGGCACGACCTGCCCTTGACAAATCCATGCTGACTATTCCTGATCATGTCAAACCTCTCCAAATGGTCGTAAATCTTGTCCCTCAGAAGCCTCTCCATCAGCTTACCAACCACTGAGGTCAGACTCACCGGGCGGTAATTTCCCGGGCTATCTCTGTTCCCTTTCTTGAAAATAGGGACTACATCCGCAATCCTCCAATCTTCCGGAACCTCTCCCGTCTCCATTGACGACGCAAAGATCATCGCCAAGGGCTCTGCAATCACTTCCCTGGCCTCCCACAGTATCCTGGGGTACATCCCATCTGGTCCCGGCGACTTATCTACCTTGATAGAATTCAAAAGTTCTAACACATCCTCCTCTTTAATGTCCACGGTAGACAGATTTAAGAGTTAAGGAATTAAGGGTTATGGTGAGTGGGTGGGTAAGTGGAGCTGAGTCCATGAAAAGATACAAAAGTCTGAGGTCACGTAACAACCAATTCAAGAACAGCTTCTTCCCTGCTACTGCCAGACTTTTGAATGGATCCATCTTGCACTAAGTTGATCATTCTCCACATCCTAGTTATGATTGTAATATTACATCCAACACTGACTTGTTTCCTTCTCTATGAACGGTATGCTTTGTTTCACCCACAGTATTGTTAGGTAGAAAGTTCCAGGATTTTGACCCAGAGACAGCGAAGGAACGAAGAAACGAAGATTTATTTCAAGTCAGGATGGTGAGTGACAGGGAGGGGATTAACATGCATTGCTGCTTTTATATAACCCATCTTCCTGTACAAACAAACTCCTGTATCATAACACTTATCTACAATGAATGGCTGATCTGACTGTCCTCAACCCCATTTTCCTGCCTGCCCCCAATAACCTTTCACCCCCTCGTTAACATAGAACATAGAACATTACAGCACAAAATAAAGAATTAATAAGATTAATAAAGAATTAATCTCACTCTGCCTTAAAAATATTCAAAGACTCTGCTTCCACTGTCTTTTGAGGAAGAAAATTCCAGAAACACTTGACTCAAAAAAATTTCTCATCTCAATCTTAAAATGGGTGGTCCCTATTTTTTAAACCATGATCCCCAGGTCCACAGTCTCCCTCAAGCAGGAACATTCTCTCCACATCCACCCTGTCAAGACCCCTCAGAATTTTGTATGTTTCAATCAAGTCGCCTCTTACTCTTCTAAACTCCAGTGGATACAAGCCAAACCTGTCTAAGCTTTCCTCAAGGCAGCCCACTCATTCCAATTACTAATTCTAAGCTGAAGCACAGTTTCACCAATACAGCAAACAGATGTTTGTAAGTACCAATTACAGAGGCTGCACGGTGACTGATGGCAGGGTAGTATAAAAGAACATTGTGACAGGAAATCACACATTACAGATGCAAAACTACATACTTGCCAGCTTAATACGATTCAAGTTATACGTTGTTCATTGATGCTTTTAATAATGACAAATGATCAAAGTAATTAATCTGATATATGTCAATATCTGGGATAAAGAGGAACAATAAACTGTACTCTGCATCCAACATCATAATGGCCCTATCCTGTGGAATCCCCATGCTACAGCTCACTGAACCCTGCCTCAATTACTTTCTATCTAATCTGTTTTGAATTTCAGTAACTACGATGTCCACCATCAGGTTTTGCTTTACCTTTTGTAGTGCCTCTTGCTGCTCAGGGTTAAGAGGTGGTAGGCCAAGTTTCGACTGCCCATTCTCCAGTTTCATAATATCACCACCCTGAAAGTTGAAAGACAGATTTCAGTTCGCTGTGGGATCACCAGTTTTAATGCATCAAATATATATGGGTTTCATCAAATATATATGGGTGGCTAATAAATCACATCCATTCATTTGCTTTGATATAACCTGTTAAACAAATGGTATAAACTAAAATCACAGATCATTTGCAGAAGTCTTTCCCTTTACAAATGTTGATAAGTTTGCTGTGTGTTTGGAATGTATCGAGATCGATTCAATTTCCAGCTGTTCTATAGTTAAACAATTAGTACTTGGTTTTTAAATTACTACGATTCACCATCTTTCCTTGCTCTGTATTATAAAGCAGAGGTTGGTCCCACCCCTCTGAGAACTCTCACCAAAACACCCAAAGAGGAGAACCTCACCTCGATCTGTAAAAATCTGAATTATTCCTCCTCTGGCCAGTTCATCTGTGCAGCCAATTTCTCAAAGGAAATGAAAAGGGCTTCTGCATCTTTTTCATCAAATTTTGGTAATAGCTAGATATATTGTATGTATCCCTACCAGGCGGTGGGCTACAATAAGTTTGCTCATCATCACTTCAATCTTACACATTTACTTCTGGTATCTGAAGTCTTTTTGTTTCAAGTTCAACCACATCTTTTCCAACTCAAACAATCTTTTCCTTTAGCTTCTCTCACTTTTTCCCTTTGTTCTGCTTTTTTTTTTCTAAATACAGCTTTTTAAGTTCACTTTCTAACGCTAATCATCTCATTTGCTATTTAATTTTTTCCAACTCCAGTGCACTTGACTGTTTCTCTGATATCCCTTGACTATCTCTATATAAGACCCTTGTCAGGCCTCATTTAGAGTATTGTGCGCAGTTCTGGTCACCTCACTATAGGAAAGATGTAGAAGCTATTGAGAGGGTACAGAGGAGATTTACAAGGATGTTGCCTGGACTGGGAGGCATGCCTTATGAAGTTAGGTTGAGGGAGCTGGGACTCTTCTCCCTGGAGAGACGAAGGTTGAGAGGCGACCTGATAGAAGTTTACAAAATGTTGAGAGGAATAGATAGGGTGGACTCTCAGAGGCTATTTCCCTGGGTTGAAATGGTTGCTACGAGAGGACACAGATTTAAGGTACAGGGAGGGAAGTTCAGAAGTGATGTTAGGAGTAAGTTTTTCACTCAGAGTGGTGAGTGAATGGAATCGGCTGCCGTCAGTGGTGGTGGAGGCGAACTTGCTGGGGTCTTTTAAAAGACTTCTATATGAGTATATGGGGTTTAATGAGATTGAGGGTTATAGATAGGTCTGTAGGTTGGTAGGTGTTGATGTGATCGGCACAACCCGTGGGCCGAAGGGCCTGTTTGTGCTGTAGTGTTCTATGTTCTATCTCCATTATAATTTCAGCTTTCCTATTGTCCCGAGTTAAATCCAATTGCAGCCTGTTTGCTAATTCTACAAGTGTCATCTTTTCTGTCTTTCTAAAAACTTTCTTGGCAAATCTGGAAAGCATCTGTGAACCCCAGAACCTCTTTAGCAATGTTAAGAGCCATTTCCCCATTTTGATTTAACCGACAATAAGCCACCAAAATTCAACAAATTTTCCACACCTCACTTAAGGTTTACTTAAAGATCTCAGACTGTTCAAATCCCAGACCCGAGCTCCCAATCTGTTATAAAGCTGAAGTTAATTTCCACCCCCACCCCGAGAACTCCAAAACACCCAAAGAGAACCTCATCCTATAATCTGTAAAAAGAGTGTGTGAAGTGGTGCGACCTGCTCTTCAGCAACTTCTAGTGATTAAATACAAAATAAATCCCTGACACTCTAAAATCAACACAATTTATCTAACAGTGAACAAATTAACTATGAACAAACTGAATAACACCTTCTAACTATTACCAAATAAAACAAGATTCTAATGATGTGCTGTTCCAATAAATACAATTCCCACTCATTAACAAAAATAGAATTTAGTCACTCGCTAAATTATAACCAGGTTGTGTGTCTTCTGGGCTTCTCTGTTGATTCTTTGCCTATACGTTCTTTCTTCTTTGGTACCTTTTCTATCTAGATGGTGCTTTCTCTAAGACATAAATGCAGCTAATCGGAGCGAGTGATTCTCTCTTGAGAGAGACAGACAGCTGAGAGTGGTGATCTCTGGCAGGTCGCTGTTGCTCTCCTTTTTTGTCCCACTGTCCACTTCTTTTATACTTATGATAATATATCAATATTTCCCGCAATAGGATTGGTCCTAGATTGCCAAAACCATCAGATTTAAATTTAACAGGTTTTTTGCATCCAAGTGCCTGATTCAAATTGACTTGCTAAATTTAGAAACATATTGTCTTGGTAAAATTGTTGCTTGGTCTTTCAATATAAATGTTTCAATTTGAGCTCTCTGTGCACTTGCATTTTTTCATTCTCTAAGCACAGAAAAAGCACCATCTTTTAAAGGAACCATGCAATGCTTTTTACAATTTTACCATTCTTACAAACACCACATTCTAACTTTCTACCTCCCAACCTACAATTACTCGCCCAACTTCACAGCAACTACAAACATTCACTTCTATTTCTCTAGAAGTTTATTAGTCACAAGTAGGCTTACATTAACACTGCAATGAAGTTACTGTAAAAATCCCTTAGTCGCCACACTCGGCACCTATTCGCATACACTGAAGGAAGATTTAGCACGGCCAATACATCTAACCAGCACGTCTTTTGGACCGTGGGAGGAAACCGGAGCCCTCGGAGAAAACTCATGTTGACACGGGGAGAACTTGCAGACTCCACAAAGACAGTGACCCAAGCCAGGAATTGAACCCAGGTCCCTGGCACTTTGAAGCAGTAGTGCTAACCACTGTGCCACCGCATCAACCATTCTATATGGATAGCAAAGGCTCATCTTTCTTGAGCAGTTTTCATGATCTCACTCTGTATTAAGTAAGAGATGCAAGTTGGTATCAGGCAAATAAAATTAGGCAAATGAATGCATGGGTCGTAGACTGCCCTAGTAGACGTGTCCACATGAGTTTCCTCCGGTGTTCCTGTTTCCTCCCACATTCTGAAAGACAAGCTGGTTAGGTGCATTGGGCTGAACAGGCACCAGACTGTGGCGACTAGGGGAATTTCACAGTAGCTTCATTGCAATGTTAATGTAAGACTCACTTGTGACTAATGAATAAATAAACTTAAAAAGGGTTCAGTTTGTGGGGTACTGGGACCAGTACGGAGGAAAGTGGGGTCTGACCACCGCAGGTGTTATTTCCTAAATAAACCAAATCTCAGAAGGAAACTTGTCTGACTGATCATAACCTATTTTGTATTCTAAAAATGAGCAGAGACTTGCCGATCACAGAAACTTAAAATTTCAGTAACATTTTGGAACTGAAAAAAATTAAAAGATTTATTCACAAAAAAAACATTAGGCACACTCACGTAAAATTACACAGTTAAGTTTTACAAAACCTTCCTAAAAGAACCCACCCAGTTATGTTCTTGGCAACACTCCCGAATAGATTTTCAACTCAAGATCCAGTAATATTGCCCAAGGTAAAACTGCAATACCACATGACTTTGCACTCACTTCCTTGTTTCTGGATGGCTGTTGCAGATTTCACGCCATCTCTCAATGTATCTCCTCCTAACAGCCGACACAACCCTGCTCAACATATTTCCTTAAATACCCCTTTCCCCTGTTAACTTTTACTTTATCACAGCATTCCTACACCGCGGATAAATGTGTAGTAGTCCATTTCGGCAGAACCAACGGGATGAACGAGTACACTATAAAGGGCAGGGGTCTTAGTAGCGTTGAAGAGCAGAAGGATCTCGGGGTCCGGGTTCACAGGACTCTTAAATCGGCCTCGCAGGTGGAGGAGGTGGTCAAGAAGGCGTATGGTGTACTGGCCTTCATTAATCGAGGGATTGAGTTTAGGAGTCGGGAGGTAATGCTGCAACTTTACAGGACCCTCGTCAGGCCTCATTTGGAGTACTGTGCGCAGTTCTGGTCGCCTCACTATAGGAAAGACGTAGAAGCTATTGAAAGGGTGCAGAGGAGATTTACAAGGATGTTGCCTGGACTGGGAGGCATGCCTTATGAAGATAGGTTGAGGGAGCTGGGACTCTTTTCCCTGGAGAGGCGAAGGTTGAGAGGCGACCTGATAGAAGTTTATAAAATGTTGAGAGGAATAGATAGGGTGGACTCTCAGAGGCTATTTCCCCGGGTTGAAATGGTCGCTACGAGAGGACACAGATTTAAGGTGCGGGGAGGGAAGTACAGAGGTGATGTTAGGGGTAAGTTTTTCACTCAGAGGGTAGTGAGTGATTGGAATCGGCTGCCGTCGTCGGTGGTGGAGGCGAACTCGCTGGGGTCTTTTAAAAGACTTCTGGATGAGTATATGGGGTTTAATGGGATTGGGGGTTATAGATAGGTCTATAGATTGGTGGGGTTGATGCGATCGGCGCAACTCGAGGGCCGAAGGGCCTGTTTGTGCTGTAATGTTCTATGTTCTATGTTCTATGTTCTTTAAACCCAGTCTAAAAATATAAAAATTGTTTTCTATTGCCCCCTTTCAGGTCAAATAAAACTTAATAGCCTTTCCTCGTTTACTTATGAAACAGAATCAAGATCACAGAACAATTACTGAGCAGAAGGCGGCCATTCAGCCCATTAACTCTATACCGGCTCACCAAGAAAACACACGAACCAAGCCCACTCCCCTGCCTAATCCCCACAACATTGTTATTTATAAAGAAATAATATACAATCTAATTTGCTTTTGAATACCTAAATCAAAACATGCCTCCACACCATCTCATGAAGTTCATCCCAGACTCCCACATCCACTGGGTGAAAAATAATTTCCTTACATCACTTTACTTCTTTTGCCCATTATTTTGTATCAGTACACTCATGTTTTTGAAGTACTCGAGGGAACAGTTTCTCATCCCTGTCCATATCCCTCAGGATCTTTAATAGCTCTATCAAGTCTCAGCTCCTTCTTTATCTATCCCTGGAATCGCCCTTGTGAATCTCCTCTGTACTCTCTCCAAGGTCTTGTCATCCTCTGTCAAGTAGGGCACCGAAAAATGGATGCAGCAGTATAGATGATAGAACATAGAACACTACAGCACAAACAGGCCCTTCGGCCCACGAGTTGCGCCGATCACATCAACACCTACCAATCTAGAGACCTATCTATAACCCCCAATCCCATTAAATTCCATATACTCATCCAGAAGTCTTTTAAAGACCCCAGCGAGTTCGCCTCCACCACCACTGACGGCAGCCGATTCCATTCACTCACCACCCTCTGAGTGAAAAACTTACCCCTAACATCATATGCAGGGTAGAATAGGTGTAGGGTGATGTGGCGGCGTGGGCTCGTTGGGCCGAAGGGCCTGTTTCCCGTGCTGGGTTGTTCTTTGTTCTTTGTATCACTTCTGTACTTGCCTCCCCGCACCTTCAATCTGTATCCTCTCACAGCGACCATTTCAACCCGGGGAAATAGCCTTTGAGAATCCACCCTATCTATTCCACTCAACATTTTATAAACTTCTATCAGGTCGCCTCTCAACCTTCGTCTCTCCAGGGAAGAGTCCCAGCTCCCTCAACCTAACTTCATAAGGCATGCCTCTCAGACCAGGCAACATCCTTGTAAATCTCCTCTGTACCCTTTCAATAGCTTCTTTGTCCTTCCTATAGTGAGGCGACCAGAACTGTGCATAGTACTCCAAATGAGGCCTGACAAGGGTCTTATAAAGTTGCAGCATTACCTCCCGACTCCTAAACTCAATCCCTCGACTAATGAAGGCCAGTACATCATACGCCTTCTTGACCACATCCTCCAACTGCGAGGCCGATTTAAGAGTCCTGTGGACCCGGACCCCAAGATCCTCCTGTTCTTCAACACTACTAAGACTCCTGCCCTTGATAGTGTACTCGTTCATCCCATTGGTTCTGCCAAAATGGACCACTACAAATTTATCCGCGTTGAAGTCCATCTGCCACTTCCCCGCCCAGTCCTGCATCCTATTTATGTCCTGCTGCAACTTTTGACATCCTTCCAGACCATCCACAACACCACCGACCTTCGTGTCATCAGTGAACTTACTTACCCATCCCTTCACTTCCTCATCTAGGTCATTTATGAAAATGACAAACAGCAAGGGTCCAAGAACAGATCCCTGGGGCACTCCACTGGTGACTGACCTCCATGCAGAAAAAGACCCATCCACAACCACTCTCTGCCTTCTGCAGTCAAGCCAGTTCTGGATCCACAAGGCCAAAGGCCCTTGGGCCCCATGCCCTCTCACCTTCTCCAGAAGTCTTGCATGGGGGACCTTATCAAACGCCTTGGTGAAGTCCATGTACATCACGTCCACTGGACTTCCTTCATCAATGTGTTCAGTCACATTTTCGAAGAACTCAACTAGGCTCGTAAGACACGACCTGCCCTTGACAAAACCATGCTGACTATTTCTGATCATGTCAAACCTCTCCAAATGCTCGTAAATCTTGTCCCTCAGAAGCCTCTCCATCAGCTTACCAACCACTGAGGTCAGACTCACCTGTCGGTAATTTCCCGGGCTATCTCTGTTCCCTTTCTTGAAAATAGGAAGTACATCCGCAATCCTCCAATCTTCCGGAACCTCTCCCGTCTCCACTGACGACGCAAAGATCATCGCCAGGGGCTCTGCGATCACTTCCCTCGCCTCCCACAGTATCCTGGGGTACATCCCATCTGGTCCCGGCGACTTATCTATCTTGATAGAATTCAAAAGTTCTAACACATCCTCCTCCTTAATATCCACATACTCAATCTTTTCCATCTGTTGCAAAACCGTAGCAAAATCTCCCAGATCAGTTTCCACTGTTAATACTGAGGCAAAGTACTCGTTAAGCACCTCTGCTATTTCTTCTGGTTCCACACAGACCTTTCCCCCTTCACCTTTTATAGGTCCTATCCCTTCTCTTCTCATCCTTTTACCTTTCACATATTTATAGAAGGCCTTGGGATTCTCCTTAATCTTACCCGCCAAGGTCTTCTCATGACCTCTTCTGGCACTCCTAATTTCCCTTTTAAGCTCCTTTCTACAATCCTTATACTCAAGATCCTTAACATCTCCTAGTTCCCTGAACCTTTTGTACACCTTTCTTTTTCTCCTTACTAGGTTCACCACAGCCTTCGAGCACCACGATTCCCGCAACCTACCAAAACCCCCTTGTCTCATCGGAACGTTGTCATGCAGAGCTCCAGACAAACATTCCTTGAATATCCGCCACCTTCCTTTGGTATTTTTCCCTAAGAACGCCTCCTTCCAGTTTATTTGTCCAAGTAACTTCCTGACTTCTTCGAATTTCCCCCTACTCCGGACAAACACCTTCCTAGCCTGCCTGATCCTATCTCGTTCCAATGCAATTGTGAAGGAGATAGAATTATGGTCACCATTTCCAAGATGCTCTCCTACCAAGATCTCCATCACCTGTCCTGGTTCATTCGCCAGTACCAGGTCAAGTACAGCCTCTCCCCTCGTAGGCTTATCCACATACTGTGTCAGGAAACCTTCCTGAACACACCTAACAAACTCCTCCCCATCCAAACCCCTTACCCTAGGGATATTCCAGTCGTTGTTTGGGAAATTGAAGTCTCCCATCACGACAACTCTGTTATTACTACATCTCTCTAGAATCTGTTTCCCTATCTGCAGCTCAACTTCCCTGTCACTATTGGGGAGCCTATAGAATACACCCAGCAAAGTTTTCGACCCTTTGCTGTTCCTAACTTCCACCCACAGAGACTCAGTAGATAGTCCTTCCACGGCACCCTCCTTCTCTGCAGCCATGACACTGTCCCTGACCAATAGTGCCACTCCACCACCTCTTCTGCCAACCTCCCTGTCCTTCCTGAAGCATCTGAATCCTGGCACCTGAAGTACCCAGTCCTGTCCCTGAGACATCCTAGTCTCCGTAATGGCCACCACATCACATTCCCAAGCAGCAATCCACACCCTAAGCTCATTTACCTTATTCACTACACTCCTGGCATTAAAATATATACACTTCAGCCCCTTAGTCTGGGCATTACCCTTCTCCACCCCCTGTCTAACCTCCCTCTCATATTGCCTGCAGTCCTCTCCTACCTGGGAGCTAACCTCCTCCGTCCCAGTCTCCCCATCACAATTCCCTCCCCTTAAGTTCAACATTACTTCCATACTCCTGCATTCAATGCCCCTATTAATAAAAACTTAGGGTACCACATGCTTCATTAACTCTTCTCTCAACATGCCCTGCCACCTTCAATGACTGCTGTACATGTACACGAGGTCCCATTGTTCCTGCACCTGCTAGTTTTTCCCTTTAAGGGAGTATCTCCACATTCATCCTGCCAAAATGAATCACTTCACACTTCTCTGCACTGAACTTCATCTGCCACCTGTCGTCCCAATCCAATAATATGTCAATGTCCTTTTAAAGTTTTAAGGGATTCTTTTCACAGTTGATAAGCTTCCAATCATAACCACAAATTGTGAAATCATGCTCTGCACACTATGGCTGAGGTCATTAATATCAGGAAGAGCACTAACACCGATCCCTGGAGAACTCCACTACAATCTAAAAAAACTATTTATCACTACCTTGTTTCCTGTCACTCAGTCAATTGTACATCCAAGTGCCTATTTTACCTTATTGTTCCAAGAGTTAGAATTTTGCTCACTAGTCTGTTGTGTGGTATTGTATCAAATGCCCTTTGAGAATCCATCACATCAGCAGCAATGCTCTCGTCAAAACTTCAGTTTCCAGCAAGTTAGTTAAACTTGATTTTGCTGTAACAAATCCATGCTGGTGCTCCATAATTAGCCTATGAACTGTACTTCCCAGAAGTTTCCCTACCACTAAAATCAAAGTGACTGGTCTGTAGTTGCTGACATTTCTCTTGCACTCCTTATCAATAACATTTACAGTTCTCCAAGCATCACCCATATGTAACAGTACATCTGAAATATCTATTTTCACCTCCATCCTTATCCCTGGATGCCTATCATGCTGTACTGGTATTTTATCAATTTCAAATATAGAAATTTGTCACATATATAAAAAGCAAAAGGGTAACCAGGGAGGGGTTGGCCCACTCAAGGGCTGGGGAGGAAATCTATGCATGGAGCCAGAGGAAATGGGCAAGGTATTAAACGAGTGCTTTGTGTCAGTATTCAAAGAGAAGGGCTTAGGGGATGAAGAGTCTGGGGAAGGGTGTGTAGATAGTTTGAGTCATGTCAAAAAGGTGATATTGGGTTCTTTAGAAACATTAAGGTAGACAAGTCTCCAGGGTCTGATGGGATATACCCCAGAATATTGAGACAGGCAAGGGAGGAAATTGTTGAGGCCTTGAGAGAAATCTTTATATCCTCACTGACTAGTGGGGAGGTATAATGCCGTTTGTGAACACAAACATTGGTTTCTATGATTGCCTGTAGTTGTCTCTGCTTTGGAAGGAAACATGTCAGGAGATTGTGCCAATCTGTAATCTGTGGGCGGCGGCACGGTAGCACAGTGGTTAGCACTGCTGCTTCACAGCTCCAGGGACCTGGGTTTGATTCCTGGCTCGGGTCCCTGTCTGTGTGGCGTTTGCACATTCTCCTCGTGTCTGCGTGGGTTTCCTCTGGATGCTCCGGTTTCCTCCCAGTGCAAAGATGTGCGGGCTAGGTTGATTGACCATGCTAAAATTGCCCCTTAGCATCCTGAGGTGCGTAAATTAAAGGGATTAGGGGGTAAAGTATGTAGGGATATGGGGAGAGGGCCTGGGTGGGATTGTGGTCGGTGCAGACTCAATGGGTCGAAGGGCCTCTTTCTGCACTGTAGGATTTCTATGATTCTATGACAACTCGTCACTCACCTGAAGGAGCAAAACTCTGAAAGCTTGTGCTACCAAATAAACTTGTTGCATTTTATTGTGAGGCCCCCTACTGTGTAGGGGAGGTCTTAGAGGATTGAATGGCGGGGCACGCTCGAAGGGCTAGATGGCCTACTCCTGCTCCGATTTCTTATGTTTTTATGATTGGTGAATAGCCAACATTGTTCCTTTATTTCAGGAGGATAGTAAGAATAATCCAAATAATTACAGGCCAGCGAGCCTTATATCAGTGGGAGGGAAATTATTGGAAAAAATTCTTGGAAACAGTATTTACTCCCATTTGGAAATAAGTGGACGTATTAGCAAGAGTACACAAATATATAAATAAACGATTGAGAAAAATGTAACTGGTTTGAGTAGTAAGTTTGTGGATGACACAAAGGTTGATGGATTTGCGGATAGCGATGAGGACCATCAGAGGATATAGCAGGAAATAGAACAGTTGGAGACTTGAGCAGCGAGACAGCAAATGGAGTTTAATCCAGACAAATGTGAGGTAATGCATTTTAGAACGTCTAATACAGATAGGAAACATACAGTACATGGCAGAATCCTTAAGAGTATTGATGGGCAGAGGGATCTGGGTGTACAGGTCACTGAAAGTGGCAATGCAGGTTGAGATGGTAGTCAAGAAGGCATACGGCATGCTTGCCTTCATCGACTGGGGCATTGAGTTTAAAAATTGGCAAGTCATGTTGCGGCTTTATAGAACTTTAGTGAGGCCACACTTGGAATATAGTGTTCAATTCTGGTCACCACACTACCAGAAGGATGTGGAGGCTTTGCAGAGGGTACAGAAAAGATTTACCAGGATGTTACCTGGTATGGAAGGCATTAGCTATGAGAAGTTGGAGAAATTTCATTTGTTCTCACTGGAACAATGGAGGTTGAGGGGAGATCTGATAGAAGTCTACAAGAGTATGAAGGGCATGGACAGAGTGGATAGTCAGAAGCTTTTTCTCAGGGTGCAAGAGTCAATTACTAGGGAGCACAGGTTTAAGGTGCGAGGGGCAAGATTTAAAGGAGATGTACGAGGCAGATTTTTTTCTCCAGAGAGGGTGGTGGGTGCCTGGAACTCGCTGCTGGGGGAAGTCGTGGAAGCGGATACGGTCGTGGCTTTTAAGGAGTGCCTTGATACATATGGGAATAGGATGGGAATAAGGGATATGGTCCCCAGAAGGGTAGGGGTTTTAATTCAGTCGGGCAGCACGGTCACTGCAGGCTTGGAAGGCAGAAGGGCCTGTTCCTGTGCTGTAATTTTCTTTGTTGAAAACCTAACACCATCTCCTTAATTGTGAATTCAAAGCGAACAGCAGTTACCTCCCAGTTTTACATTCACCTTTTTCCAAAGGAAACCAAGTAGAAAGCCACAAACCATTTAGTTTCCCATCTGTCAGCAGGAAATCATAGAAGATGTTATTAAAGACATTGTAGCGGAGCATTTACATCAGTTCAAGATGATCAGTGGCTGGAGGCCAGTGACTAGTGGTGTGCCGCAGGGCTCAGTACTGGGACCTCTCCTCTTTGTAGTCTACATAAATGACTTGGAAGAGGGCGTAGGTGGTGTGATTAGCAAGTTTGCTGATGACACCAAGATGGCAGGGTTGGCGGGTACGGAACTGGATTGTCAGGTGATACAACAGGATATAGATAGGTTGGTGCAGTGGGCAGATAGGTGGCAGATGGCATTTAATCCTGACAAATGCGAGGTGATGCATTTTGGACGGAATAATGCAGAGAGGAGCTATGAGATTAAAGGGAGGCCGATTAGGAGTATTGACATACAGAGGGACCTGGGAGTGCAGGTTCACAAATCCATGAAGGTTGCATCACAAGTGGAGAAGGTCGTTAGGAAGGCTTATGGGATGTTGGTCTTTATAGGAAGGGGCATAGAGTATAAAAGCTGCTGTCTAATGCTTCAGTTGTACAGAACGTTGGTTAGACCGCATTTGGAGTACTGCGTCCAGTTCTGGTCACCTTACTACCGGAAGGACGTGGAGTCTCTGGAAAGGGTGCAGAGGAGGTTTACCAGGATGTTGCCTGGCATGGGGGGACTGGGTTACGAGGAGAGGTTGAAGAAACTGGGACTATTCTCCTTGGAAAGGCGGAGATTGAGAGGGGACATGATAGAAGTATATAAGATAATGAAGGGAATGGATAGAGTTAATAGTGAGAGACTGCTCCCTAGACTAGATACAAACACGAGAGGTCATCATTTAAGGGTGAGGGGGGAGAGGTATAATTTGGAGGTGAGAAGGTTCTTTACGCAGAGAGTTGTAGGGGTCTGGAACGCGCTACCGAGTAGGGTGGTGGAGGCAGGAACATTGGACTCTTTTAAGATGCAGTTAGATAGGCACATGAGTGAAACGAGAATGGAGGGATATGGTAGGGGATATTAAATAGGGTTAAACCTCGGGAGACACCGGAAAGGCAGGCTGTAAGATTAATATTTTTGACTTTATTCCACAGGTGGAGGTCCACCTCGTGTCAAACGAGGGGCATTCACACGGCAGGTCGTGCCTGGGCTGCTCTTGGAAGTTCCAGGAGTGGCCTAGGACTTCGTGTCGGTGTGTGTGCTTGATCCTGGACCGGTAGATGGGCGCCGCAACAGCTCAGTGACTAGCACTGCTGGCTGTGCAGGCACATGGATTTGGGCCTGTGTCTGTGGGAGTTTGCGCATTCTCCCTGTGGTTGCGTGGGTTTCCTCCGGGTGCTCCGGTTTCCTCCCACACCCCAAAGATGTGCTCTCAGGCTAATCGGTTTTTACCAAATTGACACTATTTCTTCCCCGAATCTGACTGAGTAGGGTTCCATTCGTAGCCATGCAGGGTAGAATAGGTGCAGGGTGATGTGGCGGCGCGGGCTCGTTGGGCCGAAGGGCCTGTTTCCCGTGCTGGATTGTTCTTTGTTTCTTGATTTTCAGAAGGCGTTTGACAAGGTACCTCACAAGAGGTTACTGCAGAAGGTAAGGGGGCATGGAGTTGGGGGTAGGGTGTTAGCGTGGATAGAGGATTGGTTGTCAAATAGGAGGCAGAGAGTGGGGGGTCAATGGGTGCTATTTGGATTGGCGGTTGGTGACTAGTGGGGTGCCCCAGGGGTCGGTGCTGGGGCCTCAGCTATTTACCATTTATATAGATGATCTGGAGGAGGGAACCGAGTGTAGGGTGTCGAAATTTGCTGATGACACCAAGATTGGTGGAATGGCAAATTGCGCGGAGGGTGTGGAGAGTCTGCAGAAGGATCTAGATAGGCTGGGCGAATGGGCCAGGAAATGGCAAATGGAATTTAAATGTTGGCAAGTGCGAGGTGGTCCACTTTGGTAGGAATAATTGTAGGAAGGGCTATTACTTACATGGCGAAAAACTGCAGCATGCAACGGTGCAGAGGGACCTCGGGGTCCTTGTGCATGAGTTGCAAAAACCCAGCTTGCAGGTGCAGCAGGTGGTCAGGAAGGCGAATGAGATGCTGGCCTTCATAGCGAGGGGGATTGAATATAAAAGTAGGGAGGTCTTGCTGCAGCTGTATAGGGCATTGGTGAGGCCGCAGCTGGAGTACTGTGTGCAGCTTTGGTCGCCGCACTTACACAAGGATATTTTGGCCTTGGAGGGAGTGCAGAGGTTTACTAGGCTGATACCGGAGTTGAGGGGGTTGAGCTATGAGGAGAGGCTGAATAAATTAGGCTTGTACTCGTTAGAGTTTAGAAGAATGAGGGGAGATCTCATTGAGACGTATAAGATGATGAATGGGATGGATAGGATAGAGGTGGAGAGACTCTTCCCGCTCAGAAAGGACAGTAGGACGAGGGTGCACAGTCTCAAGATAAAGGGGGGGGTAGTTTAGAACGGAGTTGAGGAGGAACTTCTTCACTCAAAGGGTGGTGAATCTCTGGAATTCTCTGCCCGTTGAGGTGGTGCAGGCTGCCTCGCTAAATATTTTTAAGAACATAAGAAATAAGAGCAGGAGTAGGCCATCTGGCCCTTCGAGCCTGCCCCGCCATTCAATAAGATCATGGCTGATCTGTCGTGACTCAGCTCCACCTTCCCGCCCTCTCCCCATAACCCTTAATCCCTTCTCTTATCAAAAACCCATCAACCCGTTTCTTAAAAATATTTAGCGAGGCAGCCTCCACCACTTCAACGGGCAGAGAATTCCAGAGATTCACCACCCTTTGAGTGAAGAAGTTCCTCCTCAACTCTGTTCTAAACCGCCCCCCCTTTATCTTGAGGCTGTGCCCCCTAGTCCTACTGTCTTTTTTGAGCGGGAACAGTCTCTCCACCTCTATCCTATCCATCCCATTCATCATCTTATACGTCTCAATGAGATCTCCCCTCATTCTTCTAAACTCTAACGAGTACAAGCCTAGTTTATTCAGCCTCTCCTCATAGCTCAATCCCCTCAACTCCGGTATCAGCCGAGTAAACCTCCTCTGCACTCCCTCCAGGGCCAAAACATCCTTGCGCAGGTGCGGCGCCCAAAACTGCACACAGTACTCCAGCTGCGGCCTCACCAATGCCCTATACAGCTGCAGCAAGACCTCCCTACTTTTATATTCAATCCCCTTCGCTATGAAGGCCAGCATCCCATTCGCCTTCCTGACCACCTGCTGCACCTGCAAGCTGGGTTTTTGCGACTCATGCACAAGGACCCCGAGGTCCCTCTGCACCGTCGCCTGCTGCAGTTTTTCGCCCCGTAAGTAATAGTCCTTCCTACCATTCCTCCTACCAAAGTGGACCACCTCACACTTGCCAACATTAAATTCCATTTGCCATTTCCTGGCCCATTCGCCCAGCCTATCTAGATCCTTCTGCAGACTCTCCACACCCTCCGCACAATTTGCCGTTCCCCCAATCTTGGTGTCATCCGCAAATTTCGACACCCTGCACTCGGTTCCCTCCTCCAGATCATCTATATAAATGGTAAATAGCTGAGGCCCCAGCACCGACCCCTGGGGCACCCCACTAGTCACCAACCGCCAATCCGAATAGCATCCATTGACCCCCACTCTCTGCCTCCTATTTGACAACCAATCCTCTATCCACGCTAACACCCAACCTTCAACTCCATGTCCCCTGACCTTCTGCAATAACCTCTTGTGAGGTACCTTGTCAAAGACGAGGGTTGATGGGTTTTTGATAAACGAGGGGATTAAGGGTTATGGGGAGAGGGCGGGAACGTAGAACTGAGCCACGACAGATCAGCCATGATCTTATTGAATGGCGGGACAGGCTCAAAGGGCTAGATGGCCTACTCCTGCTCCTATTTCTTCTGTTCTTATGTAAAACAAGAAATCATGTTTAACCACTTAAGAGATTAGAGATCTTTGAAGAAGTAGCTTATATTGTGGAAAAAGGCATATCAATGGTACAGCACTTAGCTTCCAGCTAAGATGCCACATCAAAAGTTATTGTGGAATATAAATGTGTAAAGATAACTGCCCCATTCTCATAACCCCACACATTTACCATGGCAAATCATCTAACCTATACATCTTAGGACACAAAGGGGTACTTTAGCATGGCAAATCCACCTAACCTCCACATTTTTGGACAGTGGGAAGAAACACAAGAAGCCAGAACAAAGCATTGCGCACACAGGGATAGAAGGTGCAAACTCCACACAAATCATCCAAAGCCAGGAATTGAACCCAGGGCCTTGATGCTGCCATTATATAAAACAAGGTAGAAAAGTAAATTGCATAGAGGACGTTAGTAGATTACAAAAGGACAAAGGTTAAGTGAATGGGCAAAAATCTAGCAAATGGAGTATAATGTGCAGGTGGTGCAGTGGTTAGCACTGCTGCCTCAGCGTCAAAGACCTGGGTTCAATTTCCAGCTTGGGTCACTGTCTGTCTAGAGTGCACATTCTCCCAGTCTCTGCATGGAGGTTTCCTCCAGGGGCTCCAGTTCCCTCCCAGTCAGAAGGACGTGCAGGTTAGATACATTGGCCATGTTAAATTCTCCCTTAGTGTACTCGAACAGACGCCTGAGTGTGGCGACTCGGGGATTTTCACATCCCCTAGTAACGTAACTTCATTACAGTGTTAATATAAGCCGACTCATGATACTAATAAATAAACTTAAATGCAGGCACATGGAGCATCATAGAACCATACAATATAGAAGCAGCCCTTCGGCCCATCATGTCCACACTGACATTAGAAACACCCTGAACTCCATCTGAGCCAGAATCAGAGGTTTACCGCATGGAAACAAGCCCTTCGGCTTAACTTAACCATGCCACCCTTTTTTTTAAAACCCCTACGCTAATCCCAATTGCCCACATTTGGCCCATATCCCTCTATACCCATCATACTAGAACATAGAACATAGAACATTACAGCACAAACAGGCCCTTTGGCCCTCGAGTTGCGCCGATCACATCAACCCCACCAATCTATAGACCTATCTATAACCCCCAATCCCATTAAACCCCATATACTCATCCAGAAGTCTTTTAAAAGACCCCAGCGAGTTCGCCTCCACCACCGACGACGGCAGCCGATTCCATTCACTCACCACCCTCTGAGTGAAAAACTTACCCCTAACATCATGAGTTTAGGAGTCGGGAGGTAATGCTGCAACTTTACAGGACCCTCGTGAGGCCTCATTTGGAGTACTGTGCGCAGTTCTGGTCGCCTCACTATAGGAAAGACGTAGAAGCTATTGAAAGGGTGCAGAGGAGATTTACAAGGATGTTGCCTGGACTGGGAGGCATGCCTTATGAAGATAGGTTGAGGGAGCTGGGACTCTTTTCCCTGGAGAGGCGAAGGTTGAGAGGCGACCTGATAGAAGTTTATAAAATGTTGAGAGGAATAGATAGGGTGGACTCTCAGAGGCTATTTCCCCGGGTTGAAATGGTCGCTACGAGAGGACACAGATTTAAGGTGCGGGGAGGGAAGTACAGAGGGGATGTTAGGGGTAAGTTTTTCACTCAGAGGGTAGTGAGTGATTGGAATCGGCTGCCGTTGTCGGTGGTGGAGGCGAACTCGCTGGGGTCTTTTAAAAGACTTCTGGATGAGTATATGGGGTTTAATGGGATTGGGGGTTATAGATAGGTCTATAGATTGGTGGGGTTGATGCAATCGGCGCAACTCGAGGGCCGTAGGGCCTGTTTGTGCTGTAATGTTCTATGTTCTATCACCTCTGTACTTCCCTCCCCGCACCTTAAATCTGTGTCCTCTCGTAGCGACCATTTCAACCCGGGGAAATAGCCTCTGAGAGTCCACCCTATCTATTCGTCTCAACATTTTATAAACTTCTATCAGGTCGCCTCTCAACCTTCGTCTCTCTAGGGAAAAGAGTCCCAGCTCCCTCAACCTATCTTCATAAGGCATGCCTCCCAGTCCAGGCAACATCCTTGTAAATCTCCTCTGCACCCTTTCAATAGCTTCTACGTCTTTCCTATAGTGAGGCGACCAGAACTGCGCACAGTACTCCAAATGAGGCCTCACGAGGGTCCTGTAAAGTTGCAGCATTGTCTCCCGACTCCTAAACTCAATCCCTCGATTAATGAAGGCCAGGACACCATACGCCTTCTTGACCACCTCCTCCACCTGCGAGGCCGATTTAAGAGTCCTGTGAACCCGGACCCCGAGATCCTTCTGCTCTTCAACACTACTAAGACCCCTGCCCTTAATAGTGTACTCGTTCATCCCGTTGGTTCTGCCGAAATGGACGACTACACATTTATCCGCGTTGAAGTCCATCTGCCACTTCTCCGCCCATTCCTGCATCCTATCTATGTCCTGCTGCAACTTTTGACATCCTTCCAGACCATCCACAACACCGCCGACCTTCGCGTCATCAGCGAACTTGCTAACCCATCCCTCCACTTCCTCATCCAGGTCATTTATGAAAATGACAAACAGCAAGGGTCCCAGAACAGATCCCTGGGGCACCCCACTGGTGACTGACCTCCATTCCGAAAAAGACCCATCCACAACCACTCTCTGCCTTCTGCAGGCAAGCCAGTTCTGGATCCACAAGGCCAAAGGCCCTTGGATCCCATGCCCTCTCACCTTCTCAAGAAGTCTTGCATGGGGGACCTTATCAAAAGCCTTGCTGAAGTCCATGTACACTACGTCCACGGCACTTCCTTCGTCAATGTGTTCAGTCACATTATCGAAGAACTCAACTAGGCTCGTAAAGCACGACCTGCCCTTGACAAATCCATGCTGACTATTCCTGATCATGTCAAACCTCTCCAAATGCTCATAAATCTTGTCCCTCAGAAGCCTCTCCATCAGCTTACCAACCACTGAGGTCAGACTCACCGGGCAGTAATTTCCTGGGCTATCTCTGTTCCCTTTCTTGAAAATAGGGACTACATCCGCAATCCTCCAATCTTCCGGAACCTCTCCCGTCTCCATTGACGACGCAAAGATCATCGCCAAGGGCTCTGCAATCACTTCCCTGGCCTCCCACAGTATCCTAGGGTACATCCCATCTGGTCCCGGCGACTTATCTACCTTGATAGAATTCAAAAGTTCTAACACATCCTCCTCCTTAATGTCCACGTACTCAATCTTTTCCACCTGCTGCAAGTCCATAGCAAGATCTCCCAAATCAGCTTCCACTGTGAATACTGAGGCAAAGTACTCATTAAGCACCTCCGCCATTTCTTCTGGTTCTACACAGACCTTTCCCCCTTCACCTTTTATAGGTCCTATCCTTTCCCTTCTCACCCTTTTACCTTTCACTTTCCCTTCTCACCCTTTTACCTTTCACCCTTTTACCTTACTCATGTAACTACCTTTTTAAAAGATAAAATTGTACCCACCTCTACTAGTACCTCTGGCAGCTTGTTCCACTCACCACCGTCTGAAAAAAATTGCTCTTCAGGACACTTTTGCATCTCTCCCCTCTCACCTTAAACCTATACCCTCTACTTTCAGACTCCCCTACCTTTGCGCAAAGATATTGACTATCTACCTTGTCTATGTCCCTCATTATTTTATAGACTTCTATAAGATCACCCCTCAGCCTCCTACGCTCCAGAGAAGAGAGTCCAGTCTATCCAGCCTCTCCTTATAACTCAATCCATCAAGTCCCGGTAGCATCCTAGCAAATTTTTTCTGCACTCTTTCTAGTTTAATATTTTTTCTATAATATGGCGACCAGAATTGCACACAGTATTCCAAGTGTGGCCTTACCAATGTCTTGTACAACTTCAACAAGACGTCCCAACTCCTGTGTTCAATGTTCTGACCAATGAAATCAAGCATGCCAAATGCCTTCCTCATCACTCTGTCCACCTGTGACTCCAATTTCAAGGAGCTATGAACCTGTACCCCTAGATCTCTTTCATCTGTAACTTTCCCCAATGCCCTAGCATTAACTAAGTGAGTCCTGCCCTGATTCAATCTACCAAAATGTATCACCTTGTATTTATCTAAATTAAACTCCACCTGTCATTCATCAGCCCACTGGCCCAATTGATCAAGATCCCATTGCAAAAACTTCCTTCACTAGCCACCAATCTCGGTGTCATCTGCAAACTTACTAACCATGCTTCCTGTATTGTCATCCAAATTATTAATATAGCAACAGTGGACCCAGCACTGATCCCTGAGGCACACCGCTGGACACAGGCCTCCAGTTCGAAAAACAACTCTCTACAACCACCCTCTGGCTTCTGTCAAGAAGCCAATTTTGTATCCATTTAGATACCTCACACTGAACCCCGTGAGATTTAACTTTATGCAACAACGTACCATGTGGTACCTTATCAAAAGCCTTGCTAAAGTCCATGTAGACAACATCAACTGCACTGCCCTCATCTACCTTCTTGGTTACCCCTTCAAAAAAAAATCAAATTTGTGAGACATGATTTTACACTCACAAAGCCATGCTGACTATCCCTAATAAGTCCTTGCATTTCTAAATGCCTGTAGATTGTGTCTCTCAAAATACCTTCTAATAATGTATGCACAACAAATGTAGTGACTTGTAGTTCCCAGGCTTTTCCCTGCAGCCCTTTTCAACAAAGTTACAACATTCGCCATTCTTCAATCTTCAGGTAACTCACCTGTGGCTGTCAATTTTGTCTCTCGAAAATACCTTCAAACAACTTATCTACCACTGATATGAGGCTCCTTGGTCTGTAGTTCCCAGGCTTTTCTCTGCAGCCCTTTTTAAATAGAGACACATTTGCCACCCTCCAATCTTCAGGAACCTCATTTGATGATTCAAATCTCTCAGCTGGGGGGCTTGCAATTTCCTCCCTAGCTTCCAGGATACACCCCATCAGGCCCCAGGAATTTATCTATCTTGACGCACTGCAAGAATTCCAGCCCCTCTTTTCTCTGTAAGATGTATACTCCTCAAGACATCACTATTTTATTTCCCAAGTTCCCTAACATCCATGCTTTTCTCAACAGTAAAAACTGATTAGAAATATTCATTTTGGATCTCACCCATCTCTTGTAGATACACACATGGATGACTCTGTTGATCCTTTAGGTACCCTACTCTCTCCCTTGTTACTCTTTTACTCTTTATTTAATGGGATTGAGGGTTATAGATAGGCCTGGTAGGTAGGGATATGATCAGTGCAACTTGTGGGCCGAAGGGCCTGTTTGTGCTGTAGTGTTCTATGTATTTGTTGAAGCTGTTTGGATTCTCCTTTGCTGTATCTGTCCAAACATCATGTCCCCCTTTTGCCCTCCTGATTTCTCTCGTAACTCTACTCCTACACCCTCTATGCTCTTCAAGGGATTCACTTGATTGAAGCTGTCTATGAGTATCAAGTTACTCCTTCTTCTTGACCAGGGCCTCAATATCGAGTTATCCAGGGTTCACTACTTCGGCTAGCTTCGCCCTTCACGCTAAGAGAAATGCATTTACCCTGAATCTTGGTTAACACACTTTTGAAAGCATGTCATTTACCAGACATCCCTTTGCCTTCCCACAGGCTACCCCAATTAACTTTTGAAAATTCCTGCCAAAACTGGTCTTGCCCCAATCTAGAATTTTAACTTTTGGGCCAGAGATATCATTCTCCGTAGCTATCTTAAAACTAATAGAATTATGGTCACTAGTCCCAAAGTGATCCCTCACTAACACTTCTGTCACCTTCCCTTCCTTATTTCACAAGAGGAAGTCAAGTTTTGGCCCCTGTCCAGTCAGACCATCGACATACTTAATGAGAAATTTCTCTTGAATACACTCAACAAATTTCCTCTCCATCCAACGCTGCAATACTATGGCTTCCCAGTCCACATTGGGAAAGTTAAAATCCCCTAGTATTACCACCCCATTTTTCTTGGAGCTATCTGTAATCGCCTTGCATATTTGTTCCTCAATTTCCTGCCGATTATTTTCGGGCTATAGTACAACGCTTTCAAAGTGATTTCCCCCTTATTTCTCAGTTCTACCCATACAGACTCAGTGGCCAAACCCTCAGATATTTCCCCCTCAGAACGGCCATGATGCTTTCCCTAATAAGAAGTGCAACTCTCCCTCCTCTCTTATCTCCTGTTCTATCTTTCGTATAGCATCTGAATCCTGGAACATTGAACTGCCAGTCCTGTCCCTCCCTTGGCCATGTTTCAGCAATTGCTGTAATACCCAGTCCCAAGTACACATCCATGCCGAGTTCATCTGCCTTGCCCATCAGGCTCTTGTACTGAAGTAAGTGCAGTTTAATCAGGGCTTCCCATGCTCTCTTTCTGCCTTGCTTCTGGGGTTACTGACACTGCCTTTACGACTTAATGTGCTCTCCAACTTCTGTGCTGTCCTCAACCTTCTCCTCTGTCTCCCTACTACGCAACCTCTATTCAATTTAAATGTTCAATCCCAGGCAGCATCCTGGTGAATTGCCTCTGCACTCCATGGAGTGCAATCACATCCTACTGACACCAGAACTGCACACATACAACTCTAGCTGTGGCCTCACCAAAGTTCAATACAACTCCATCACAACCTCCCTACTTTTGTAATCTATGCCTCCATTGATAAAGACAAGTGCCCCATGTGCCTTTTTCACTCCCCAACTAACATGCCCTTCCATCGTCAGACATCTGTGGCCAAACACATCAAGGTCCCTTTGTTCCACAGAGCTTCCTAATGTCCTACCATTCACTGACTACTTTCTTGTCAAGTTACTCCTTTCAAAGTGCATCATCTCTCACTTTTCTGGGTTAAATTTCATCTGCCACTTATCTGCCCATTTGATCATTCTGTCTGTATCTTGTAACCAAGATACTATGCCAAACTGCTAACCACCAACCTTTATGTCATCCACAAATTTACTAATCCTACCCCCCACATTTATATAAATGACACATAAATGATGTGAAGTAGTCATTTACTCTACCAATGTCCACAAGCTGCCCCCTTGGTCCCTAATAGTTATCCTCTTCCCATTGCTATACTTGGGATTTTCCCTACTTTTACCAGCCAAAGTTCTCTCATAGCCCCTCTTTGCTTTCCTAATTAATCTCCACCCTGCACTTTCTATTCTTCAGTAATGCCTCCACTGATTTGTTCCCCTTGTACTTTTTAAAAACCTTTCTCTTCTTTTTCATTGTATCCTGAATATCTCTGGTCATCCATGGCTCTCAGCTTGTTATTCCTTCCCATCACTCTAGGGGGAGATGTTAGGTTTGCATCCTCCCCATTTCCTTTTTAAATACCCCCTACTGCTCTTTAGATTTTCTCATGAGTGGCTGTTCCCAGTCTACCTTAGCTAAATTGTGTCTTATTTGACTAAAATCCACTCTCCCCCAATCCAAAACTTTTTTTTGCAGTTTGTCTATTTCCTTGTCCATAACAGGCTTAAACTGTACCATGTTGTGATCACTATCCTTACAAATTCCTCCGGCATCAACTCAACCACTTAACTGGTTTCATGCCTCAGAATTAAGCTTCATTTGACATCCCCTCTACTTTTATTGCAGTAACTGACTCCTTAACCAATAATGCAATGTCCCCTCCCGTCTCACCTAAAGATTCTATATCCCAGAATGTTGAGTTGCCAATCGAGTCCTTCCTTCAACAACGTTTCTGCAATGGTGACTATGTCACACTTCCACATGTCAATCATTGCCCTCAACTCATCCATTTGTCTGCAATACTCAGCATTAAAGTAGATGCTATCCAGTCTGGCCTTACTCCCTGGAAACTTAAGTCAGAGTGCAGCTGTATTGTTTTGCTGTATGATTCCTAACTGCTAAAAGTCTATATCCCCCTCCCCGCTGTCAAATTAGTGGGGCTTCTCCCAACAGCACCAGCAAAACATCCTATAAGGGTGCGAGTTTGATTCCATTTCAAATGCAGACCGTTCCGCTTGTACAGGTCCTACCTTACCCAGAAATCTAAAACCCTCCCTCCTGCGTCATATCTTAAGCCACAGTATGAAGTCACACAACACCAAGTTAAAGTCCAACAGGTTTATTTGGTATCACAAACTTTCAAAGTGCTGCTCTTTCATCAGATGACTGGAGAGTTGGGCTTGCAAACAGGGCATATATAGAGACAGACTCAATTACAAGTTAATGAGAATCTTTACAGGTAATCAAATCTTTACAGATACAGACAGTGCGAGTGGAAAGAGGAATAAGCACAGATTAAAGAAGTGTGAATTGCCTCAGTTAGTGAGATTTTGCAAACCCAGACCAGATAGTGGGGGTTACAGATAGTGTGACGTGAACCCAAGATCCCAGTTGAGGCCATCCTCATGCGTGCAGAACCCGGCTATCAGATTCTGCTTGGCGACTGAGTTGTCTTGTGTCTTGAAGGCTGCCTACCAAAGATCAGAGGCTGAATGCCCTCGACTACTAAAGTGTTCCCCAATAGGAAGGGAACACTCCTGCCTGATGATCGTCAATGGTGTCCATTCATTAATTGTCGTAGTGTCTGCATGGTCTCGCCAACATACGACTCGGGGCATCCTTTCCTGCAGCGTATCAGGTAGACAACACTGGCTGAGTCGCAAGACTACGTACTGTGTACCTGGTGGATGGTGTTCTCACATTTGGTGATGGCATTTGTGTCGATGATCCAGCACGTCTTGCTGTGGCAGGGTTGTGTGGTGTCATAGTCAGCGTGCTCCTGAAGACTGGGTAGTTTGCTGTGAACAATGGTTTGTTTGAGGTTATGCAATTGTTTGAAGGCAAAGAGTGGGGGTGTGGGGATGGCCTTGGGGAGATGTTTGTCTTCATCAATGACATGAAGGCTCAGAAGAAGATTCCTCAAGTCCCTTCAGCTGTAGTGACCACCTCTCAATGTGCTATCCACGATGCTCTCAGATTTGCAGATGCTCCAGTGTCCCCATCTGCCATTGTTCTAGCTCTGAAACTCAAGCTTCCAGGAGCTGCAGCTTGACATACTTCCTGCACACGTTGGCCCTGGGCACTGGAAATGTACCTAGCCTCCCTCATGGAGCAAGAGCAAACCACAGCTTCAAGCTCTCCTGCCAATACTAAACTCCAAGTTTCAAAATTTAAGATTTTTTTTTAAAAATAAGACAAATAATTCCCTACCCTTGTTTGAACAATGAGTTTCAATTTAGTATGGTTTAGCATAAGAACATAAGAAATAGGAGCAGGAGTAGGCCAACTAGCCCTTCGAGCCTGCCCCGCCATTCAATAAGATCATGGCTGATCTGTCGTGGCTCAGTTCCACATTCCGGCCCTCTCCCCATAACCCTTAATCCCCTCTCTTATCAAAAACCCATCAACCCGCGTTTTAAAAATATTTAGCGAGGCAGCCTCCACTACTTCAACGGGCAGAGAATTCCAGAGATTCACCAACCGCATCCATTGGTTCTCACGTCACTTTCTGACCTGTAATGTTTATGCCATGTTTTTGGGTCAGAGGAGGGGAGGGGAAACACTGATGCAGAGTTTTGGACTTAACCACTCCTTGACACCAGGTCTTTCTCTTTCCACTTTTTCGTAGATGTGACTGCAGCGACTTCTTCCAGAATGCTCCTCTCTGCTGGAGTTTCAAACTCCACACAGTGACCCAAGCTGGGAATCATACCAGGTATTTACAATCTAGATTAATGACTTGGATACAGGGATAGCAGATACCACAGCCACATTTACAGATGACATCAAAATAGGTGAGATAGTAATAAGAAATTTACAAATTTGGGATAGCTTGATCTTGGGTTAGGACATCGCTCGGCACAACATCGAGGCCGAAGGGCCTGTACTGTACTGCACTGTTCTATAAATGGATATGAATAGGTGAAGTGATTGGGGCAAAATCTGGCAAAAGGAATTTAACCTGCGAAGCTATCCATTTTAGTAGGAAAAATATAAAGGCAAATTACCCAAATGGAGAGAAAATTCATTGTGCTTCAGTGCAGAGCAACCTGGGTATCCATGTACACAAGTGGCAGAAAACTGGTATGCAGGTGATAAAGGCAGCAAATGAAATCTTGGTCATAGAGGTTTGCAGCATGGAAACAGGCTGAACTTATCTATTCCAGCCTTTTTTTAAACCCCTCAATTAATCCCAATTGCCCGCATTTGAACCATATCCCTCTATACCCATGTAACTATCTAAACGCTTTTTTAAAAAAGACAACATTGTACCCACCTCTATTACTACTACTAGCAGCTTGTTCCAGACACACTGAAAACAGTGGTATTTGTGAAAGAAAAAAAGTATAAAAGTTGTAAAGTGCTGCTGCAACTATACAAAGCATTAATGAGACGTAGTCAGAATCGTGTGTACAGTTTTGGCCCCTTACTTAAGGGGGGATGTAGCTGCACTGGGAGCGGTTCAGAGGAGACTCACGAGATTGATTCGAGACAAGGGGTTTGTCTTATGAAGAGATATTGAGCAGTTCAGGACTATACTGCCTGGAGTTTAGAAGAATGAGGGGAGATCCAATTGATTTGTACTTAATGATAAGGTGGATTGACAAAGATATGGAGAGGATGTTTCCTCTTGTAGAACAATAGGTCTGTCGTTTTAGGATAAGGGAGAGCAGATTTAAAATCAGAGATGAAGAGGAATTACTTGTCTGAGTGGTGAGTCTGTGAAATTCACCAGCCCAGAGTGCGGTGGATGCTCAAACACTCAATAAAATTAAGGAAGTGGAAGGCAGATTTTTAAGTTTTAAGAGTTTGAGGTGCTATGGTGAACCGGCAGGAGTTACAGCCAAGATAAGATCAACTATGTCATACTGAAAGGCAGAGCAGTTTGAGGGGCCGAATTCCTAGCTATGATTATGTGGCAGCTGCACACATTGCAGTCTTTTTCTATAATTTTGTGGGTTGAACACAGAACACAACACAAACAGACCCTTCGGCCCACGAGTTGCGCCGATCACATCAACACCTACCAATCTATAGACCTATCTATAACCCCCAATCCCATTAAACCCCATATACTCATCCAGAAGTCTTTTAAAAGACCCCAGCGAGTTCGCCTCCACCACCACTGACGGCAGCCGATTCCATTCACTCACCACCCTCCGAGTGAAAAACTTACCCCTAACATCACTTCTGTACTTGCCTCCCCGCACCTTAAATCCGTGTCCTCTCATAGCGACCATTTCAACCCGAGGACAATAAGTGGAGGAGTGATGTTTGCAGAGATAGCAAGTAAAGGAAGTGGTGTTGAGAGAAGCGTTCCAGTAACATTCCACATGATCAGATTCAGCTGGGTGTGTTAGAGATGACCTTGGCCAAATACGGGTGCAGTATTCTGCTACTGAGAGTGAGAGTACTGAGGTTCAGAGAGAGTGGTGCTAGTAGCATCCCTACATTGCCAAACTGGCTGTCTCAAACAAATTGCTTCTGGAATTGACCTTGGTTGCAGTGGTGGCGACATGGTGGCACAGTAGTTAACACTGCTGCCTCACAGCAACAGAGACCAGGGTTCGATTCCCGTCTTGGCCACCATCAGTGCAGAGTCTGCATGGATTTCCTCCCACAGTCCGAAGACTTTGGCTGATAGGATTAAGGAGAACCCTAAGGCGTTTTACAGGTATGTCATGAACAGAAGGTTGGTTAGGGCCAGTTACAGACAGTAGAGGGAGGTTGTGTGTGGAACCGGAGGAAATTGGAGAGGCGTTGAACCAATATTTCTCTTCGGTGTTCACGCAAGGGGACATGAATGTAGCTGAGGAGGACACTGGGGTGCAGGGATGTAAAATAGATAGTATTGCAGTTGATACGGGGGATGTGCTGGATATTTTAGAGGGTTTGAAAATAGATAAGTCCCCTGGTCCGGATGGGATTTACCCTAGGATTCTTTGGGAGGCAAGAGAGGTGATTGCGAAGCCTGTGGCTCTGATCTTCAGGTCGTCGTTGGTCTCTGGTAAAGTACCGGAAGATTGGAGGACAGCAAATGTTGTCCCATTGTTTAAGAAGGGGAGAAGAGACTTCCCTGGGAATTATAGACCGGTGAGTCTTACTTCTGTGGTGGGTAAGGTTTTGGAAAGGATTATTAGAGACAGGATTTATAGTTATTTGGAGAGTAATGAATTGATTAGAGACAGTCAGCATGGTTTTGTAGCGGGTAGGTCGTGCCTTACTAACCTTATCGAGTTCTTTGAGAAAGTGACCAAAGAGGTGGATAGGGGTAAGGCAGTTGATGTGGTGTATATGGATTTTAGCAAGGCGTTTGCTAAGGTTCACCATGGTAGGCTTCTGCAGAAAATGCAGATGTATGGGATTGGGGGTGATCTAGGTAATTGGATCAGGAATTGGCTAGCAGATAGGAGACAGAGGGTGGTGGTTGATGGTAAATATTCGTCATGGAGTTCGGTTACGAGTGGTGTGCCTCAGGGATCTGTTTTGGGGCCACTGCTGTTTGTAATTTTTATTAATGATCTGGATGAGGGTATAATTGGGTGGATTAGTAAGTTTGCTGATGACACCAAAGTCGGAGGTGTGGTAGATTGTGAGGAAGGGTGTCATAATTTGCAGGGTGACTTAGAAAGGTTGCAGAGCTGGGCTGCGAGGTGGCGGATGGAGTTTAATGTGGAGAAGTGTGAGGTAATGCATTTCAGTAGGAATAACAGATGTGTTGAGTATAGGGCTAACGGGAGGACTTTGAATAGTGTGGAGGAGCTGAGGGATCTAGGTGTATGTGTACATAGATCCCTGAAAGTTGGGAATCAAGTAGATAAGGTTGTTAAGAAGGCATACGGAGTTTTGGCGTTTATTGGTAGGGGGATTGAATTTAGGAGTCGCAGCGTCATGATGCAACTGTACACAACTCTGGTGCGGCCGCACTTGGAGTTTTGTGTGCAGTTCTGGTCCCCACATTACAGGAAGGATGTAGAGGCTTTGGAGAGGGTGCAGAAGAGGTTTACCAGGATGTTGCCTGGTATGGAGGGGAGATCCTATGAGGAGAGACTGAGAGATTTGGGGTTGTTTTCGCTGGAAAGAAGGCGGCTAAGAGGGGATCTCATTGAAACATATAAGATGATTAGAGGTTTAGACAGGGTAGATAGTGATAGCCTTTTTCCTAGGATGGAGAAAGCTAGCACGAGGGGGCACGATTTTAAATTAAGGGGGGGTAGTTATAGGACAGATGTCAGGGGTAGGTTCTTTACCCAGAGGGTGGTGAGGGACTGGAATGCCCTGCCAGCTGCAGTTGTAAATGCACCTAGTTTGGGGGCGTTTAAGAGATCTGTGGATAGGTTTATGGATGAAAAGGGATTGGTTTAGGCTAGTGGGTCATTGTTTTGTAACTGGTCGGCGCAACATCGTGGGCCGAAGGGCCTGTTCTGCGCTGTAATGTTCTATGTTCTAACTTCAATAAGACGCCCCAGCTCTTGCATTCACTGTTCTGACTGATGAAACCAAGCGTGCCGAATGCTGCCTTCACCACTCTGTCCACCTGTGATTCCGCTTTTAGGGAGCTATGAACATGTACTCCTAGATCTTTGTTCTGTAACGCTCCCAAATGCCCTATCATTAACTGAGTAAATCCTGCCTTTTAACATCTTACCCACTAAAAACATTAGGCACACAGGCCTGTAGTTCCCAGGGTTTTCCCTGCAGCCCTTCTTAAACAAAGGCTCAACATTTGCCACCCTCCATCTGTAGCTGTCAATGCAATAATGACCATAATTCTCTTGTCAGAATTGATAGAAATGTTGCAATGCAGAACAGGACCATTCATGCTTATTCCGTTCCTTCTGATCTTTTGATAAGATGTGTACGCTTTCTGGCAATAAAAGCAGCCACTTGTGTTGCTGCAGCTTGGTGCTGTGTAACTGTTGGTGATATTGAAAGTTTTTGGTAGGCTAGCTACAACTATGGTTTTAAATATAAAGTTTGCGTGAAATAAAGCATTAGAAATTGATTCTGTACATCTTTAGTTTAAACAGAGGCACCAATTGCTTCAACTCAGTGCCTGATTGAATCTTACTGAAAAGGACATAGTGCTGAAGCTTTTGCCTTGCACTTGTCACTGATACTACTGCTGAACTAGCAATCCAGTGACCTAGGATAATGTCCTGGGGGCCTGGGTTTAAATCCCACCATGTTAGATGGTGAAATTTAAATGCAGTAAAACATCCGGAATTACGTCTATTGACCATAAATGATTGTCATAAAACCCAAATGGATCACTGTCACAGGGAAGGAAACGTGCTATCCATGGCTGGTCTGGCCTACATGTGGCTTCAGAACCACAAACATGGATGTTCAGTTGTATTCAACTTTGTATGCAAAGGAAACAAAAAGGAATGAAACTGGACTAACCATCCAGCATCAGCCTAGGCTCCAGAAATGACAACAGCAAACATAGCCCTATCGAACCTGCAATGTCTTTAGTGACATCTGGGAATTTGTGCCAAAACTGAGAGATCTGTCTTGCAAACTAGCCAAGCAACAGACTGATATTGTCATGCTGACAGAATCGTACCTTACAAATAATATCCCAGACACTACCATCATTATTCAAAGCAGGAGTGATGGCAGTGGTATGCAGTCAAAAGGGAGTTGCCCTGGGAGTCCTAAATATTGACTTTGGATCCCATGACGTCTCATGGTATCATTAGGTCAAACATGGACAAGGAAACGTTCTGTAGATTACCCATGTACCCATCTCCCTTTTGCTGTTGCATCAGTACTCCTCCATGTTTAACACAATTTGAAGGAAGCACTGAGGGTGGCAGAATGTGCTCTGGCAGGGGGACTTCAATGTGCATCATCAAGAATGGCTCAGTAGCACCACCACAGACCCAGAATTAGGTTGCTCAATTCATCTGAGCCTTGTAACACAACCCACTTATTCCAGGCATTAGTCAAGAACAATGACCATGTCATATTTAAAACTGTTCTAACAATGTGTACCATGGCCACTGGGATGGGGAGAAGGAACAGAGGAGAGCAATTGGTTGGCAAGTCAACTCTTGATTGCTATGAACAAGGCAAGGTGGGACTGTAGCCAGCCTAAGCTTCTGGTTATTTGAAAGCTTATAGCTAATAACCTGGTCTCTGTGCAGACATTGGATGATCATGTTTGATTTCTACATGACCTTCATCTCTTCCTTACAGGATGATGTTCTCTTGAAATGTGTCGACTTTCCTTATCTGTGTATAAGCCTCCTTGGCCTTCGTAATTCTGACTGCTTCAGCACTCTGTGCTACCAGATTGCTGGGTTGATCCTTTTGCAATGACATCTCTTATCTCTGCTCTATAATTTTCCCTTCAGACATTGTCCTGCCAATGTTTCCCTGCTGTGATAGGGAGTACTTGACTGTGCTTGTTTCGAGAGAAATCCTTGAACTCTCCATCCTTCAGTGCATATCCCTAAGCTTTTGGCATCGACAAGCTGGTATGAACAATCAAAGGTTCATATTGGATAGGCAAACAGTACATGGGGGGGGGCAAATCAATGGGCTCCCCAGGGCTTGGCATGGCTCCACCCCTGTTCAATCTGTGTGTACACAATCAAGAAAATGCCTCCCAAAAATTCAAATGTGCTGATATCTGCCCTGCTTGGACGAGACCCTAAACGAGGACTTGTCCAAATTTGAACAATACCACAACATGGGGTGATTCAGGCCAAACCCTGCAGAAACTGTCTCCAACTTATTCCATGGGGCGGCGCGGTAGCACAGTGGTTAGCACTGCTGCTTCACAGCTCCAGGGTCCTGGGTTCAATTCCCGACTCGGGTCACTGCCTGTGTGGAGTTTGCACATTCTCCTCGTGTCTGCGTGGGTTTTCTCCGGGTGCTCCGGTTTCCTCCCACAGTCCAAAGATGTGCGGGTTAGGTTCATTGGCTATCCTAAAATTGCCCCTTAGTGTCCTGGGATGTTGTAGGTTAGAGGGATTAGCAGGTAAATGTGTAGGGATATGGGGATAGGGTCAGGGTGGGATTGTGTTCGGTGCAGACTCGATGGGCCGAAGGGCCTGTTTCTGCACTGTAGGGTTCTATGTCTGTTTCTATGTCTCTCCATCTTCACAATGCAAAAACCAATAGAGCGCTCAACATCCAAATAAATGGCTACAGGTTAATGCACTACCCAAACTCCAATATACTGCAGAGTGACCTTAGATAGGACACTGACCTTCCAGGAACACCTAAAAACAACTTAATGTTTAAAGTTTATTTAATAGTATCACAAGTCGGCTTGCATTAACACTGCAATGTAGTTACTGTGAATCCCCAGTTGCAACATTTCAGCGTCTGCTCAGGTGCACTGAGGAAGAATTTAGCACCTAACTAGCACATCATTCTCTCCACCTCTATCCTATCCATCCCATTCATCATCTTATATGTCTCAATGAGATCTCCCCTCATTCTTCTAAACTCTAACGAGTACAAGCCTAGTTTATTCAGCCTCTCCTCATAGCTCAATCCCCTCAACTCCGGTATCAGCCTAGTAAACCTCCTCTGCACTCCCTCCAGGGCCAAAATATCCTTGTAAACCTCCATCAGGTTCTCCCCTCATCCTTTGACTCTCCAGTGAAAACAATCAAAGTTTGTTTAATTTTTCTTCATAGTCCATATCCTCCAAACCAGGCAGCATCCTGGTAAATCTTTTCTGTACTCTTTCCAATGCACAACATCCTTCTGGTAGTGTGGCAACCAGAATTGTACACAATAGTCCAAATGCAGCCTAAGCAAAGTTTTACACAGCTGCGACATGATTTTCCAATTCCTATACTCAACACTCTTGACCGAAGAAGGGCAGCACCTGCCTTGCCACCTTCAGGGAACTGTGGATCTGCACACCAAGATCCCTCTATATGAAAATATCTCTAAAGGCTCTGCCATTTACTGAATACTTTCTTTCTGCAGTCAACCTTCCAAGTTGCATCACCTCACATTTGTCCAGATTAAATTTCATTTGCCATCTTTCAACCCAGGTCTCCAGCCAATTTATATCTTGCTGTATCTTCTGACAATCCTCCTCACTATCCACTACTATCCCAATTTTATCATCTGCAAATTTACTAATCAGACCACCCTACATTTTTCTCCAAATCATTTATATACATTACAAGAGGCTCCAGTACTGATACTTGTGGAACATGGCTTGTCACAGACCTCCAGTTAGAAAATCCTCTGCAACTCTCTTCCTTTGCCCAAAGAAGTTTTGTACCCATCTTACCAACTCACCTTAGATTCCATACAATTTCACCATTTGTATCAGACTGCCATGAGGAACCTTATCGAAGGCTTTACTGAAGTCCATGTAAACAACGACTGCCCTGCCCAATTTTTTCCCTCACTTCCTCAAAGAACTCAATCAAGTCTGAGAGACATAGAACATAGAACAACACAGCACAAACAGGCCCTTCGGCCCACCAGTTGCGCTGATCACATCAACACCTACCAACCTACAGACTCCCACATCCAGGTTTCCTCCCACATCCCAAAAATGTGATTGGGTAGCAAATTGTCCCTATATTGGACCTCCCTGATTCTTACACATTAGGCATAGACTAAAATCATGAATAGGTCACTGACAATGGGACGGCAGCGCGGGCTCGTTGGGCCGAAGGGCCTGTTTCCCGTGCTATGTTGTTCTTTGTACAGACCTATCTATAACACTCAATCTCATTAAACCCCATATACTCATCCAGAAGTCTTTTAAAAGACCCCAGCGAGTTCACCTCCACCACCACTGACGGCAGCCAATTCCACTCACTCACCACCCTCTGAGTGAAAAACTTACCCCTAACATCACTTCTGAACTTCCTTCCCTGTACCTTAAATCTGTGTCCTCTCGTAGCAACCATTTCAACCCGGGGAAATAGCCTCAGAGTCCACCCTATCTATTCCTCTCAACATTTTGTAAACTTCTATCAGGTCGCCTCTCAACCTTCGTCTCTCCAGGGAAAAGAGTTCCCAGCTTCCTCAACCTAACTTCATAAGGCACGCCTCCCAGTCCAGGCAACATCCTTGTAAATCTCCTCTGTACCCTCTCAATAGCTTCTACATCTTTCCTATAGTGAGGTGACCAGAACTGCGCACAATACTCTAAATGAGGCCTGACAAGGGTCTTATAAAGTTGCAGCATTATGACTCCTAAACTCAATCCCTCGATTAATGAAGGCCAGTACACCATACACCTTCTTGACCACCTCCTCCACCTGCGAGGCCGATTTAAGAGTCCTGTGGACCCGGACCCCTAGATCCTTCTGCTCTTCAACACTACTCAGACTTCTGCCCTTGATAGTGTACTCGTTCATCCCGTTGGTTCTGCCAAAATGGACGACTATGCATTTATCCGCGTTGAAGTCCATCTGCCACTTCTCCGCCCAGTCCTGCATCCTATCTATGTCCTGCTGCAACTTTTGACATCCTTCCAGACCATCCACAACACCACCGACCTTAGTGTCATCAGCCAACTTACTTACCCATCCCTCCACTTCCTCATCCAGGTCATTTATGAAAATGACAAACAATAAGGGTCCCAGAACAGATCCTTGAGGCACTCTGCTGGTGACTGACCTCCATTCAGAAAAAGCCCCATCCACAACCACTCTCTGCCTTCTGCAGGCAAGCCAGTTCTGGATCCACAAGGCCAAAGGCCCTTGGATCCCATGCCCTCTCACCTTCTCAAGAAGTCTTGCATGGGGGACCTTATCAAACACCTTGCTGAAGTCCATGTACACTACGTCCACGGCACTTCCTTCGTCAATGTGTTCAGTCACATTATCGAAGAACTCAACTAGACTCGTAAGGCACGACCTGCCCTTGACAAATCCATGCTGACTATTTCTTATCATGTCAAACCTCTCCAAATGTTCGTAAATCTTGTCCCTCAGAAGCCTCTCCATCAGCTTACCAACCACTGAGGTCAGACTCACCGGTCGGTAATTTCCCGGGCTATCTCTGTTCCCTTTCTTGAAAATAGGAACTACATCCGCAATCCTCCAATCCTCCGAAACCTCTCCCGTCTCCATTGACGACGCAAAGATCATCGCCAGGGGCTCCGCAATCTCTTCCCTCGCCTCCCACAGTATCCTGGGGTACATCCCATCTGGTCCAGGCGACTTATCTACCTTGATAGAATTCAAAAGTTCCAACACATCCTCCTCCTTAATATTCACGTATTCAATCTTTTCCATCTGCTCCATGACCTCCCCTTCACGAAACCATGCTGCCTATTGCCAATAAGCCTATTCTCTTCCAGATGCAAGTACATCCAGTCCCTAAGGATTTCTCCAATAATTTCCCCACCACTGATACAAGGTTCACAAGCCTGTAATTTCCCAGATTGTCTCTTCTGCCCTTCTTAAACAGAAGAGCAATGATAGCTACTCTCCAATTCTCTGGTACCTCATCTGTGGCTAAAGAGGATGTAAAGATTTTGGCCAAGGTCTCAGCCATTTCTTCCCTTGTGTCTCTCTCTCTCTATTCTGGGTAGACCCTATCTGGCTACAAAACATTGGTAAGGCCACATTTGGAATACTGTGTACTGTTCTGATCATCCTATTACATTAAGAATATTATTAAACTAGAAAAAGTGTGGAAAAAATTTTACTGGGATGCTTTCAGGACTTGATGGTTTGAGTTATAAGGAGAGGCTGGATAGACTGGGACATTTTTCCTCTGAGGCTTAGGGTGATCTTATATAAGTCGATAAAATAACGAGGGGCATAGATCAAGTCGAGGGTCAATATCTCTTCCCAAAGATAGGGGTGTCTAAAACTAACGGGCATAGGTTTAAGCTAAGACGGGAGCAATACAGAAGGGTCCAGAGGGGCAATTTTTTCACAGAGTGGTGAGTATCTGGAACAAGCTGCCAGAGATAGTAGTAGAGGCAGGTACAATTTTGTCTTTTAAAAACCATTTAGACAGTTACATGAGTAAAACTGGTATAGAAAGATATGGGCCAAACGTGGGCAATTAGGGTTCATTTAATGTTAATGTTAACAATTGGACAGTTTGGACAAGTCAGGCTAAAGAGTGTGTTTCCATGCTGTAAACCTCTATGATTCTAATGGTCTTGTTAAAAAAAAGCCAGCTCACGTCAACAAAATTAAACTGGTTCTGGGAGTAATGATTTGGAAGCTCCACTTGCCATGTCAGACAACCAAAAAGGCCAGAGATATATTGATCTCACAGGACTGCTTACAAGTTACTGATGTTTCCATTCAAGATTAACTTCTATCTTGTACTGGCCGCAGCACAGAAAGTTTATCAGAAACAGTTGCACAATTCCACTACATGGCCCATTCTCAGAGAAGCAATACTGCTAATGACTGAAGTCATGAGAATGGACCACATTTCCAGGGCAATGTCAGGCTCCATCCACATCAGCAACTGAATCTCTGTGCTAATGAACAAGAAATACAAGTAGACCCCACTTCCCCCAAACCCACGGAGCAACTAACACCCTCAGCACCCCTCCCCCACAGGCGCCTCCACATTCAGTCCACAAACTTCTGCTTGTTTGACAATTATTTCAAGTCATTTTATGTACAGTTAATGTTTAATGCCAAATGCATGCAATGTTTAGAATCAGTTGGTTTCTGTAAAAAAGCCCGAGAAATCAATTAGAAAATCTTTTTTGAAAAACTTACCAGCATCATCTGCAGTGTGGGGCTTCCCAGGGGTTCCAGCATCTGTTGAATTAAACACAGGATCACAAGTGGAGTGAATGCTCATTACTACATGTACACACTGATCCCTTCCCAGCTGAGCTCAGCGTACACTACAGCCTCAGTGGATTGGTTCCGATTTCTCATTAGATTCCTAGAGGGGAGGTTTCCAACAGAAGCCCTTCAACACTAAATACCTTCAACAAATCACCTTTGAATTTGCAAACTTGTAACTCTATTTAAACTGAATTAGGTCAATCCCTTTACACCCCCAGCACCCACTAACATCTCCCTCAGGACACTGCATCCCACTTCACTTCCCTCCTCAAACTCCCACCCCTCAGCCACAGACCCCTCCTATACCACAGCTCCAAAAACATTCTCTCCCCCCTCCACATCCATTCCCTCCACCTCCCTCTTCCCCCCCCACCGACCCCTCATTCTCTTCCCCTTCCCCCCCCCACCGACCCCTTCATTCTCTTCCCCTTCCCCCCCCACCGACCCCCTCATTCTCTTCCCCTTCCCCCCCCACCGACCCCCTCATTCTCTTCCCCTTCCCCTCCCCACCGACCCCCTCATTCTCTTCCCCTTCCCCTCCCCACCGACCCCCTCATTCTCTTCCCCTTCCCCTCCCCACCGACCCCTCATTCTCTCCCCCCCCCTCATTCTCTCTCCCCCCCCTCCTCATTCTCTCTCCTCCCCCCCCCTCATTCTCTCCCCTCCCCCCCTCATTCTTTCCCCCTCCCCCCCTCATTCTTTCCCCCTCCCCCCCTCATTCTTTCCCCCTCCCCCCCTCATTCTTTCCCCCTCCCCCCCTCATTCTTTCCCCCTCCCCCCCTCATTCTCTCTCCTCCCCCCCCTCATTCTCTCTCCTCCCCCCTCATTCTCTCCCCTCCCCCCTCATTCTCTCCCCTCCCCCCTCATTCTCTCCCCTCCCCCCCTCATTCTCTCCCCTCCCCCCCTCATTCTCTCCCCTCCCCCCTCATTCTCTCCCCTCCCCCCTCATTCTCTCCCCTCCCCCCTCATTCTCTCCCCTCCCCCCCTCATTCTCTCCCCTCCCCCCCTCATTCTCTCCCCTCCCCCCCTCATTCTCTCCCCTCCCCCCCTCATTCTCTCTCCCTCCCCCCCTCATTCTCTCTCCCTCCCCCCCTCATTCTCTCTCCCTCCCCCCCTCATTCTTTCCCCCTCCCCCCCTCATTCTTTCCCCCTCCCCCCCTCATTCTTTCCCCCTCCCCCCTCATTCTTTCCCCCTCCCCCCTCATTCTCTCTCCCCCCCCCCCCTCATTCTCTCTCCCCCCCCCCCTCATTCTCTCTCCCCCCCCCCCCTCATTCTCTCTCCCCCCCCCCTCATTCTCTCTCCCTCCCCCCCCCTCATTCTCTCTCCCTCCCCCCTCCTCATTCTCTCTCCCTCCCCCCCCCTCATTCTCTCTCCCTCCCCCCCCCTCATTCTCTCTCCCTCCCCCCCCCCTCATTCTCTCTCCCTCCCCCCCCCTCATTCTCTCTCCCTCCCCCCCCCCTCATTCTCTCTCCCTCCCCCCCCCCTCATTCTCTCTCCCTCCCCCCCCCCTCATTCTCTCTCCCTCCCCCCCCCCTCATTCTCTCTCCCTCCCCCCCCCCTCATTCTCTCTCCCTCCCCCCCCCCTCATTCTCTCTCCCTCCCCCCCCCTCATTCTCTCTCCCTCCCCCCCCCTCATTCTCTCTCCCTCCCCCCCCCTCATTCTCTCTCCCTCCCCCCCCCTCATTCTCTCTCCCTCCCCCCCCCTCATTCTCTCTCCCTCCCCCCCCCTCATTCTCTCTCCCTCCCCCCCCCTCATTCTCTCTCCCTCCCCCCCCCTCATTCTCTCTCCCTCCCCCCCCCTCATTCTCTCTCCCTCCCCCCCCCTCATTCTCTCTCCCTCCCCCCCCCTCATTCTCTCTCCCTCCCCCCCCCTCATTCTCTCTCCCTCCCCCCCCCTCATTCTCTCTCCCTCCCCCCCCCTCATTCTCTCTCCCTCCCCCCCCCTCATTCTCTCTCCCTCCCCCCCCCTCATTCTCTCTCCCTCCCCCCCCCTCATTCTCTCTCCCTCCCCCCCCCTCATTCTCTCTCCCTCCCCCCCCCTCATTCTCTCTCCCTCCCCCCCCCTCATTCTCTCTCCCTCCCCCCCCCTCATTCTCTCTCCCTCCCCCCCCCTCATTCTCTCTCCCTCCCCCCCCCTCATTCTCTCTCCCTCCCCCCCCCTCATTCTCTCTCCCTCCCCCCCTCATTCTCTCTCCCTCCCCCCCCCTCATTCTCTCTCCCTCCCCCCCCCTCATTCTCTCTCCTCCCCCCCATTCTCCGCCCCCTCCCGGCCTTACTTTCCCCTCTTCGGGGGAAGCACAAGAAGATCCGGCCCGCTCTGTGCTGCTTTCCACCACCAGGGGTTGGGAGCGAGACCTGGAATGCGGCCGCACTCGAGACGCAGGCTGTGGCCGCCTGGCTGGGCCTAGGCCGCGCAGTGAGGCCGGGGGGGGGCGGTTAACGGCCGCGCTCTCTCAGTCTCGGTACAGATCTCTCCCTGTCTCTCTCAGTCAGGCTGTGTGTGTGTATTTTTATATATATATATAATGTCTCTCTGTACCTGAGGGAAGCCTGTGAGAGACGCCATCCAGTCGCCGTCGTCGCCGCCGCCGCCGCCCGGTTCGCCGCTCTCGCGAGAAGTCCCTCCCGCCGCTCGGTCACGTGGGACGGAGCCCCGCCCCCGTCGCCATTTTGTGGGAGAACAATAACAACAAACAACAACAACTGGACCTGTCACTAATCCAAGGCTCTCCTCCACAGGCTGCAGTCCCAATCCCTCCGTGAACCGGGCGGGATCTGCCATTGTAACCTACTGCAGGTACCGAGTATAGCCAGCCCATCCCACACACACTTACAGCCCACTGAAGAAAAGCATTTACAACTGAACCTTTCATTGTTGTTTTTTACAACAATAAATCGTTAACATTTCTATAAAAGCAAATCACTGCGGAAGCTGGAATCTGAAACCAAAAGAGAAAATGCTGGAAAACCTCAGCTTTGACAAAGGGTCATCGGGGCTGGAAAGATCAGCTCTCTCCTTACAGATGCTGCCAGACCCGCTGAGATTTTCCAGCATTTCCTCTTTTGGCATTAGCATTTCTCTCTGTATTAATCTGCCTGGCAGTCTCTTCAAATTCTACACCATTCCTCACTTCACCACATTCTCCGGTTTTCTTTCACTGATAATCCTAGAAACATGATGTGGGAATGCCGGCGTTGGACTGGCGTAAACACAGTAAAAAGTCTGACAACACCAGGTTTTAGTCCAACCGATTTATTTGATAATATTCTCACAAGCAAGCAAGCTTTCGAGGTTACCCTCTTCGTCAGGCGAATGGAGAGTTCTGGCCTCAGACAGAGCATATAAAGCACAGACAGCGCCAGTCCAACGCCGACATACCCACATCATGACTTACAGATGCTGCCAGACCCGCTGAGATTTTGGCATTAGCATTTCTCTCTGTATTAATCTGCCTGGCAGTCTCTTCAAATTCCACACCATTCCTCACTTCACCACATTCTCCGGTTTTCTTTCACTGATAATCCTAGAAACATACAGCCCATGGAGTCTGCACTGACACCTGATTCTGTAATTGTGTCCTGCACACCCATTTAATTACATCCTTAGTAGGGAAAAGAACTATCTGGACCAAATTAAGCACGAATTGACCTGACTCGGTGTTTTATGGCTCAAGTGGATTTTAATGGTAACCAACAGTTAAATGTGGCACTGCTACTGGAGTCTTCAGGGTGGCATGGTGGTTAGCACTGCTACTTCACAGTGCCAGGGACCCGGCTTCAATTCCTGGCTTGGGTCGCTGACTGTGGAGTTTGCACATTCCCCCCATGTCTGTGTGGGTTTCCTGCGGGTGCCCCAGTTTCCTCCCACACTCTGAAAACACACACTGTTTAGGTTAATTGGTCATGATAAATACTTCCTCAGCCACTGGAGTGTGCCGACTTAGGGAATTTCACTGCAGTGTTAATGTAAGCCTACTTGTGACACTAATAAATAAACTTAAAAAACTTTAAATCCTTCAGAAATCCAGTGCAAGTTTCAAAGCGCTCACAAAAATAGGCACTAGTGCATATCAGTCAACTTCAATTTTACTGAACGTATCAACAGTCAATGTCTCTCATCTGTCTTTATATAATGATCACACTCACAGACTTTGTAATTGATTTTAATTCCATTCATCCTGAGGCCTGGGGCCAGTTCATTAGATATGTGCAAGAGGGAGCTGGATGTGGCCCTTGTGGCTAAAGGGATCAAGGGGAATGGAGAAAGTGGGAGTGGGATGCTGAAAGTGCCTGATCAGTCATAATCATATGGAATGGTGGTGCAGGCTCGAAGGGCTGAATGGCCTTCTGCTGCACCTATTTTCTGTGTCACTGTCTATGTGCCCACCAGCTGGGTTTCCCTCCAGTTGCATGCAGCCTTGCCACCCAGATGCAGGAGTTTCCTGGCTCCTGTCAGGAGTTGTGAGTAAGTAGTCTCACAAAACCAGGTTAAAGTTCAACAGGTTTATTTGCTAGCACGATCTTTTGGAGCACCATTCCTTCATGAGGTGAGTGCAGGATTTGTTTCACAATCAAGACATATGTACACACAAACTCAATTAAACTTGGTGTCTGTGTCGATATATGCAATCTGCTTAGAGGCCCGCTCCATTATGAGCCAACAGTTTGCAGTGTCGGTGGTAGCTATGATGACAGATCAGGGTGATGTGGAGGTGGACATTTAGATTTTCAGAAAGCTTTTGCCCTACATAAGAGGTTAATTGGTTAGCAGACAGGAAACATAATAAGTGGAATTCTCCCCAAAAAATTCTAAGCATCAAATTTGCGTAAAATCTGGAGTAAGTCCTGCTGTATTTTTCAGTGGGAGTTTCAGAATGGATCTCCTGCGCTCTGAACACTGCACAGTACACTGGCATGCTTCAATCCAGAAACCACTGGGCAAGGCCTATTCCCGCTGGAGAGACCGGCAGCATAGCACTGAGTGGGTCACTGCACATGTACCAATCTGTCAGCTCCGAGATCAGTGTAGGCACAGTGGGCCCTCTCTGCTGGCCTCCCGAGTGAAGGCCAGCTCAATCACTGGCCAGCCCTGTGACCCTGCATCATTGGCCCTTCGAGCGCCCCCCCCCCCCCCCCCCCCCCCCAATAGCCTGATCGCTGGTCTCCTGGACATGGTAAAAAGTCTGACAACACCAAGTTTAAGTCCAACCGATTTATTTGATAATACTCACGCTTTCGGGGTTTCCCTCTTCGTCAGGTGAATGGAGAGTTCTGACCTCAGACAGAGCATATAAAGCACAGACAGTTTAGAGATTACTGATTAGAATGCGAATCCTTACACCTAACCTGCTGTTCAAGGCCTGAAGTGGCTGATAATGTGAGTGGAAGGAGCACTGATCACAGTTTAAAGAGATGTGTATTGTCTCCAGACAGTACAGTAACTGAGGTTTTGCAAACCCAGGCAAGTCACGGGGGTTACAGATAGTGCGACATGAACCCAAGATCCCTGTTGAGACGGCTCATGAGGACACCTGTGTCCCTTGGCACTGTCTGATGTCTGGTAGGCAGTGCCAAGGACCCCCCCCCGGACATTGGCACTTTTGTCCCCTTGGGCAGTGTCAGGGGGCCCAGGCTGGCACTGCCAAGGTGACAATGCCAGGAGACACCCCCCACCCCCACGTCTGACCTTCGGTGGGGGGGGGCCTCAATTGCCCCTCCCCCCTTCACTCCAGCGGGGTCAGGTCACCAGCTCCCCGCAAGTGGGAAGCTGTAGTATAGGGGTGGCGGGGGGCGGTGGGTGGGGGAGGCTAACAAAGAACAACACAGCACGGGAAACAGGCCCTTCGGCCCAACGAGCCCGCGCCGCCGTCCCATTGTCTCAGTGACCTATTCATGATTTTAGTCTATGCCTAATGTGTGAGGATCAGGGAGGTCCAATATAGGGACAATTTGTTACCCAATCAATCAGCCTAAAAGAACATTTTTGGCATGTGGGAGGAAACCGGAGCACCCGGAGGAAACCCACGCAACCACGGGGAGAACGCGCAAACTCCCACGGACACAGGCCCAAATCCATGTATCCGCATAGCAACAGAGATAGCCTCTGAGCTGTCATGTTGCCCTCGAGATGGTCCAGTTTACGCACACCAACGACATGAAGCAGTAGGCAACTCCCGAAGCAATATCCAAGAGCAGCCCACCACAACCTGCCGCACGCATGCCCCTTGCTGGACTTAAATGCCTGTGGATAAAAAATTCATTATTAAAAAGACTCTATATCCCTGAGGCTAAAACTGAATCCCAAGCCTACAATGTTTAGTAAGGCCTGCTATATCCCCCTATATGTAGACCGCTCATGTGGCTGTCCAAGTGACTCTTGAACAACCCTAGCGTGCCTGCTTCCACCACCTTACTCGGCAGTGCATTCCACATCCCCACTACCCTTTGTGTGAAAAACTGCCCTCTAATATTAGTCTTATATCTAGCCCCCCTCACCCTAAGCCCGTGACCCCTCGTTCTATCCATGGGGATGGGCATGGGGATTTCCATCCTACTCTCACTAATGCCATTGAAATGATATAAAATGAGCTGCTGCATATATTAAACAGTGCCACGCTGATTTCCAGCGCAGAGCTGATAGTGCTGAAATCTGGTGCTGGGAGAGGCACCCTGGGCTGGACACCCAGCACAAACCAGTGCAGTGGGATGGGAGAATCACCCCCAGTATGTATAAATGGGTCTTTTTCAAAGTAGTGGGCGGTGATTAGTGGATCCTACAAAATTTAGTGCTTCCATTCCAGCTATAGAACATAGAACATTATAGCGCAGAACAGGCCCTTCGGCCCACGATGTTGCGCCGACCAGTTACAAAAACAATGACCCTCTAACCTAAACCAATCCCTTTCCATCCATATCCACAGATCTCTTAAACGCCCCCAAACTAGGTGCATTTACAACTGCAGCTGGCAGGGTATTCCAGTCCCTCACCACCCTCTGGGTAAAGAACCTACCCCTGACATCCGTCCTATAACTACCCCCCCTTAATTTAAAGCCATGCCCCCTCATGCTAGCTTTCTCCATCCGAGGAAAAAGGCTATCACTGTCCACCCTATCTAAACCTCTAATCATCTTATATGTTTCAATAAGGTCCCTTCTTAGCCACCTTCTTTCTAATGAAAACAACCTCAAATTCCTCAGTCTCTCCTCATAGGACCTCCCCTCCAAACCAGGCAACATCCTGGTAAATCTCCTCTGCACCCTCTCCAAAGCCTCCACATCCTTCCTATAATGTGGGGACCAGAATTGCACACAATACTCCAAGTGCGGACGCACCAGAGTTTTGACAATTTTGAGATGATTTTGGCTGGTAGGATTAAGGAGAACCCTAAGGCGTTTTACAGGTATGTCAAGAACAGAAGGTTGGTTAGGACAAGATTAGGGCCAGTTACAGACAGTAGAGGGAAGTTGTGTGTGGAACCGGAGGAGATTGGAGAGGCGTTGAACCAATATTTCTCTTCGGTGTTCACGCAAGGGGACAGGAATGTAGCTGAGGAGGACACTGGGGTGCAGGGGTGTAAAATAGATAGTATTGCAGTTGATACGGGGGATGTGCTGGATATTTTAGAGGGATTGAAAATAGATAAGTCCCCTGGTCCAGATGGGATTTACCCTAGGATTCTTTGGGAGGCAAGAGGGGTGATTGCGGAGCCTCTGGCTCTGATCTTCAGGTCGTCGTTGGTCTCTGGTATAGTACCGGAAGATTGGAGGACAGCAAATGTTGTCCCATTGTTTAAGAAGGGGAGAAGGGACTTCCCTGGGAATTATAGACCGGTGAGTCTTACTTCTGTGGTGGGTAAGGTTTTGGAAAGGATTATTAGAGACAGGATTTATAGTTATTTGGAAAGTAATGAGTTGATTAGAGACAGTCAGCATGGTTTTGTAGCGGGTAGGTCATGCCTTACTAACCTTATCGAGTTCTTTGAGAAAGTGACCAAAGAGGTAAGGCAGTTGATGTGGTGTATATGGATTTTAGCAAGGTGACAGAGACTTGGTTAAAGGAAGGGCAGGATTGGCAGTTGAATGTTCCTGGGTATAAGTGTTTCAGGCGAGATAGGGGTGGGTCGCTGAGAGGTGGGGGAGTGGCGTTGTTAGTTAAGGATTGCATCGTAGCAGTGCGGAGGGAGGGAGGTACGGAGGATGTAGGAATCGAGTCGCTATGGGTGGAGTTGAGGAATAGGAAGGGTGATGTTACTCTGCTGGGTGTTTACTACAGACCGCCCAACAGCCCGAGGGCTGTGGAAGAAGGGATAAGCAGGGACATTCTAGATAAGTGCAGGAAGAATAGGGTGGTGGTAGTGGGAGATTTTAATCTCCCCAGGGTAGATTGGAATGTACTGAGATCAGAGGGTGCTGACGGGGAGGAATTTGTACAGTGTGTAATGGAAGGATCCCTGGAGCAGTACGTGGATAGACCGACCAGGGAGGGGGCTATACTTGACTTGGTTCTGGGGAATGAGCCTGGGCAGGTGGTTGACGTTGAGGTAGGAGAGCATGTGGCTAACAGTGACCACAACTCTGTCTGGTTCAAGATATTAATGGATAAAGATGAAGCCTGTCCTAAGGGGAGGGTGTTAAATTGGGGGAGGGCTAGATACAGCCGGATTAGGCAGGATCTTAAAGATACGGACTGGGGTACGCTATTTAACGGTAGGTCGACGCTGGGTATGTGGGAGTCTCTCAAGGGAAAACTACAATCTTTACAGGAAAGACATGTGCCGGTCAAGAGGAAGGATGGGAAAGGTAGGATTAGAGAGCCGTGGGTAACTAGGGATATTGAGGACCTGGTCAGGAGAAAGAGGGAAGCGTACACTAGATCGAGGCATTTGAGGACAGAGATAGCGTTAGAAGAATACAGAGAATGTAGGAGGGAACTTAAAAGGGGCATCAGAAAGGCAAAAAGGGGCCACGAAATGGCTTTGGCGGGTAGGATTAAGGAAAATCCTAAAGCATTTTACTCTTATATTAGAAACAAAAGGATGGTTAGAGGGAACATTGGTCCTCTCAGGGACAGAGGAGGGGAACTATGCTTGGAGCCTGGGGGAATGGGGGAGATCTTGAATGAATACTTTGCGTCGGTATTCACTCAGGAGAGGGGTCAGTCCTCTGCTGCTGTGCTTGAGAAGTTTGAGGATCCGTTGAGGGAAATAGTCATCACGAGGGAAGAGGTGTTGGGACTTTTAGACACTATAAAGACAGACAAATCTCCGGGGCCTGATGGCATCTATCCTAGGCTGCTAAGGGAGGTGAGGGATGAAATTGCTGGGCCTCTGACGCAAATCTTTGTCTCTTCTTTGGACACAGGTGAGGTCCCAGAGGATTGGCGGATTGCAAATGTTGTACCGTTGTTTAAGAAGGGTCAGAGAGATAACCCAGGGAATTATAGGCCAGTGAGCTTGACTTCAGTTATAGGCAAGATAATGGAGAGGATCCTCAAGGATAGGATGTATGAGCATCTGGAGCGCTGCAATCTGATCAGGGATACGCAGCATGGCTTCGTTACAGGGAGGTCGTGCCTTACGAATCTGTTGGAATTTTTTGAAGAGGTGACAAAAACGGTTGACGAAGGACAAGCCGTTGATGTTGTCTATATGGATTTCAGTAAGGCGTTTGACAAGGTCCCTCACGGTAGGCTGATAGAAAAGGTGAAGGCTCATGGGATACAAGGCCAGGTATGTAGATGGGTGAAGAACTGGCTTGGGAGGAGAAGACAGCGGGTAGTAGTGGAGGGCTCCTTTTCCAATTGGAGGTCTGTCACCAGTGAGGTGCCGCAGGGCTCGGTACTAGGACCTCTACTATTTGTAGTATACATTAATGACTTGGAAGAGGGGGTAGGTGGTGTGATCAGCAAATTTGCTGATGACACTAAGTTGGTTGGATTGGCGGGTACTGAGGAGCAGTGCCTGGCAATGCAACAGGACATAGATAGGCTGGTAGATTGGGCAGATAGATGGCAAATGGAATTTAATCCGGAGAAATGCGAGGTGATGCACTTTGGCCGGAATAATGTGGAAGGGAGTTATATGATAAAAGGTAGAACTATCCGGAGTATAGATACGCAGAGAGACCTGGGGGTGCAGGTACACAAGTCCCTGAAGGTGTCGGTGCAGGTGCAGAATGTGATGAGGAAAGCGTATGGCATGTTAGCCTTCATAGGAAGGGGTATAGAATATAAGAGTAGGAGTCTGATGTTGCAGTTGTATAGAACGTTGGTTAGGCCTCACCTGGAGTACTGCGTCCAGTTCTGGTCGCCGTACTACCGGAAGGATGTAGAGATCCTGGAGAGAGTGCAGAGGAGATTTACCAGGATGTTGCCTGGTATGGAAGGGCTGTCTTACGAGGAAAGATTGAACGCACTTGGGCTGTTTTCCCTTGAGAGACGTCGGCTGAGGGGGGATTTGATAGAGGTTTATAAGATTATGAAGGGGACAGATAGAGTAGATGGTGATAAGCTTTTTCCGCTATTAGAAATGGATAGAACGAGGGGTCACGGGCTTAGGGTGAGGGGGGCTAGATATAAGACTAATGTTAGAGGGCAGTTTTTCACACAAAGGGTAGTGGGGATGTGGAATGCACTGCCGAGTGAGGTGGTGGAAGCAGGCACGCTAGGGTTGTTCAAGAGTCACTTGGACAGCCACATGAGCAGTTTACATATAGGGGGATATAGCAGGCCTTATTAAGCATTGTAGGCTTGGGGTCAGTTTAGTCTCAGGGTATAGAGTCTTTAATAATGAAATTTTTATCCACAGGCACTTACCATCTCGAGGGCATCATGGCAGCACAGAGGTTATCTCTGTTGCTGTGCGGACACATGGAGTTGGGCCTGTGTCCGTGGGAGTTTGTGCGTTCTCCCCGTGGTTGCGTGGGTTTCCTCCGGGTGCTCCGGTTTCCTCCCACATCCCAAAAATGTGCTTTTAGGCTGATTGATTGGGTAACAAATTGTCCCTATATTGGACCTCCCTGATCCTCACACAGTAGGCATAGACTAGAGTCATGAATAGGTCACTGACCATGGGACGGCGGCGCGGGCTCGTTGGGCCGAAGGGCCTGTTTCCCGTGCTGTTTTGTTCTTTGTTCTTTGTTTGTTTGATAAGGTTCACCATGGTAGGCTTCTGCAGAAAATGCAGATGTATGGGATTGGGGGTGATCTAGGTAATTGGATCAGGAATTGGCTAGCAGATAGGAGACAGAGAGTGGTGGTTGATGGGAAATATTCGTCATGGAGTTCGGTTACAAGTGGTGTGCCTCAGGGATCTGTTTTGGGGCCACTGCTGTTTGTAATTTTTATTAATGATCTGGATGAGGGTATAGTTGGGTGGATTAGTAAGTTTGCTGATGACACCAAAGTCGGAGGTGTGGTAGATTGTGAGGAAGGGTGTCATAGTTTGCAGGATGACTTAGAAAGGTTGCAGAGCTGGGCTGAGAGGTGGCGGATGGAGTTTAATGTGGAGAAGTGTGAGGTAATTCATTTCGATAGGAATAACAGATGTGTTGAGTATAGGGCTAACGGGAGGACTTTGAATAGTGTGGAGGAGCAGAGGGATCTAGGTGTATGTGTACATAGATCCCTGAAAGTTGGGAATCAAGTAGATAAGGTTGTTAAGAAGGCGTACGGAGTCTTGGCGTTTATTGGTAGGGGGATTGAATTTAGGAGTCGCAGCGTCATGATGCAACTGTACACAACTCTGGTGCGGCCACACTTGGAGTTTTGTGTGCAGTTCTGGTCCCCACATTACAGGAAGGATGTAGAGGCTTTGGAGAGGGTGCAGAGGAGGTTTATATAGAACATTACAGCACAAACAGGCCCTTCGGCCCTCGAGTTGCGCCGATCGCATCAACCCCACCAATCTATAGACCTATCTATAACCCCCAATCCCATTAAACCCCATATACTCATCCAGAAGTCTTTTAAAAGACCCCAGCGAGTTCGCCTCCACCACCGACGACGGCAGCCGATTCCAATCACTCACCACCCTCTGAGTGAAAAACTTACCCCTAACATCACCTCTGTACCTCCCTCCCCGCACCTTAAATCTGTGTCCCCTCGTAGCGACCATTTCAACCCGGGGAAATAGCCTCTGAGAGTCCACCCTATCTATTCCTCTCAACATTTTATAAACTTCTATCAGGTCGCCTCTCAACCTTCGCCTCTCCAGGGAAAAGAGTCCCAGCTCCCTCAACCTATCTTCATAAGGCATGCCTCCCAGTCCAGGCAACATCCTTGTAAATCTCCTCTGCACCCTTTCAATAGCTTCTACATCTTTCCTATAGTGAGGCGACCAGAACTGCGCACAGTACTCCAAATGAGGCCTGACAAGGGTCCTGTAAAGTTGCAGCATTACCTCCCGACTCCTAAACTCAATCCCTCGATTAATGAAGGCCAGTACACCATACGCCTTCTTGACCACCTCCTCCACCTGCGAGGCCGATTTAAGAGTCGGAAAAGAGTTTACCAGGATGTTGCCTGGTATGGAGGGGAGATCCTATGAGGAGAGACTGAGAGGTTTGGGGTTGTTTTCGCTGGAAAGAAGGCGGCTAAGAGGGGATCTCATTGAAACATATAAGATGATTAGAGGTTTAGACAGGGTAGATAGTGATAGCCTTTTTCCTAGGATGGAGAAAGCTAGCACGAAGGGGCACGATTTTAAATTAAGGGGGGGTAGTTATAGGACAGATGTCAGGGGTAGGTTCTTTACCCAGAGGGTGGTGAGGGACTGGAATGCTTCTCCATGGCCTCACCCATGTTCAACTTTGGGCTCATGCCTTGAAAGCCAAAATGTGTAAGATGTTGTGTGAGGCCATGCCAGAGTCTGACTCGAAACCACACACTGGGGGAATGGGAATGAGTGACTCTAACAAGTATCGTGTTAAAAAAACAATTTTACTGAATATTGAATCATGATTATAATAATGACAATTATAATTGGTACTGTATAAAAAAAGAGAAAATTAAGTAATAAGGAAGGAAGGTAACTTTATTGAAATAAGAAAACATTTTGTACATATCTGAAGAAAAAGAGACATGTTTGTTTAAACATCTGGCCTTGCGTCAGCAGTGATATCGAAAACCTGGTCAAGTTTTCCATGGAAAACAGAAGAGCCCACAGGAGCTGGGGGGAACCCCTGGGACTTGGGTTGAGGGAGGGGTGTGATAACCCGACAAGATCTATGGGAAAACACTGATAGATCTCCTTGTGTGTTCATTGGGTATGAGTCTCCTGTCAGGTGACACTCAATTCCTGAGCCTTTTCTAAAGCAAGCCCATCACTGCATACATCACTGTCGTGGTTTCACTTTGCATTCTGTCAATAAACTATGTTCCTTTCTGTGTCTTTATTCCACCAAACTCCATTTTAACACAACTGGCCACAGTTTTTCATCCAGTACTGCCTGGCTATCAGGACAAATGCCTGTGCATATCTACAAACATGCAATACATCCTGTTTCCAGATCCTGGACTGGGGCAGTGCCTTGGAACAACAGGCTTTGATAATCATAAAGCAATGACCTTAAAATGCAAAGATAATCTGTGGCTGTCTAACTTGTTGCTTGCAAAACAGTTATTTCTTTGCATTGTTTCAGCTCAGTGCTACAGTGTACAAAACAGCCCATCCCAGCATTGCAGTGTTTATTCATATTCAGGAGGATCTGTCCTCCAGTTCCAACTAACTAATGATGTAGAAGGTGATAAACCTGATATAATGAGCAACAAAGAGTTGAAAACTAGAGGGTACAGGTTAAGGGTGAGAGGGGAAAGGTTTAAAAGGGACTTGAGGGTGATACGTGTATGGAACGAACAGCCAGAGAAAGTGGTTGAGGCAGGTTCAATAGCAACATTTAAAAAACATTTGGTAAGTACATGATGGGAAAGGATTAGAGGGATATGGACTAAACACGGGCAATTGGGACCAGCTGGGAGAGTGCCATGGTCAGCATGGACTGGTTGGGCCGAAGGGCCTGTTTCCATACTGTATTGCTTTATGATTGCGTCCAACTCTCTTTTGAAACCTTCTATGGAATCCACCTCTACCGCTCCCCCAGGTGATGGCCTAATGGGATTATCATTAGACTATTCATCCAGAATGTTCTGGGGACCGGGTTCGAATCCCAGCACGGCAGATGGTGGAATTTGAATTCAATGAAAAATATCTGGAATTAAGAATCTACTGATGACCATGAAACCATTGTGGATTGTCGGAAAAACCCATCTAAACATAAGAAATAGGAGCAGGAGTAGGCCATCTAGCCCTTCGAGCCTGCCCCGCCATTCAATAAGATCATGGCTGATCTGTCGCTGCTCAGTTCCACATTCCCGCCCTCTCCCATAACCCTTAATCCCCTCTCTTATCAAAAACCCATCAACCCGCGTCTTAAAAATATTTAGCGAGGCAGCCTCCACCACTTCAACGGGTAGAGAATTCCAGAGATTCACCACCCTTTGAGTGAAGAAGTTCCTCCTCAACTCCGTTCTAAACCGCCCCCCCTTTATCTTGAGGCTGTGCCCCCTAGTCCTACTGTCTTTTCTGAGCGGGAAGACTCTCTCCACCTCTATCCTATCCATCCATTCATCATCTTATACGTCTCAATGAGATCTCCCCTCGTTCTTCTAAACTCTAACGAGTACAAGCCTAGTTTATTCAGCCTCTCCTCATAGCTCAACCCCCTCAACTCCGGCATCAGCCTAGTAAACCTCCTCTGCACTCACTCCAAGGCCAAAATATCCTTGCGTAAGTACGGCGCCCAAAACTGCACACAGTACTCCAGCTGCAGCCTCACCAATGCCCCTATACAGCTGCAGCAAGACCTCCCTACTTTTATATTCAATCCCCCTCGCTATGAAGGCCAGCATCCCATTCGCCTTCCTGACCACCTGCAAGCTGGGTTTTTGCGACTCATGCACAAGGACCCCGAGGTCCCTCTGCACCGTCACCTGCTGCAGTTTTTCGCCACGTAAGTAATAGTCCTTCTACCATTCTTCCGACCAAAGTGGACCACCTCGACACAGTGAGCACGTGAAATTCCATTTGCCATTTCCTGGCCCATTCGCCCAGCCTATCTAGATCCTTCTGCAGACTCTCCACACCCTCCGCACAATTTGCCATTCCCCCAATCTTGGTGTCATCAGCAAATTTCGACACCCTGCACTCGGTTCCCTCCTCCAGATCATCTATATAAATGGTAAATAGCTGAGGCCCCAGCACCGACCCCTGGGGCACCCCACTAGTCACCAACCGCCAATCCGAATAGCATCCATTAACCCCCACTCTCTGCCTCCTATTTGACACAGTAAAAAGTCTGACAACACCAGGTTTTAGTCCAACCTATTTATTTGATAATATACTTACAAGCTTTTGGTTCATCAGCCGCACTCACAAGACAGCCCCGAACATCACCCAAGCACAACGCAACGCCATCCACGCTCTCAAGACAAACCGCAACATTGACATCAAACCAGCAGACAAAGGAGGGGCCATCGTCATACTGAACAGAACGGATTACTGTAAAGAAGTGTACCGACAACTAAACAATGAGGAACACTACAGACAATTACCCACAGATCCGACCAAAGAACACACTCGTCAACTCAACAATCTGATCAAGACCTTTGATCCGGACCTTCAGAACACACTCCGTGCTCTCATTCCACGTACTCCCCGCATTGGAGATCTCTACTGCCTCCCACAGATACACAAGGCAAACACACCTGGCCGTCCCATCGTATCGGGCAATGGAACTCTGTGTGAGAACCTCTCCGGCTACGTCGAGGGCATCCTGAAACCCATTGTACAAAGAACCCCCAGCTTTTGTCGCGACACTACGGACTTCCTACTGAAACTCAGCACACACGGAGCAGTTGAACCAGGGACACTCCTCGTCACAATGGATGTCTCAGCGCTCTACACCAACATCCCCCACAACGATGGCATTGCTGCGACTGCCTCAGTACTCAATGCCGACAACTGCCAGTTTCCAGATGCAATTTTACAACTCATCCACTTTATCCTGGACCACAATGTCTTCACCTTCAACAACCAGTTTTTCATCCAGACACATGGAACAGCCATGGGGACCAAATTTGCACCTCAATATGCCAACATCTTCATGCACAGGTTCGAACAAGACTTCTTCGCTGCACAGAATCTTCAACCGATTCTATACACTAGATACATCGATGACATTTTCTTCCTTGGCCTCATGGTGAACAATCACTGAAACAACTATATGATGATATCAACAAATTCCACCCCACCATCAGACTCACCATGGACTATTCCCCAGAATCAGTTGCATTTTTGGACACACACATCTCCATTAAGGACGGTCACCTCAGCACCTCACTGTACCGCAAGCCCACAGACAATCTCACAATGCTCCACTTCTCCAGTTTCCACCCTAAACATGTTAAAGAAGCCATTCCCTATGGACAAGCCCTCCGTATACACAGGATTTGCTCAGAGGAGGAGGATCGTGACAGACACCTCCAGACCCTGAAAGATGCCCTCATAAGAACAGGATATGGTGCTCGACTCATAGATCGGCAGTTCCGATGTGCCACAGCGAAAAACCGCACCGATCTCCTCAGAAGGCAAACACAGGACACAGTGGACAGAATACCCTTCGTCGTCCAGTACTTCCCCGGAGCGGGGAAGCTACAACATCTTCTCCGGAGTCTTCAACATATCATTGATGAAGACGAACATTTCGCCAGGGCTATCCCCACACCCCCACTTCTTGCTTTCAGACAACCGCACAACCTCAAACAGACCATTGTTCGCAGCAAACTACCCAGCCTTCAGGAGAACAGTGACCACAATACCACACAACCCTGCCACAGCAACCTCTGCAAGACATGCCGAATCATCGACATGGATACCATCATCACACGTGAGAATACCATCCACCAGGTACATGGTAAATACTCTTGCAACTCGGCCAACATTGTCTACCTGATACGTTGCAAGGTAGATACGTTGCAAAGGTGATACGTCCCCTTTAAGAAGGGGAGAAGAGACTTCCCTGGAAATTATAGACCGGTGAGTCTTACTTCTGTGGTGGGTAAGGTTTTGGAAAGGATTATTAGAGACAGGATTTATAGTTATTTGGAGAGTAATGAGTTGATTAGAGACAGTCAGCATGGTTTTGTAGCGGGCAGGTCGTGCCTTACTAACCTTATCGAGTTCTTTGAGAAAGTGACCAAAGAGGTGGATGGGGGTACGGCAGTGGACGTGGTGTATATGGATTTTAGCAAGGCATTTGATAAGGTTCACCATGGTAGGCTTCTGCAGAAAATGCAGATGTATGGGATTGGGGGTGATCTAGGTAATTGGATCAGGAATTGGCTAGCGGATAGGAGACAGAGGGTGGTGGTTGATGGTAAATATTCATCATGGAGTTCGGTTACGAGTGGTGTGCCTCAGGGATCTGTTTTGGGGCCACTGCTGTTTGTAATTTTTATTAATGATCTGGATGAGGGTATAGTTGGGTGGATGAGTAAATTTGCTGATGACACCAAAGTCGGAGGTGTGGTAGATAGTGAGGAAGGGTGTCATAGTTTGCAGGGTGACTTAGAAAGGTTGCAGAGCTGGGCCGAGAGGTGGCGGATGGAATTTAATGTGGAGAAGTGTGAGGTAATTCACTTTGGTAGGAATAACAGATGTGTTGAGTATAGGGCTAATGGGAGGACTTTGAATAGTGTGGATGAGCAGAGGGATCTAGGTGTATGTGTACATACAAAGAACAAAGAACAACACAGCACGGGAAACAGGCCCTTCGGCCCAACGAGCCCACGCCGCCGTCCCATTGTCAGTGACCTATTCATGATTTTAGTCTATGCCTAATGTGTGAGGATCAGGGAGGTCCAATATAGGGACAATTTGTTACCCAATCAATCAGCCTAAAAGCACATTTTTGGGATGTGGGAGGAAACCGGAGTACCCGGAAGAAACCCACGCAACCATGGGGAGAACGCGCAAACTCCCACGGACACAGACCCAAATCCATGTGTCCGCACAGCAACAGAGATAGTCTCTGAGCTGTCATGTTGCCCTCGAGATGGTCCAGTTTAAGCACACCAATGACATGAAGCAGTAGGCAACTCCCAAAGCAACATCCAAGAGCAGCCCACCACAACCTGCCGCATGCATGCCCCTTGCTGGTCAACAAGGTGGACTTAAATGCCTGTGGAGACAAAAAATTCATTATTAAACAGGCAAAGACTCTACATCCCTGAGGCAAAAACGGAATCCCAAGCCTCCAATGTTTAGTAAGGCCTGCTATATCCCCCTATATGTAGACCGCTCATGTGGCTGTCCAAGTGACTCTTAAACAACCCTAGCGTGCCTGCTTCCACCACCTTACTTGGCAGTGCATTCCACATCTCCACTACCCTTTGTGTGAAAAACTGCCCTCTAATATTAGTCTTATACCTAGCCCCCCTCACCCTAAGCCCCCAAACTAGGCGCAAAGATACATAGATCCCTGAAAGTTGGGAATCAAGTAGATAAGGTTGTTAAGAAGGCATACGGTGTCTTGGCGTTTATTGGTAGGGGGATTGAATTTAGGAGTCGCAGCGTCATGATGCAACTGTACACAACTCTGGTGCGGCCACACTTGGGAGTTTTGTGTGCAGTTCTGGTTCCCACATTACAGGAAGGATGTAGAGGCTTTGGAGACGGTGCAGAGGAGGTTTACCAGGATGTTGCCTGGTATGGAGGGGAGATCCTATGAGGAGAGACTGAGAGATTTGGGGTTGTTTTCGCTGGAAAGAAGGCGGCTAAGAGGGGACCTCATTGAAACATATAAGATGATTAGAGGTTTAGACAGGGTAGATAGTGATAGCCTTTTTCCTAGGATGGAGAAAGCTAGCACGAGGGGGCACGACTTTAAATTAAGGGGGGTAGTTATAGGACGGATGTCAGGGGTAGGTTCTTTACCCAGAGGGTGGTGAGGGACTGGAATGCCCTGCCAGCTGCAGTTGTAAATGCGCCTAGTTTGGGGACGTTTAAGAGATCTGTGGATAGGTTTATGGACGAAATGGGATTGGTTTAGATTACTGGGTTAGTATGTTGTTTTTTTTTAAAAACTGGTCGGCGCAACATCGTGGGCCGAAGGGCCTGTTCTGCGCTGTAATGTTCTATGTTCTATGTTCTAAAGGATGTCCCGAAGCATGGTACATTGGGGAGACCATGCAGACGCTACGACAACAGATGAATGAACATCGCTCGACAGTCACCAGGCAAGACTGTTCCCTTCCTGTTGGTGAACACTTCAGCGGTCACGGGCATTGAGCCTCTGACCTTCGGGTAAGCATTCTCCAAGGCGGCCTTCATGACACACGACAGCGCAGAGTCGCTGAGCAGAGACTGATAGCCAAGTTCCGCACACATGAGGACGGTCTCAACAGGGATCTTGGGTTCATGTCGCACTATCTGTAACCCCCTTGACTTGCCTGGGTTTGCAAAACCTCACTTACTGTACTGTCTGGAGACAATACATATCTCTTTAAACTGTGATCAGTGCTCCTTCCACTCACATTATCAGCCACTTCAGGTCTTGAACAGTAGGTTAGGTGTAAGGATTCGCATTCTAATCAGTAATCTCTAAACTGTGCTGTATATGCTCTGTCTGAGGCCAGAACTCTCCATTCACCTGACGAAGGGGCTAACCCTGAAAGCTTGTAAGTATATTATCAAATAAATAGGTTGGACTAAAACCTGGTGTTGTCAGACTTTTTACTGTGTTTACGCCAGTCCAATGCTGGCATAACCACATCATGACTCCTATTTGACAACCAATCCTCTATCCACGCTAACACCTTACCCCCAACTCCCTGTCCCCTGACCTTCTGTAATAACCTCTTGTGAGGTACCTTGTCAAACGCCTTCTGAAATTCAAGAAAGACCACATCCACCGGCTCTCCTCTATCCACCGCCCTAGACACATCCTCATAGAACTCCAGTAAATTTGTCAGACACAACTTCCCTTTAATGAAACCGTGATGCGTCTGCTCTATCAAGCAATTCCCCTCAAGATGCCTCGCTATTTCTTCCTTAATGACGGATTCTAACATTTTACCTACCACAGACGTTAAACTAACCAGCCTATAATTCCCTGCCTTTTGCCTGGCACCCTTCTTAAACAACGGCGTAACATTAGCTGTTTTCCAATCTTCCAGCACTTCCTCGGAATCCAGCGATGTCTGGAAAATAACCACCAAGGCATCCACTATAACCTCCGCCATTTCTTTCAGAACCCTCGGATGCATTCCATCCGGTCCTGGGGACTTGTCCACAATCAGCCCCTCCAGTCTGTCGAGCACCACCTCTCTAGTAACAGTAATGTCATTAAGACCCTCCAGTCCTACCACCTTTCCATCGCTAACACCCGGCAAATTATTCACGTCCTCCTCCGTGAAGACAGAAACAAAAAAGTTATTCAAGACCTTAGCCATATCCCTATCCCCTACCACTAGCTCCCCTTTCTCATCCTCTAAAGGACCAACGTTCACCCTAGCTAGCCTCTTCCTTTTTATATATTTATAAAAACTCTTGCTATCCTTTTTTATATTAAGCGCTAGGCCAGCTTCATAGTTTCTCCTACCCTCCTTTATCAACTTCTTTGTCAATCTTTGTTGACATTTAAACCTCTCCCAATCCTCTTCTCGTCCACTCCTCTTCGCTACTCTAAACTCCTCCTCTTTTAATTTAACACTTTCCTGCACCTCCTTCGTTATCCACGGCTTATTACCTCTCCTCGTACTGTCCTTTTTGACCATTGGAATAAATTTCCGCTGAGCACCAAGAAAGATCTCCTTAAAAATCCTCCACTGCTCCTCAGCAGACCCTACCTTCCAACGCACTCCCCCAGTCCACATTCGCCAATTCTTCTCTCATCCTACCGTACTCCCCTCTATTCAAACAAAGGACGCATGTCCGGGAACCCACTTTCTCCTCCTCCATCTGCACCAGAAACTCCACCATACAATGATCACTCTCTCCAAGAGGATCCTTCACCTCAAGGTCCCTAATTCTACCCACCTCATTACATAGCACCAGATCCAAGATAGCTCTCTCCCTCGTCGGCTCCAACACACACTGTTCAAGGAAATTATCCCGGCAGCATTCCAAGAACTCCTCCTCGAGCCCACCGTGTCCAACATGGGTCGACCAATCAATATGCAGATTGAAATCCCCCATAACTACGGCCGTCCCATTCCTGCACGCCGCACTTATTTGCGCGTTAACAGCCCGCCCCACCTCCAGATCATTATTCGGGGGCCTATAGACGACACCCACCAGCATCTTCCTCCCTTTGCTGTTCCTAATCTCTACCCACAACGATTCCACGTTCTGCTCCTTGGCTCCAATATCATCCCTTGCTACCACCTTGATGCTATCCTTAATCAGCAGAGCTAAGCCCCCCCCCCTTTTCCCTCCTGCCTATCCTTCCTAAACACTTGATAGCCCTGTACATTCATCTCCCAGTCCCTGTCACCTTGCAGCCACGTCTCTGTAATGGCCACCAGATCGTATCCATTTGTGTCGATCTGCGCCACCAGCTCATCCACTTTATTCCGAATGCTTTGTGCATTCAGATACAGCGCTTTCATCCCAGCCTTCACCTGGACCCTATTTGCCGTAACGCCACCAACCCTACTCACGCCCCCTACTCCCTCTATTATTGGGACATCCTCGGCCTCTTCCCTTACCTGTACCCTCTCCTTAACTTTAGACTTCGTAACATCACCTACCCTCGCACCCTCCCCCCCCCCTAATTAGTTTAAAGCCCTGTCTACAGTCCTCTTTACTCGATTCGCCAGCACTCTGGTCCCAGCATGACTCAGACCAACCCCATCCTGCCCGAACAGGTCCCACCTACCCCAATACTGGTGCCAATGCCCCATAAATTCAAACCCATTCCTCCCACACCAATCCCTGAGCCACCCATTCATTTCCTTAATCCTGTCAACCCTACGCCCGTCTGCACTCGGTTCAGGCAGTAGCCCAGAGATAACCACCTTGTCGGTTCTACTTTTTAATTCCATTCCCAGCTTTTCATACTCCCTCACCAGATCCTCAGTCCGCATTTTGCTTACGTCATTGGCACCCACATGCACCACAACGACCGGGTTCTCACCCTCCCACTCCAGATTCCTCTGCAGCCCAGCTGCGACATCCCGTACCCGAGCACCAGGCAGACAACACACCCTTCTGTGCACTTTGTCATTGTGACAAAGGACAGTGTCAATACCCTTCACCCCACTGTCCCCAATTACTACTACGTTCCTTTTCCCCCTCTCTTTGCCTATGTCCTGCTGCATCACTGTCCCGTGTGCAGTTTGCTCACCAACCTCACCTCCCTCATTCTCGTCCAGCCTGGAAGCAAGAACCTCAAACCTGTTATGCAGATTAAGAGGCTGAGGCCTCCGCTCCTCACCCCCCTTCCTCTTCCCAGCCGCCCCCTCTTGTCCCTGACCCTTAGAGTTAGCCAGTCTAGGGGGGGTGGATGTCACTTGCACCCCATTGACAATGGCACCCTCTCTCCCCCTGATGAGCCTCAGTGTCTGTAGCTCAGAGGCCAGCTCATTTACCCTGAGCTGGAGCTCCTCCAGCAACCTGCACTTATTGCAGACATGGTCACTGGGGAGGATCCTGGGGTCCACCAGTTCCCACATCATACAGAAACCACACGTCACATGCCCCTCCATTATTCACTGTAGTAATATTGAATATTTCCACACGCACTTACCTGGCCCTTTTTCTCTCCAGCCCTTTTTGATATTAAGCCCTAATAACTCACTCTGCTTCCCACTCACTCCACTGCCCGCTCAGACGCTGCCCACTGTCTACACCAGGCCTCCTTTTAAACCTGGCGCTGATTTAAAGCTGATGGTCCACAACTGCCTGCTAACCACTCCCTCAGAATTCTTAAAGCAGTAAATACAAAAAGCCCACAAAAATGCTTTTAAATGATTTAAACAGTTCTACAAGGTACAAAGTGCTTTAAACTTATTTAAACAGGTTTTTAACAGGTAGTTTCTTATCTTTCTCTCTGCTCCTTCACTCGTCTGCTCCAGCAAACAATGGAAGGCCTCTGGGTCACCAATGTCCTTTCGGGAAGGAAATCTGCCATCCTTACCCGGTCTGGCCATGGAAATGTGGGTGACTCTCAGCTGCCCTTTGAACAAGGGTAATAAATACTGGCCCAGTTCGCAATGTTCACCTTCCATGGATGAATTAAAAAAAAAATTAAATCCCAACAACTCCATGAGTAAAGAGGTTTCTCCTCATCTCACTCCGAGTTCTCTTGCTGACCAAATTGCCTGGCCACCTCCAGTTCAATGATACACTGGGACCCTGAAGCCCCTCTGCTCCTGTACTCCCCTCAGAATTGAACCATTGAACTTGCATTGTCTCCCTATGTTTTTTCTCCCAAAATGCATTACCTCACATTTTGTTGCATCGAAATTCATCTGCTAAGTGCCTGCCCATTTGCCCGACTTGTCAATGCCCCTCTTATGTCCCTCAGCTTCATCCTCACAACTCACTATTCTCTCTGGCTTAGTACCATCTGCAAATTTACAGATTTTGCTCTCAACACCCATCTCTGAATTGTTTATATAAATCAGAAATAGCAAAGGTCCCAGGCCTCTGAAATGGCCTGGCAAATCACTCAGATGAAGAGCAATTAAGGATGGGCAATAAATATGAACCAGCCGGTGACGATGATATTCCATGAAGGAATATAAAAAGAAAACACTCTCAGATTTAATGGACATTATGGATGTGACTTGTGCTAACATTCTGCTGAGGCAGTAACCTGGGTTGTAAACTACCGAACAAACATTGGTGAGTGTGAAGATAGGACAGATGATGGAATATTTCATGACATGTCAAGGACACTGAAGGAGAGGAGGACAGTTCAAGGTGTTCAGGGACTGAGTGCGTTTGTGAACTTGCCATTCTTATCTTGGGGATTTCTCTGAGTATTCACTCTCTGCCTCCTGCTGGGAGTTGCTGGATAGTTAATTGAATTGTGGATTTCCTCACCAGCAAATTAGGAATTTTACATTGGGTGTCCCCAGAGTATCGTGACGTTGGATGAGCCTCTGCATTCCGTTAGGTGGCTGTGCTTTGTCCGATCAGCCATGATCTTAAGGATGAGAGTAATGCCATGGAAGTTGTATGGATGTTGGGACATTCAGAAAGCATTTACATGGCAAGTTGTATTATGTATTATGTCTGATATAGAGACTAATAAAAAACCATGAGTTAAACATAGAAACATAGAACATAGAACATTACAGCGTAGAACAGGCCCTTCGGCCCACGATGTTGCGCCGACCAGTTAAAAAACAATGACCCACTAGCCTAAACCAATCCCTTTTCATCCATAAACCTATCCACAGATCTCTTAAACGCCCCCAAACTAGGCGCATTTACAACTGCAGCAGGCAGGGCATTCCAATCCCTCACCACCCTCTGGGTAAAGAACCTACCCCTGACATCTGTCCTATAACTACCACCCCTTAATTTAAAGCCATGCCCCCTCGTGCTAGATTTCTCCATCCGAGGAAAAAGGCTATCACTGCCCACCCTATCTAAACCTCTAATCATCTTATATGTTTCAATAAGATCCCCTCTTAGCCTCCTTCTTTCCAACAAAAACAACCCCAAATCCCTCAGTCTCTCCTCATAGGACCTCCCCACCATACCAGGCAACATCCTGGTAAACCTCCTCTGCACCCTCTCCAAAGCCTCCACATCCTTCCTGTAATGTGGGGACCAGAACTGCACACAGTACTCCAAGTGCGGCCGTACCAGAGTAGTGTACAGTTGCAACATAACGCTGCGACTCTTAAATTCAATCCCCCTACCAATAAACGCCAAGACACCGTATGCCTTCTTAACAACCTCATCTGCATGAGTCGCAAAAACCCAGCTTGCAGGTGCAGCAGGTGGTCAGGAAGGCGAATGGGATGCTGGCCTTCATAGCGAGGGGGATTGAATATAAAAGTGGGGAGGTCTTGCTGCAGCTGTATAGGGCATTGGTGAGGCCGCAGCTGGTGTACTGTGTGCAGTTTTGGGCGCCGCACCTGTGCAAGGATATTTTGGCCCTGGAGGGAGTGCAGAGGAGGTTTACTCGGCTGATACCGGAGTTGAGGGGGTTGAGCTATGAGGAGAGGCTGAATAAACTAGGCTTGTACTCGTTAGAGTTTAGAAGAATGAGGGGAGATCTCATTGAGACATATAAGATGATGAATGGGATGGATAGGATAGAGGTGGAGAGACTCTTCCCGCTCAAAAAAGACAGTAGGACTAGGGGGCACAGCCTCAAGATAAAGGGGGGGCGGTTTAGAACAGAGTTGAGGAGGAACTTCTTCACTCAAAGGGTGGTGAATCTCTGGAATTCTCTGCCCGTTGAAGTGGTGGAGGCTGCCTCGCTAAATATTTTTAAGAAACGGGTTGATGGGTTTTTGATAAGAGAAGGGATTAAGGGTTATGGAGAGAGGGCGGGAAGGTGGAGCTGAGTCACGACAGATCAGCCATGATCTTATTGAATGGTGGGGCAGGCTCGAAGGGCCAGATGGCCTACTCCTGCTCCTATTTCTTATGTTCTTATGTTCTTATGTATTTGATTCCCAACTTTCAGGGATCTATGTACACATACACCTAGATCCCTCTGCTCCTCCACACTATTCAAAGTCCTCCCGTTAGCCCTATACTCAACACATCTGTTATTCCTACCAAAGTGAATTACCTCACACTTCTCCGCATTAAACTCCATCCGCCACCTCTCGGCCCAGCTCTGCAACCTGTCTAAGTCTCCCTGCAGACTATGACACCCTTCCTCACAATCTACCACACCTCCTACTTTGGTGTCATCAGCAAATTTACTAATCCACCCAACTATACCCTCATCCAGATCAATTATAAAGATTACAAACAGCAGTGGCCCCAAAACAGATCCCTGAGGCACACCACTCGTAACCGAACTCCATGACGAATATTTACCATCAACCACCACCCTCTGTCTCCTATCTGCTAGCCAATTCCTGATCCAATTTCCTAGATCACCCCCAATCCCATACATCTGCATTTTCTGCAGAAGCCTACCATGGTGAACCTTATCAAACGCCTTGCTAAAATCCATATACACCACATCAACTGCCTTACCCCTATCCACCTCTTTGGTCACTTTCTCAAAGAACTCGATAAGGTTAGTAAGGCACGACCTACCCGCTACAAAACCATGCTGACTGTCTCTAATCAATTCATTACTCTCCAAATAACTATAAATCCTATCCCGAATAATTTTTTCCCTAATATCCCTAATAATTAAGTGGAAGTAAACTAACTAGAACAGTTGATTAAAACATCTAAACTCTACTATCAAATAACCTGGTGTTGTGAGACTTCTTACTGTGTTTACCCCAGTCCAACACCGGCATCTCCACATCACACGGGGGAAGTGCCAGAGGACTGGAGGAGGCTAACATGGTTCCACTTTTCAAGGACCGTGATGGAGATGAACCAGGAAATTACAGAGTCTCACGGCAGTGGAAGGGAGACTATTGGTGAAAGTTCTGAAGGAGAGATTAATCTCCACTTGAGTCACAGAGGTTTACAGCATGTCTACAGGCCTTTTGGACCAACTTGTCCAGGCCAGCCTTTTTTTTAACCACTAAGTTTGTCCCAATTGCCCACATTTGTCCCCTATCCCTCTATACCCATCGTACCCATGTAACTGTCTAAATGCTTTTTAAAAGATAAAATTGTACCGGCCTCTACTACTGCCTCTGGACGCTTGTTCCAGATACTCACCACCCTCTGTGTGAAAAAATTGCTCCTCTGGACACTTTTGTATAGAACATAGAACATTACAGCGCAGAACAGGCCCTTCGGCCCACGATGTTGCGCCGACCAGTTACAAAAACAATGACCCACTAACCTAAACCAATCCCTTTCCATCCATAAACCTATCCACAGATCTCTTAAACGCCCCCAAACTAGGCGCATTTACAACTGCAGCTGGCAGGGCATTCCAGTCCCTCACCACCCTCTGGGTAAAGAACCTACCCCGACATCCGTCCTATAACTACCCCCCCTTAATTTAAAGTCATGCTCCCTCGTGCTAGCTTTCTCCATCCGAGGAAAAAGGCTATCACTATCCACCCTATCTAAACCTCTAATCATCTTCTATGTTTCAATAAGATCCCCTCTTAGCCGCCTTCTTTCCAGCGAAAACAACCCCAAATCCCTCAGCCTCTCCTCATAGGACCTCCCCTCCATACCAGGCAACATCCTGGTAAACCTCCTCTGCACCCTCTCCAAAGCCTCCACATCCTTCCTGTAATGTGGGGACCAGAACTGCACACAATACTCCAAGTGCGGCCGCACCAGAGATGTGTACAGTTGCAACATAACGCTGCGACTCCTAAATTCAATCCCCCTACCAATAAACGCCAAGACACCGTATGCCTTCTTAACAACCTTATCTACTTGATTCCCATCTTTCAGGGATCTATGTACACATACACCTAGATCCCTCTGTTCATCCACACTATTCAGAGTCCTCCCGTTAGCCCTATACTCGACACATCTGTTATTCCTGTTATTCCTGTATCTCTCCCCTTAAACCTATGCCCTCTAGTTTTAGACTCCCCTACCTTTGGGAAAAGATATTGACTATCTCGCTGATCTGTGCCCCTCATTATTTTATAGACCTCTATAAGATCACCCCTCAGCCTCCTACGCTCCAGAGAAAAAAGTCCCAGTCTATCCAGCCTCTCCTTATAACTCAATCCATCAAGTCCCGGTAGCATCCTAGTAAATCTTTTCTGCACTCTTTCTAGTTTAATAATATCCTTTCTATAACAGGGTGACCAGAACTGTACACAGTATTCCAAGTGTGGCCTTACCAATGTCTTGTACAACTTCAACAAGACGTCCCAACTCCTGTATTCAATGTTCTGACCAATGAGACCAAGCATGCTGAATGCCTTCTTCATCACTCTGTCCACCTGTGACTCCACTTTCAAGGAGCTATGAACATGTACCCCTAGATCTCTTTGTTCTGTATCTCTCCCCAACACCCTACCATTAACTGAGTAAGTCCTGCCCTGGTTCAATCGACCAAAATGCATCACCTCACATTTATCTAAATTAAACTCCACCTGCCATTTGTCATGGCCCACCCACCAATCTTGGTGTCATCTACAAACTTACTAACCATGCCTTTTAAATTCTCATCCAAATCATGAATATAAATGACACATAGATGTTCCCCTTGGTTGAGGGGTCAATCATGAAGGGGAACAGTTTTAAAACAAGGGGTTTTAGGGTAAGGAGATTCAGATGGGATTTTTGAGAAGGGGTGGGAATCTGGAATGTACTGTCTGGGAAGCCATGATGTGGAGATGCCAGCGTTGGATGGGAGTAAACACAGCAAGAAGTCTCACAACACCAGGTTAAAGTCCAACAGGTTTATTTGGTAGCAAAATCCACAAGCTTTCGGAGCGCTGCTCCTTCATCAGGTGAGTGGGAGTTCTATTCACAAACAGGATAAATAAAGACACAAACTCAATTTACAGAATAATGGTTGGAATGTGAGTCTTTACAGGTAATCAATTCTTAAAGATACAGACAGTGTGAGTGGAGAGAGGGTTAATCACAGTTTAAAGAGATGGGTATTGTCTCCAGACAGTACAGTAAGTGAGGTTTTACAAACCCAGGCAAGTCACGGGGGTTACAGATAGTGCGACATGAACCCAAGATCCCTGTTGAGACCGGCCTCATGTGTGCGGAACTTGGCTATCAGTCTCTGCTCAGCGACTCTGTGCTGTCGTGTGTCGTGAAGGCTGCCTTGGAGAATGCTTACCCGAAGGTCAGAGGCTGAATGTCCGTGACCGCTGAAGTGTTCGCCAACAGGAAGGGAACAGATCATGACACAACTCCCAGTCACCCGACGAAGGGGCAGCGCTCCGAAAGCTCGTGGATTTTGCTACCAAATAAACCTGTGGACTGTCACCTGGTGTTGTGAGACTTCTTACAAGGTAATGGAGGCCAGAAACTTTGCAAGCTTTAAAAATATCTGGATCAGCACTTGAAATATCATAACATTGAAGGGTATGAGACGAGTGATAATGGGACAAGTGCAGGAAAATGGGATTAGCATGCCTTTAGTAATAGTCATTTCCTGTGCAGACACAATGGGCTAAAAGGCCTATTCTGTGCTGTAGGACTCTATGACATCTATTGCTGTTTGGTTGTATATTATGGTCTGGAATTTGGTTGTCCTTAACCCTCAAAGTGTGATTTGGAATTTCAGTAGGCACTTTTCCTCTTGGAACTAATTCTGCATCATTCTCACACAGTATGGTAGCTAAAAGACAATCATCAGCAAACTCAGATACAATTGAATCTTCCATAGTAATATTCACAACACTCATGACTGAAGAAACTGGTATTTCCAGACATGATTCTGAGAAATCATTTTGAGATGATAACAATTGGTCAACATGGCATCACCAAACTAGTTCATCTTCACTTTGAACCGTGTAAGAACATAAGAACATAAGAAATAGGAGCAGGAGTCGGCCATCTAGCCCTTCGAGCCTGCCCCGCCATTCAATAAGATCATGGCTGATCTGTCGCTGCTCAGTTCCACTTTCCCGCCCTCTCCCCATAACCCTTAATCCCTTCTCTTATCAAAAACCCATCAACCCGCTTCTTAAAAATATTTAGCGAGGCAGCCTCCACCACTTCAACGGGCAGAGAATTCCAGAGATTCACCACCCTTTGAGTGAAGAAGTTCCTCCTCAACTCCGTTCTAAACCGCCCCCCCTTTATCTTGAGGCTGTGCCCCCTAGTCCTACTGCCTTTTTTGAGCGGGAAGAGTCTCTCCACCTCTATCCTATCCATCCCATTCATCATCTTATACGTCTCAATGAGATCTCCCCTCATTCTTCTAAACTCTAACAAGTACAAGCCCAGTTTATTCAGCCTCTCCTCATAGCTCAATCCCCTCAACTCCGGTATCAGCCTAGTAAACCTCCTCTGCACTCCCTCCAAGGCTAAAATATCCTTGCGCAGGTGCGGCGCCCAAAACTGCACACAGTACTCCAGCTGCGGCCTCACCAATGCCCTATACAGCTGTAGCAAGACCTCCCTACTTTTATATTCAATCCCCCTCGCTATGAAGGCCAGCATCCCATTCGCCTTCCTGACCACCTGCTGCACCTGCAAGCTGGGTTTTTGCGACTCATGCACAAGGACCCCGAGGTCCCTCTGCACCGTCGCCTGCTGCAGTTTTTCACCACGTAAGTAATAGTCCTTCCTACCATTCCTCCTACCAAAGTGGACCACCTCACACTTGCCAACATTAAATTCCATTTGCCATTTCCTGGCCCATTCGCCCAGTCTATCTAGATCCTTCTGCAGACTCTGGTGCTGTTTTTGTTAAAACTACGGCTGGGTCCTGTTTCTCACTCACAGCGTAGTTACACACTAACACTTAACCTCCCCGTTGAAGCCAGTGTTGTTTTGCCTTCACTTCTCCTTCTAGCAACTTGAGACCGTTTTTGACACTCTGCTATCTCTGAAGTTTCTGGAGGTAACAACAAATCAAACATAGTTCTCAGCTTTCTCTTTAAGAGTAAGAATGCAGATCAGCTTTGGCTAGTTTCATGAGTTGTGTTCTGTTTAGTGCCCAGAAGTATTCACACAACGTGATAATGAACCTTGCTCTCATGAAGCTTTTAAAGAATGTTTCAAGGATTAAAGGCAAAGTGAATAAGAATAAGGAACCTTTGTTCTTGAGGGATATTGCAACTCTGATAAAGAAGAAGAGAGAGATGTATGACATGTATAGGCAACAGGGAGCAAATAAGATGCTTGAGGAGTATAAAAAGTGCAAGAAACTGCTTAAGAAAGAAATCAGGAGGGTTAAAAGTAGACATGAGATTCCTATGACAGTCAAGGTGAAGGATAATCCTGAGAGCTTCTCCAGGTATATGAAGAGCAAAAAGATAGTAAGGGATGAAATTGGTCCTCTTGAAGATCAGAGTGGTCGGCTTTGTATGGAACCAAAAGAAATAGGGGAGATATTAAATGGATTTTTTGCATCCGTATTTACTAAGGAAACTGGCATGGAGTCTGTGGAAATTAGGCAAACAAGTAGAGAGATCGTGGAACCTATACAGATTAAAGGGGAGGAGGTGCTTGCTATCTTGAGGCAAATCAGAGTAGATAAATCCCCAGGACTGGACAGGGTATTCCCTCGGACCTTGAAGGAGACTAGTGTTGAAATTGCAGGGTCCCTGGCAGATATATTTAAAATGTCGGTATCCACGGGTGAGGTGCCGGATGATTGGACGATAGCTCATGTTGTTCCGTTGTTTAAAAAAGGTTCAAAAGTAATCTGGGATATTATTGGCCGGTAAGTGTGACGTCAGTAGTAGGTAAATTATTGGAAGGAGTACTAAGAGGTAGGATCTACAAATACTTGGATAGACTGGGACTTATCAGGGAGAGTCAACATGGCTTTGTGAATGATAGGTCATGTTTAATCAATCTATCAGAGTTTTTCAAGGAGGTTACCAGGAAAGTGGATGAAGGGAAGACGGTGGATGTTGTCTACCTGGATTTCAGTAAGGCCTTTGACAAGGTCCCCCATGGGAGGTTAGTTAGGAAGGTTCAGTCGCTAGGTATACATGGAGAGGTGGTAACTTGGATTAGACATTGACTCAGCGTGGACAGAGGACTGGTTGTCAATTAGGAGGCAGAGAGTGGGGGTCAATGGCTGCTATTCGGATTGGCGGATGGTGACTAGTGGGGTGCCCCAGGGGTCGGTGCTGGGGCCTCAGCTATTTACCATTTGTATAGATGATCTGGAGGAGGGAACCGAGTGCAGGGTGTCGAAATTTGCTGATGACACCAAGATTGGGGGAAAGGCAAATTGTGCGGAGGGTGTGGAGAGTCTGCAGAAGGATCTAGATAGGCTGGGTGAATGGGCCAGGAAATGGCAAATGGAATTTAATGTTGGCAAGTGTGAGTGGTCCACTTTGGTAGGAATAATGGTAGGAAGGACTATTACTTACGGGGCGAAAAACTGCAGCAGGCGACGGTGCAGAGGGACCTCGGGGTCCTTGTGCATGAGTCGCAAAAACCCAGCTTGCAGGTGCAGCAGGTGGTCAGGAAGGCGAATGGGATGCTGGCCTTCATAGCGAAGGGGATTGAATATAAAAGTAGGGAGGTCTTGCTGCAGCTGTATAGGGCATTGGTGAGGCCGCAGCTGGAGTACTGTGTGCAGTTTTGGGCGCCGTACCTGCGCAAGGATATTTTAGCCTTGGAGGGAGTGCAGAGGAGGTTTACTAGGCTGATGCCGGAGTTGAGGGGGTTGAGCTATGAGGAGAGGCTGAATAGATTGGGCTTGTACTCGTTAGAGTTTAGAAGAATGAGGGGAGATCTCATTGAGACGTATAAGATGATGAATGGGGTGGATAGGATAGAGGTGGAGAGAGTCTTCCTGCTCAGAAAGGACAGTAGGACTAGGGGGCACAGCCTCAAGATAAAGGGGGGGGCGGTTTACAACAAAGTTGAGGAAGAACTTCTTCACTCAAAGGGTGGTGAATCTCTGGAATTCTCTGCCCGTTGAAGTGGTGGAGGCTGCCTCGCTAAATATTTTTAAGACGTGGGTTGATGGGTTTTTGAAAAGAGAAGGGATTAAGGGTTATGGGGAGAGGGCCGAAAGGTGGAGCTGAGTCACGACAGATCAGCCATGATCTTATTGAATGGCGGGGCAGGCTCGAAGGGCCAGATGGCCTACTCCTGCTCCTATTTCTTATGTTCTTATATTCAATGGAAGAAGCCAGAGAGTGGTAGGGGAGGATTGCTTCTCTGAGTAGAGGCCTGTGATTAGTGGTGTGCCACAGGGATCGGTGTTGGGTCCATTGTTGTTTGTCATCTATATCAATGATCTGGATGATAATGTGGTAAACTGGATCAGTAAATTTGCTGATGATACAAAGATTGGAGGTGTAGTGGACAGTGAGGAAGGTTTTCAAAGCTTGCAGAGGGATTTGGATCAACTAGAAAAATGGGCTGAAAAATGGCAGATGGAGTTTAACGCAGACAAGTGTGAGGTATTGCACTTTGGAAGGACAAACCAAGGTAGAACATACAGGGTAAATGGTAGGACACTGAAGAGTGCAGTAGAACAGAAGGATCTGGGAATACAGGTACAGAATTCCCTAAAAGTGACATCACAGGTAGATAGGGTCAAACAAACATAGAAGCCTACAGTGCAGAAACAGGCCCTTCGGCCCATCGAGTCTGCACTGAACACAATCCCACCCAGACCCTATCCCCATATCCCTACACATTTACCTGCTAATCCCTCTAACCTACACATCCCAGGACACTAAGGGGCAATTTTAGCATAGCCAATGAACCTAACCCGCACATCTTTGGACTGTGGGAGGAAACCGGAGCACCCGGAGAAAACCCACGCAGACACGAGGAGAATGTGCAAACTCCACACTGGCAGTGACCCGAGCCGGGAATCGAACCCAGGACCCCGGAGCTGTGAAGCAGCAGTGCTAACCCACTGTGCTACCGTGCCGCCCACGGTCATAAAGAATGCTTTTGGAACATTGGCCTTTATAAATCAAAGCATTGAGTATAAGAGTTGGAATGTTATGGTGAGGTGATGTAAGACATTGGTGAGGCTGAATTTAGAGTATTGTGTACAGTTTTGGTCACCTAATTACAGGAAGGATATTAATAAGGTTGAAAGAGTGCAGAGAAAGTTCACAAGGATGTTGCTGGGACTTGAGAAGCTGAGTTACAGAGAGAGATTGAATAGGTTAGGACTTTATTCTCTGGAGTGTAGAAGAACAAAGGGAGATTTGATAGAGGTGTGTAAGATTTTGATGGGTATTGATAGAGTGAATGCAAGCAGGCTTTTTCCACTGAGGCTGGGGGAGAAAAAAACCAGAGGGCATGGGTTAAGGGTGAAGGGGAAAAGTTTAAAGGGAATATTAGAGGGGGGCTTCTTCTCACAGAGAGTGGTGGGAGTGTGGAATGAGCTGCCGGATAAAGTGGTAAATGCGGGCTCACTTTTAACATTTAAGACAAACTTGGACAGGTACATGGATGAGAGGGATGTGGAGGGATATGGTCCAGGTGCAGGTCAGTGGGACTAGGCAGAAAAATGGTTCAGCACAGACAAGAAGGGCCAAAGGGCCTGTGTCTGAGCTGTAATGTTCTATGGTTCTAAGGATTGTATGAATCTTTCAGCAAATCCAATGGTTTAAGAATGATAAAGTGTGGATTTAATGTGCTGAATACCATTTACTCTGAGATAGTCCCCAAACTTTTGTGAAGTAAACTCTGATTCATTATTCCGAACAATTTATTCCAGTTTACCAAATCTTGCAAATGGTTCATCGAGTTTTTCAATGCTTTGTTCAAATGTAGTAGGTGTCATGATAACAAATTGTGGCCTCTCTGAGGGTGCTTCAGAACCTATAACTCAAATGGACCAGCAAAATTTACATGCAATCATATCCATGGTATTTGAGTCCCTCCCAAGGAGGTAATGGTGATGTATTTCTTGCTTGTGCACAGAATTGTCCACTTTTTCTTCAATCTCAGCATCCAGACCCAGCCACCAAAAATAACTACATCCTAATTCCTTCACCCAGACTTTGTTAGGAATGAGTTAACAGATCTTCCAATTACCCGGGATGGCGACCTCCTCGTGACCCTGCTCCTGGGCCTGGCCAAACGTGCCACTGACAGGGGGCGATCGAGGGGGGCTGTCCATCCTGACTGTCTGTCCCTCTCCCACAGCGGGGTGTCCCTGGAGAGGGAGCACGCGGTGTCCGGGGTACAGTCAACACCGTTCACACTGGCCCCGAATAATCACATTTTAATTTGGTGTGTCTGAAGTTTCCTTTGTACTTTACTTGTGTTTTTGTTCCGGCCGTTCCCCTTCCCTTTTGGGGAGCCGCCCCTTTTACTTTGTCTCAATTTAATTTGAGTTTGTCTATTTGGTTTGACCTTAAAAAAGGACAGATCTTCCAACTAAGTCTGAATTTGATGTGAATTATTCAATCGCAGTCACTGAACGACAGGTGGCTCAGTTGTTGAACAATTATATGTGGAGTTGGATTCAGAAATAAAGGGAGTTTATCAAGGACAGGACTGAATATTCCACGGTATAAGTTTTTCGGCGAGACATGGGAGGGGCTAGAAGAGGTGGGGGAGTAGCAATATTAGTTATGGAGCATATTACAGCAGTGCAGAGGGTGGACAATTTAGAAAGGTCATGTAATGAGTCACTGTGGGTGGACTCAGAAAGAGGAAGGGTGCAGTCACTATGCTGGGGATATACCACAGGCCTCCCAACAGCCCACAGGATGTAGAGGAACGGATATTTAAGGAGATTCTGGATAGGTGCAGAAAAAATACGGCGTAGTGGGGGTGGGGCGGAGCAGGGTTTGAAATGCATGTGCTTTAATACTTTAAAGGTAGGGGAGGACCGCAGGAAACATGGGAGGGAGGTTAGACAGGGGGTGGAGAAGGGAAATGCCCAGACTGAGGGGCTGAAGTGTATATATTTTAATGCAAGGAGTATAGTAAATAAGGTAGATGAGCTTAGGGCGTGGATAGCTGCTTGGGAATGTGATGTGGTGGCCATTACGGAGACTTGGATGTCTCAGGGACAGGACTGGGTACTTCAGGTGCCAGGTTTCAGATGTTTCAGGAAGGACAGGGAGGCTGGCAGAAGAGGTGGTGGAGTGGCACTGTTAATAAGGGACAGTGTCATGGCTGCAGAGAAAGAGGATGCCGTGGAGGGACTTTCTACAGAGTCTCTGTGGGTGGAAGTTACGAACAGCAAAGGGTCGAAAACTTTGCTGGGTGTATTCTATAGGCCGCCCAATAGTGACAGGGAAGTTGAAGTGCAGATAGGGAACCAGATTCTGGAGAAATGTATTAAAAACAGAGTTGTCGTGATGGGAGACTTCAATTTCCCAAACATCGACTGGAATATCCCTAGAGTAAGGGGTTCGGCTGGAGAGGAGTTTGTTAGGTGTGTTCAGGAAGGTTTCCTGACACAGTATGTGGACAAGCCTACGAGGGGAGAGGCAGTACTTGACCTGGTACTGGCGAATGAACCAGGGCAGGTGATGGATCTCTCGGTAGGAGAGCATCTTGGGAATGGTGACCATAATTCTTTCTCCTTCATAATTGCATTGGAACGAGATAGGATCAGACAGGCTAGGAAGGTGTTTGTCTGGAGTAAGGGGAGATACGAAGAAGTCAGGAAGTTACTTGGACAAATAAACTGGAAGGAGGCATTCTTAGGGAAGAGTACCGAAGGAAGGTGGCGGATATTCAAGGAATGTTTGTCTGGCGCTCTGCATGACAATGTTCCGATAAGGCAAGGGGGTTTTGGTAGGTCGCGGGAACCGTGGTGCACGAAGGCTGTGTTGAACCTAGTCAGGAGGAAAAGGAAGGTGTACAAAAGGTTCAGGGAACCAGGAGAGGTTAAGGATCTTGAAGAATATAAGGACTGTAGAAAGGAGGTTAAAAGGGAAATTAGGAGAGCCAGAAGGGGTCATGAGAAGACCTTGGCGGGTAAGATTAAGGAAAATCCCAAGGCCTTCTATAAATATGTGAAAGGTAAAAGGGTGAGAAGGGAAAGGATAGGACCTATAAAAGGTGAAGGGGGAAAGGTCTGTGTGGAACCAGAAGAAATGGCGGAGGTGCTTAATGAGTACTTTGCCTCAGTATTCACAGTGGAAGCTGATTTGGGAGATCTTGCTATGGACTTGCAGCAGGTGGAAAAGATTGAGTACGTGGACATTAAGGAGGAGGATGTGTTAGAACTTTTGAATTCTATCAAGGTAGATAAGTCGCCGGGACCAGATGGGATGTACCCCAGGATACTGTGGGAGGTGAGGGAAGTGATTGCAGAGCCCTTGGCGATGATCTTTGCGTCGTCAATGGAGACGGGAGAGGTTCCGGAAGATTGGAGGATTGCGGATGTAGTCCCTATTTTCAAGAAAGGGAACAGAGATAGCCCGGGAAATTACCGCCCGGTGAGTCTGACCTCAGTGGTTGGTAAGCTGATGGAGAGGCTTCTGAGGGACAAGATTTACGAGCATTTGGAGAGGTTTGACATGATCAGGAATAGTCAGCATGGATTTGTCAAGGGCAGGTCGTGCCTTACGAGCCTAGTTGAGTTCTTCGATAATGTGACTGAACACATTGACGAAGGAAGTGCCGTGGACGTAGTGTACATGGACTTCAGCAAGGCGTTTGATAAGGTCCCCCATGCAAGACTTCTTGAGAAGGTGAGAGGGCATGGGATCCAAGGGCCTTTGGCCTTGTGGATCCAGAACTGGCTTGCCTGCAGAAGGCAGAGAGTGGTTGTGGATGGGTCTTTTTCGGAATGGAGGTCAGTCACCAGTGGGGTGCCCCAGGGATCTGTTCTGGGACCCTTGTTGTTTGTCATTTTCATAAATGACCTGGATGAGGAAGTGGAGGGATGGGTTAGCAAGTTCGCTGATGACACGAAGGTCGGCGGTGTTGTGGATGGTCTGGAAGGATGTCAAAAGTTGCAGCAGGACATAGATAGGATGCAGGAATGGGCGGAGAAGTGGCAGATGGACTTCAACGCGGATAAATGTGTAGTCGTCCATTTCGGCAGAACCAACGGGATGAACGAGTACACTATTAAGGGCAGGGGTCTTAGTAGCGTTGAAGAGCAGAAGGATCTCGGGGTCCGGGTTCACAGGACTCTCAAATCGGCCTCGCAGGTGGAGGAGGTGGTCAAGAAGGCGTATGGTGTACTGGCCTTCATTAATCGAGGGATTGAGTTTAGGAGTCGGGAGGTAATGCTGCAACTTTACAGGACCCTTGTCAGGCCTCATTTGGAGTACTGTGCGCAGTTCTGGTCGCCTCACTATAGGAAAGATGTAGAAGCTATTGAAAGGGTGCAGAGGAGATTTACAAGGATGTTGCCTGGACTGGGAGGCATGCCTTATGAAGATAGGTTGAGGGAGCTGGGACTCTTTTCCCTGGAGAGGCGAAGGTTGAGAGGCGACCTGATAGAAGTTTATAAAATGTTGAGAGGAATAGATAGGGTGGACTCTCAGAGGCTATTTCCCTGGGTTGAAATGGTCGCTACGAGAGGACACAGATTTAAGGTGCGGGGAGGGAAGTACAGAGGTGATGTTAGGGGTAAGTTTTTCACTCAGAGGGTGGTGAGTGATTGGAATCGGCTGCCGTCGTCGGTGGTGGAGGCGAACTCGCTGGGGTCTTTTAAAAGACTTCTGGATGAGTATATGGGGTTTAATGGGATTGAGGGTTATAGATAGGTCTATAGATTGGTGGGGTTGATGCGATCGGCGCAACTCGAGGGCCGAAGGGCCTGTTTGTGCTGTAATGTTCTATGTTTTATGTTCTATTGTAGTGGGGGACTTTAATTTCCTTGATAGAGCCTGGAAAGTGCTTAGGGCGGCAGTCTGGATGGGGAGGAATTTGTAAAATGCGTACTGGAAGATTCATAAGACCATAAGAAATAAGAGCAGGAGTAGGCCATCTAGCCCTTCGAGCCTGCCCCGCCATTCAATAAGATCATGGCTGATCTGTCGTGGCTCAGTTCCACCTTCCCGCCCTCTCCCCATAACCCTTAATCCCCTCTCTAATCAAAAACCCATCAACCAGCATCTTAAAAATATTTAGCGAGGCAGCCTCCACCACTTCCAACGGGCAGAGAATTCCAGAGATTCACCACCCTTTGAGTGAAGAAGTTCCTCCTCAACTCTGTTCTAAACCGCCCCCCCCTTTATCTTGAGGCTGTGCCCCCTAGTCCTACTGTTCTTTCTGAGCGGGAAGAGTCTCTCCACCTCTATCCTATCCATCCCATTCATCATCTTATACGTCTCAATGAGATCTCTCCTCATTCTTCTAAACTCCAACGAGTACAAGCCTAGTTTATTCAGCCTCTCCTCATAGCTCAACCCCCTCAACTCCGGTATCAGCCTAGTAAACCTCCTCTGCACTCCCTCCAAGGCCAAAATATCCTTGCGTAAGTGCAGCGACCAAAACTGCACACAGTACTCCAGTTGCGGCTTCACCAATGCCCTATACAGCTGCAGCAAGACCTCCCTACTTTTATATTCAATCCCCCTCGCTATGAAGGCCAGCATCCCATTCGCCTTCCTGATCACCTGCTGCACCTGCAAGCTGGGTTTTTGTGACTCATGCACAAGGAGTTTTGTACAGTTGTAACATGACGTCACGGCTCCGAAATTCAATCCCTCTAACAATAAAAGTTAACACACCGTACGCCTTCTTAACAACCTTATCAACCTGGGTGCCAACTTTCAGGGATCTATGCACATGTACCCCGAGATCTCTCTGCTCGTCAACACTACCAAGAGTCCTTCCATTAGCCCTATATTCTGTAATCCTGTTACTCTAACCAAAGTGAATCACCTCACACTTTTCCGTATTAAACTCCACTTGCCACCTCTCAGCCCAGCTCTGCAGCTTATCTATGTCCCTCTGCAAACTGTTACATCACCAAAGAGGTGGATGGGGGTAAAGCAGTGGATGTGGTGTATATGGACTTTAGTAAGGCGTTCGATAAGGTTCACCATGGTAGGCTTCTGCAGAAAATGCAGATGTATGGGATTGGGGGTGATCTAGGTAATTGGATCAGGAATTGGCTAGCGGATAGGAGACAGAGGGTGGTGGTTGATGGGAAATATTCATCATGGAGTTTGGTTACGAGTGGTGTGCCTCAGGGATCTGTTTTGGGGCCACTGCTGTTTGTAATTTTTATTAATGATCTGGATGAGGGTATAGTTGGGTGGATTAGTAAATTTGCTGATGACACCAAAGTCGGAGGTGTGGTAGATAGTGAGGAAGGGTGTCATAGTTTGCAGGAAGACTTAGACAGGTTGCAGAGCTGGGCCGAGAGGGTGGCGGATGGAGTTTAATGCGGAGAAGTGTGAGGTAATTCACTTTCGTAGGAATAACAGATGTGTCGAGTATAGGGCTAACGGAAGGATTTTAAATAGTGTGGATGAGCAGAGGGATCTAGGTGTATATGTACATAGATCCCTGAAAGTTGGGAGTCAAGTAGATAAGGTTGTTAAGAAGGCATACGGTGTCTTGGCGTTTATTGGTAGGGGGATTGAATTTAGGAGTCGCAGCGTCATGATGCAACTGTACACAACTCTGGTGCGGCCGCACTTGGAGTACTGTGTGCAGTTCTGGTCCCCACATTACAGGAAGGATGTAAAGGCTTTGGAGAGGGTGCAGAGGAGGTTTACTAGGATGTTGCCTGGTATGGAGGGGAGATCCTATGAGGAGAGGCTGAGGGATTTGGGGTTGTTTTCGCTGGAAAGAAGGAGGCTAAGAGGGGATCTTATTGAAACATATAAGATGATTAGAGGTTTAGATAGGGTGGATAGTAATAGCCTTTTTCCTCGGATGGAGAAAGCTAGCACGAGGGGGCATAACTTTAAATTAAGGGGGGGTAGTTATAGGACGGATGTCAGGGGTAGGTTCTTTACCCAGAGGGTGGTGAGGGATTGGAATGCCCTGCCAGCTGCAGTTGTAAATGCGCCTAGTTTGGGGGCGTTTAAGAGATCCGTGGATAGGTTATGGATAAAAAGGGATTGGTTTAGGTTAGTGGGTCATTGTTTTGTAACTGGTCGGCGCAACATCGTGGGCTGAAGGGCCTGTTCTGCGCTGTAATGTTCTATGTTCTATGTTCTATGTTCTATGTTCCTCACTGTCTACAACTCCTCCGACTTTGGTGTCGTCAGCAAATTTACTAACCCATCCTTCTACACCCTCATCTAGGTCATTTATAAAAATGACAAACAGTGGCCCCAAACACAGATCCCTGAGGAACACCACTTGTAACTGAACTCCAGGTTGAATATTTCCCATCAACCACCACCCTCTGTCTTCTATCAGCTAGCCAATTCCTGATCCAAACTGCTAAATCACCCTCAATCCCATGCATCTGCATTTTCTGCAGTAGTCTACCATGGGGAACCTTATCAAACGCTTTGCTAAAATCCATATACACCACGTCAACTGCCTTACCCTTATCCAACTCTTTGGTCACCTTCTCAAAAAACTCGATAAGGTTTGTGAGGCACCACCTACCCTTCGCAAAACCGTGTTGACTATCCCTAATCAATTTATTTCCCTCTAGATGATTATAAATCCTATCCCTTATAATTCTTTCCAAAACTTTGCCCACAACAGAAGTAAGGCTCACTGGTCTATAATTCCCAGGATGGTCTCTACTCCCCTTCTTGAACAAGGGGACAACATTTGCTATCCTCCAGTCTTCCGGCACTATACCTGAAGCCAATGACGACATGAAGATCAAAGCCAAAGGCTCTGCAATCTCCTCCCTAGCCTCCCAGAGAATCCTAGGGTAAATCCCATCCGGCCCAGGGGACTTATGTATTTTCACACTTTCTAGAATTGCTAACACCACATCTTATATGTTTCTATAAGATCTCCCCTCATTCTTTTGAATTCCAATGAGTATAGCCCCAGTCTACTCAGTCTCTCCTCATAAGCCAACCCTCTCAACTTCGGAATCAACCTAGTGAATCTCCTCTGCACCCCCTCCAGTGCCAGTATATCCTTTCTCAAGTGAGGAGACTAAAACTGTCCACAGTACTCCAGGTGTGGCCTCACCAGCACCTTATACAGCTGCAACATAACCTCACTGTTTGTAAACTCCATCCCTCTAGCAATGAAGGACAAAATTCCATTTGCCTTCTTAATTACCTGCTGCATCTGCAAACCAACTCCTTGTGATTCCTGCTCAAAGGACACATAACAGCCAATGTACCTACCCCTGCACATCTTTGGACTGTGGGAGACACAGACACAGAAAGAACGTGACCTGAGGCGAGAATTGCATATGTGAGATTGCAGAGCTGAAGTGCAGAATTGCTACCGTGCCACCCACATTCTTATAGAGGTTCTGCTGACTTTGCAGGGAGGGTCAGCTGTATAATTTGAAAAACTACAACTTTATCCACTGATAATCATCTGTGTGGAATTCAAACAAGAATGGGTTACACCCGTTCTTTTCAATGTCAATGATTTAATCAACTTCACTTCAAGCTTCATTCAGAAGTTTTATTTGCATGTTTCCTGCTGAACTGGTTTTCAAGATTCTGCAAACCTGGAACCTGCCTCTCTGCTGATACTGGCCTCTGGGATCTAGGATGAGGTAGTGAAATGGATATTGAAATGTCTTCTTAACAGAGGCCAGAGGGTGGTTGTAGGGAGTTGTTTTACAGACTGGAGGCCTGTGACCAGCGGGGTGCCTCAGGGATCAGTGCTGGGCCCACTGTTACTTATATTAATGATTTGGATGAGAATATAGGAGGCATGGTTAGTAAGTTTGCAGATGGCACCAAGATTGGTGGCATAGTGAACAGTGAAGAAAGTTATCTCCAATTGCAATGGGATCTTGATCAATTGGGCCAGTGAGCTGACGAATGGCAGATGGAGTTTAATTTAGATAAATGTGAGGTGATGCATTTTGGTAGATTGAACCAGGGCAGGACTTACTCAGTTAATGGTAGGGCGTTGGGGAGAGATACAGAACAAAGAGATCTAGGGGTACAGGTTCATAGCTCCTTGAAAGTGGAGTCACAGGTGGACAGAGTGGTGAAGAAGGCATTCAGCATGCTTGGTTTCATTGGTCAGAACATTGAATACAGGAGTTGGGACGTCTTGTTGAAGTTGTACAAGACATTGGTAAGGCCACACTTGGAATACTGTGTACAATTCTAGTCACCTTATTATAGAAAAAATATTAAACTAGAAAGAGTGCAGAAAAGATTTAGAACGTAAGAGCATAAGAAATAGGAGCAGGAGTAGGCCATCTAGCCCTTCGAGCCTGCCCCGCCATTCAATAAGATCATGCCTGATCTGTCGTGGCTCAGTTCCCCTTTCCCGCCCTCTCCCCATAACCCTTAATCCCCTCGCTTATCAAAAACCCATCAACCCGCGTCTTAAATATATTTAGCGAGGCAGCCTCCACCACTTCAACGGGCAGAGAATTCCAGAGATTCACCACCCTTTGAGTGAAGAAGTTCCTCCTCAACTCCGTTCTAAATCGCCCCCCCTTTATCTTGAGGCTGTGCCCCCTAGTCCTACTGTCCTTTCTGAGCAGGAAGAGTCTCTCCACCTCTATCCTATCCATCCCATTCATCATCTTATACGTCTCAATGAGATCTCCCCTCATTCTTCTAAACTCTAACGAGTACAAGCCTAGTTTATTCAGCCTCTCCTCATAGCTCAACCCCCTCAACTCCGGTATCAGCCGAGTAAACCTCCTCTGCACTCCCTCCAAGGCCAAAATATCCTTGTGTAAGTAAGGTGCCCAAAACTGCACACAGTACTCCAGTGCGGCCTCACCAATGCCCTATACAGCTGCAGCAAGACCTCCCTACTTTTATATTCAATCCCCTTCGCTATGAAGGCCAGCATCCCATTCGCCTCCTGACCACCTGCTGCACCTGCAGACTGGGTTTTTGCGACTCATGCACAAGGACCCCGAGGTCCCTCTGCACCGTCGCCTGCTGCAGTTTTTCGCCACGTAAGTAATAGTCCTTCCTACCATTCCTCCTACCAAAGTGGACCACCTCACACTTGCCAACATTAAATTCCATTTGCCATTTCCTGGCCCATTTGCCCAGTCTATCTAGATCCTTCTGCAGACTCTCCACACCCTCCGCACAATTTGCCGTTCCCCCAATCTTGGTGTCATCAGCAAATTTCGACACCCTACACTCAGTTCCCTCCTCCAGATCATCTATAGTATATTTACTAGGATGTTACTGGGACTTGATGGATTGAGTTATAAGGAGAGGCTGGATAGACTGGGACTTTTTCCTCTTGAATGTAGGAGACTGAGGGGTGATTTTATAAAGGTCTATAAAATGAAGGATATAGATCAGCTAAATAGTCAAGATCTTTTCCCAAAGGTGGAGGAGTCTAAAACTCGAGATCATAGGTTTAAGGTGAGAACATAAGAACATAAGAACATAAGAAATAGGAGCAGGAGTATGGTGTGTGGAGCTGCAGGCCCTACGAAACCAGGTTAAGGAGCTGCAAATGCAGCTCGAGGACCTTCGGCTCGTTCGGGAGAGTGAGGAGGTTATAGATAGGAGCTATAAACAAGTAGTCACACCAGGGCAACGGATGAGGGCAAGTGGGTAACTATTAGGAAGGGGAAAACACGGGTGATGGAGAGCACTCCGGTGGATGTCCCCCTTCAAAATAAGTACTACTGGGGGGGACAGCTCATCTGAGGGAGGAAGCGATGGCCAGGTCTCTGGAGCTGAGCCAGTGAGCCAAAAAATCAAAAGAGAGAGCAGAAAGGTAGTGTTAATAGGGGACTCCACAGTGAGGGGGGCGGACAGGCGTTTTTGTGGACGTAGACGGGAGTCGTGGATGGTGGTTTGTCTCCCTGGGGCTGGGATTCGGGATGTCTCTGGGCGTGTCCCAGACATCCTGAAAGGGGAGGGTGAGGAACCAGAGGTTGTAGTACATATAGATACTACTGATGTAGGCAAGAAGAGGGAGGCACTCGTGAAAAGGGACTATAGGGAACTGGGTAGGCAGCTGAAGAAGAGAAAAGCGAAGGTAGTAATCTCAGGATTGCTGCCTGTGCCACGGGAGAATGAGGGAAGAAATGAAATGAGGTGGAGGGTGAATGCGTGGCTGAGGGACTGGTGTAGAGGGCAGGGATTTCCGTTCCTAGATCACTGGGACCTCTTTAGGGGTAGATGGAACCTGTATAGTAAGGACGGGTGGCACTTAAATACCAGGGGGACTAATATCTTGGCGGGAAGATTGGCTAAGGCTACCGGGGAGACTTTAAACTAGAAAGGATGGGGGGAGGGAATTGTGATGGGGAGACTGGGACGGAGGAGGTTCGCTCCCAGGTAGGGGAGGACCGTAGGCAGTATGGGAGGGAGGTTAGACAGGCGGTGGAGATGGGAAATGCCCAGACTGAGGGACACAGTGAGCACGTGA